>JAJEKV010000007.1:10304389-10660556 GCA_021234155.1 Isoetes taiwanensis | reverse complement strand
GAGGATAGAGAGTTACCCTTTGATGACACTGCTAAGCAAATTGATCTATATTGTGTATCGAGCGAGCAGGTTAAGGCCAAGCATATTCATGGTCTTTGAGACCTAATGCTTTCACTCCTACCGCACATCCTTCTTCGTGACACCGTTGTTGGTTTCCGCTCAAGTGCATCCTATCAGTTTTAAATCGGCATTGCCCTATCTTTAACACTGCATCCAATGCTGTTTCGTGGTTTCCAGACCATGGAGGTGCCGCCATTTTTCTCGACATGCCTTCCTGAAGACATGGTGCGCTCATTCCTTTTTCTTTGATGCCGACTCCCGCCTTGGTCCACGACCTCGTTCTCAATACGTCAGGATCTATATAGGCACTTAATTATTGCGTCTGCCCCTGAGCATGGCTTGGGATTGTTGATTCCCCTGCCTCTGATATTCTCCTTTTTCTTTCTGGGACTGAGAGAGCTAGGAGGTTAGTCCTGTAGCCTCCTCAGATGATCTTATTCATGTATTCGTATCTGACCACAAGTCAGAAGTCCAAGGATCCAACTGTGCACGCAAGTCAGCCACAGGCTAAAAGTCAGCAGAAGACCAGGAGGCAGACCACTAGCCAAAGCCTCATGCCCATTTAACAAGAGGCCAGGCGCCTGCATTAGGTGGGCTCCACACTCACCGGGGCCACAACATGGATCTCAGGCACTCTAAGAGGCTATGCAATCACAGCATTCCTGCAAATTGTAGCCTCTTTCCAGAGCGCCTGGCACTGATCGTCAGAGGTTCATATATTGGGCCAAAGGCCATTGTACATGAGCAGAGCCAGCTTGAGTCTTTAGACAGTTTTGAGTCTTGTTCCATGCTTTTCTTTGCCAGTGAGTTTCATATATCGCTTATCATTGATATCATCAAGGAAGCTTATCATTGTTGTCTCATTGTTTGTTGTTTCTTTCCCTCTTCACATTGTTTCTTGCAACCCTACGGTGATGATGTTCCCTCGATTCTCCTGCCAGATCCACGGTCTCACAGAGGCCGCTCAGAGTTCTCAACCTGCACTTCAAAAGTCAAAGATAATCCCATTCCGAGCAGTTGAAAGTAAAGTCGACTGGAGTGAACGGGATTCTAATCCTCTGCTGTAACAATTTTATATTTCTACTATATCTTATTGGAAACCAAGTTTGGTCCTTATAATTCGCGATATTTTTTATACCTGACAGTGTGCAAATAGTTGCGGATATTAGAAAAGGTAGATCATAACCGATTAAACTCATAAAAATATATGCTATGTGCATTTATACTCTAGACTATATACTCATCTCTAGGACATGAACATTTCGCCGATGCCTACGTAGTCGCCTTCCACAAAAGGTTATATGAAGCCTAATCACCGTGACTGAAAGTGTTTGGAAACGGTCGGCATACAAGATTTGTCAGCGGTTTCAGTTCCGCATGTCGTGCAAGCGGTATCACCGATATGGCAACCACTCTTGATTGTCCGTATAGGTTTATTCTAAAGCTTTCCTTTTATAAACTTTAAAGCATGGACTTTTTAGATGAATGAATAAATACCTAAATTGTATATGCAAAGCAAAAAAAAAAAAAGTCTATCGAGGGAACTCGTGATTCTAATTCCTTCAAGGTAAAATTTTATATTTTAATTTATTCTTATTGGTGACCGTTTGCTCCTTATAATCAAAGACAATGTGCAAATAGTTATGATATTAAAATATGGGGCCTTCCATTTATGAACGGAGGAAAGTGGTAGATGAGTCATTAAACTCATTAAAATAATGTTATGTGCATTTATAATTGGAATACATACTATCTCTAAATGCATGGAATATCGATACTTTATTATTGCTGGTCGCCCTTTCCTGGCTACAAAAGGGCTATATGGAAGTCTAATGATGGAGTTTGAATCTAGCATTTGGGCATTTTGTCATGGTTAGCCTTTAAGGTCATGCATAAAACTTTTGATCTGTTTACTTTTTGTTGCATGCATAATTGGTTTTTGTTCTTTAAATGTTCCTACTTCGGTGGGAAGCTTTGTGTTTGGAGCTCCGGAGGAAGCCGTTCCAGACGTAACTATGGCAAGATTCATAATAGTGATGCAACTGTTGTTGTTGCCTTTCATGCATCCTTGCAAAACCTGGATGCACAAATCTCTAAATTGTGGATTTCCTAAAAGATACTTGCCAAATTGTTGTGTTTAAAAAGCGAGCCAAAGATGTGGTGAGGGGATGTGAAAAAGATGAGAAAAGAGGTGCAAATGTGAGGAAATGAGGTGATATGTGAATGCGGGTATAACCGATGTTTTCTCTCGCAAAGAAAGTAGTGAAAATGATTGAAGAAAAAACTTGGGGATGCGTACAAACTTCCTTTGAATGCGATGAATTTTTTGAACAAATTTCCCGTAGGATAGCTATCAATTTAGCTAAATCTAGATGATATCAGATAACTTGAATTGATTTCAACTCATTTGTTGATAAAACATTGATGGGATTCGTGCAAAGTTCCCGCCGAAATGGGTCCGGCACGTAAAAAATGGAAAACCCTAATTTTTGATTAAAAACTTCCGTCGATTGAAGAAAAGAAAACGCCTGAATTGCTCAAAGAAAACTTTCTCGATTTATCTTAGGAACATAATACAATCGTCAAAGTAATCCATTCGATCACTCAAAAGAATTTGTATCGAACTTCAAGAATCTTGGCTTTCAAGAACAAGGGCGGGTTTCTTAATCAAAATCTCCTCTCTCAGGTGTGGAATCTACCATCGGATCGCCTTTATAGACCTCGTGGTCGCGGTAATTAAAGCTCGATTTGTCTCAGATATGGCTATGAACTCTTTTTTTTTTTTTTTTCCAAAAATAGGCAACATTCTGTTCTTGGCATGATCTCTATTAATTCGCATCTTCTTCATATTGATTGGTTCCGTAGGTCGGTTATGATCGGCTAACCGCTTTAATCACTCAAATTGCGCTGGAAGCTGAGAATCATAGAACCCTAATGGATCTTGGCGTTTTTTCAATGGATATATCCACAGTAGAAATCGGAAAAGTGTTGTGGGATATATAGCCCGATCCACGCAAACTTGTAAATTGACGTGTCTTCGCTCCAATGCAATTGGTATTCTCCAATCGCCCCCTAATCACGTGGAGCTACGTGGAGGGGTGGATTGGCTGAAAGGAATCTAGGGTCGGGGGTGGGTAGAATAGACAATTTTTATATTTTTTTAAGGCAATCGATTCCCAAGAAGAAGGAATTTAAAGGTCTATATAGGGTCTTTTTGGAAATTTTTTTGTGCGGTGGCATATTTTCATTAGACTACAAGATGATGTGGTCAAATTTTGGAAAATGGCACTTTGATTTTGGCTAAAAAAGGTGAATCAACAGGACTGGGCAATGAGATGGTGACATGATGAAAATGATGACTTGGCATGGTGAAATGGTCAAAACAATGGAGTGTCTTCTTTCTTGACTTGGTGTGAGGTGGCAAAGTGGTGAATGATGTGGCTTTCATGGCCCTAGTGACTAGGCAAGGCAAGATGATGTGAAAAGTCAAACATGGCCTTTGCCGTATGAAATTCTCAGATTTCAAATGCCCCTTTGATATTTTGAATGAGGTGGCATGATTTTTGCCCAAGTGGCAAAGATATAACCAAAGTTGGATGACAAAAAGCATTTTTTTTTTTGAGCAAGGTGGCCATCCCAGGGTGGCATTTTGACTTTGATGACGTGGCAAGGGTATTTTTTTAGAAAGTGTGCCTTTTGGCTTTCCATTTTGACTTTCACTTGACTTTTGACATCTTTGGCACTTTAGGATGATGACTAGGATGCCACTTGGCAAAGGTATTTTTTTGGCATTTTGGATTTTAGGCATCTTAGAAGCATATTTGGCTAGCGAGTAGGGGAAATTCAAGGAAAATAGGAGATAGGCTCAAACAATTTGGGAAAAATCAGGATGGCTGGTTTTGGCTAGAGGATTTTAGGTGGTACTCACCTGGCCCAGATTCTCTTTTCAGCCCCCGATACTTTTCTTAATATTCTCCAATACTTGAATTTTCTTCATATCTTCATCTCTTCTTCATGTTGCCCACTTCAAGGGCAACATCTTTCTATAAAGAAAAAATGGCTGGTCCCCCCTTGAAACCTGTTAAAAACTTCTCCTCGACATCCGAATCTGAATTATCCCTGCTTTCCAAATATCGAAGCTTCTAGAATGTTGATAAAAGTTTCAAAGTGCAAATATATGAAAGTGAATGCCAAATCAAATGCATATCACATTCTACGAGATAATATAAGGTTTTCTTTGAGGGTCTTCATGAATGGAAAATGGTGCGAGAATAGGAAACCTGGATAGAACTATGTGTACTTCCACATTTTTGGTGATGAATCAAGAACTTTAAACCGCCAGCCAACTTTTGAACATTTGTAATCCTTTGTGGTCTCAAGCACATGTTCTTTTGACTTCCCATAAAAGTTGTCTTGGAACGTCCAAAAATCTTGCTTCAATGATCTTGGTGAATAAAACTTGATACTTTTGGGATTTCGACTACCCATTCTTGTAGAGTCTTGAAGAAATGACTTGGTGGATGAAGCTGGGATGTTGTTATGGAAGGGCGCATTATCATTCTAGAAGATGTAGTGGTCCTGCAAATTTGCCCAAAAGAAAAAAAAAATGGTGGTGGCATAAAGTCACTAGTGTAAAGGATGATCCCCGCAAATGACATGAAATAGAGAGTTAGAGATCAAGCTTTTGCATGCGGGATGAATAGCAGCCTCAGAGGTGATGAATAAAAGTATGAGCAAGGCTTATATGAATGGAAGGCCAATAAATGAAAAATGAATGGGCATGGAAGACTAGGATGGTCCCAAAAATGACATGATGACTCGGGACTAGTACTTCAATCCTCGGGTATTCATCACGAGATGTTCGCCAAGAACTGTTCATGATGATTTTGAGTTCTATGTGAGCACAACTTTAGGAGGCAATGGTTTTCCGGCTGGTTTTAAACAGAACAAAACTAATGAAACCTCCGCAAATGACAAATGTTAATGATCAAAACACATACCTTTTTTCTTTTTCAAATTTTCTTCTTTTTTATTGTTTTCTTCCCATAGTGTTAGCAAATCATATCTAGAACAATTTCAACTACTTCAACCTTTTAGACTACCTACAACTATACTAACTAGCATTAGCTAGTTTAGATCCAATAAGCTTTCAAAGTCTTTGTGCATTGAGAGGATTTGGCAAATCCTCTCGACTCTAACTCTTGTAAGTAATATGAGTTTGCTCCAAAGCCGTGAAGAAATGACAAATGGACCTTCCCAATTTGCAGAAAACTTACCTAGAGTGGGATCTTTTGTTTTAGCTAACTTAAGCACCAAAATCACCAACCCGATAGTTGACTTCTCTTTGCTTGTTTGTCAAATTTCCTCTTGATTTTCATCTTGTGATTCATTGTATCACCGTAGAGTCTTATCTCTCTGGTTCCTCATGGCTAAAGATTCACGCAAATGCACCGCATAGCATCCTCTTCACTTTTGACTTTGTATTTGCATCATCCTTGGCGAAGTACACATAACTCAAAGGGTAGAATTTTACTTGGGTACCATATACAATAAGTGTGTGTTTTATAGCCACTTTAAGTGGTTCTCAGAACCAGACATAGATCAACTTTGTTGCCAGCTTCTTAAACCTATCTAACGCCTTCTTCATAATGGATATCGAAGTCTTATTGGTGGATTCCTTTGGCCATTTCCGGGTGGTAGTGCAAGCGCATCCTCTTTTTTTGTATGTCTTATCTCAAGTAAATTGGGTAAGCTTTGTCTATTACTTCATTCACAAAAAAGGCTCTGTCAAACAATCTTCAATGGTACCCAAACCTAGCACATATATTAGGCAAGTGGGAAACTTTTGTGGCATCTGCATTTGCACTTGTCAAATGGAGTTGTTTCAACCCATTTAGTGAAGAAGTCTGTAGTAACTAGGATGTATTCATGTTTGGCAGAGGAAGATGGATGTATAGGACCAACAAAATCTAATCCCCAAACAAGAAATGGGCGGGGCCACAATAGGTGAAAGGAGGTACCTTGATATTTCTTTGCTGGCATGCTTTTGTGATCAGAACAACTACTGCACGCATTACCTTTTGACATCATATGATGAAGTGTAGGCCAATAGTATCCAGAACTTAGAATTTTCTTGGTTGTATCCGTAGAATAATGTCCACCACGCTAGAGGTCATGAGCATGTCTTAGGCTTGTACCGTTCTTCTTCGGTAAGCACCTCAACAAAATCTGTGTGACATCTTCCACATAAAATGTCCTCAACGGCAGACATATGTTAGACATCTTTTTTTCTAAACTTAACTTTCTCGGATGGTGAAAAAAAAAGGGGATCTCTTGATGTCTTAGATAATTGACAATGGGTTGCACCCAAGACCTGGTTTCTCCTAAATGACATGCTTCTTCATACATTTTGATCCCCCGGAGGAGGTCAAATCATATTTGTAGAGGCATAGATATGAAACTACTTGGATCCTTTTATGCTTTGATAAGATGGACTTCAATGGCAAAGTCTTGAAGCATGGCAGACCCACTTATAGAATTTGGTCTTCAGGGCTTGTTTACCATACAACATTGGAAGAGGATTGACCTTCATATAGACTTGAATCTTTGGAGCTTGCATTAGAAGATGGGGAATTTAGTGGTCAAAAAATATTAGGGCAGCAGCCAGACTTCTCTAGGATTTGGTAATTCACCTCTGTTCTGACCCACCGGCTTTCTGCATAATTTGAAAACCCTTTTGTTCTGAAATAAGGCTAATCCTACAGCAAATGATGTAATCATTATATAAACTTGGAAATCTTCATTTGGTTTTAGGGGCAAGAAGTGTTACCTTCTTGTTTGAGCTCTTTCTTTTGATCAATTCAAATGCCCTTTTGGCAATCTTCATTCCACTCAACCGAACTTTTTGACTTGTATTTTTAGATACCCTACTTTGGTGAGCTTGGTGATAGTCTCAAAATGTGAGAGAAGTTTGGGATGTAAATCCTCAAGCCTTGAAGTGTACCAACAAAACCTTTGATCTGCTTCAATGTTTTAGATGCTTTGGGAGGTCGAAAACTCTTGTCGCCTTGTCTGCAGCAATCACGAACCTCCTTCTTTTCCGATATCGATGGCCTAACAAAGACACCTTTGTCGGGCCAAAAACAAACACTTTTTGGATTTAAGTTCACACCACTTCGGATCTCGCACAAAGAAAACATATTAGAGATTGTTTTGAGATGATCTTCCAAAGAGGTGGCCGAGTTAAATCATCAAGAAAATCCCTGAAATCTTGGGGAGATAATGACTCAAAAATATTGTTCATTGCCCTCTCGAAGGTTGCCGGGGCATTTTCAAAACAAATGGCATTCTTAGCATCATATAAGTTCCCCAAGGTGTAATGAAGGTTTTTGGGCATGATATAAAGGATCAACTTCTATTTGGTTGAAACGGAGAAGCCATCCATAAGAGAATAGACTTCGTTTCCACTCATGGTATGCAAAAACTTCTTCTAGAAACGGTAGGGGATAGCGATCTTTGATTGTAACCTTATTGATATCTCTATAATCAATACAAATTCTAAGTTGGCCACTTCTCTTCTTGATGGCAATAATGCAAGACAACCACTCGAGGTTCCAATGTCTCACATATCAGACTTAAACCTCCATAGTTTTTAATTCTTCATAGATAAGTGGCGGCAAAGGCGAATTTATCCTCCTTAATTTCTGTTGAACAGGATCAGAGCCATCTTTTACTTTTATTTCAAATTTTGCTTTAGAGGGGGGAATTCCTTTTAGTTCAGAGTAATCCCAAGCAAAGACATCTGAGAATTCTTGACACAGCATAGGAAATGAGTTAAAGCAAGGCTCAGGAGCTTTTGGACCAACTTTCAGGGTTCTAGTTTGGCCATTCTTTTGGATACAAATGACTTGCTCTCTGCTTGCCTCCTCTATCCCTATAGTTAGAATTGGACAAGTCTCGTGAGAGGTTCGGCTCTTCTTCCTGAAGGCTCCCTTGACTAAAAAAAATCCAATATGGTACCTTTAGCTAGCCTGTCTACTTCACTATTCAAATGCCTAGGGATATGCTCTATAGTCCGTGCCTCAAATTTGTCTAATAGTCCCCAAAACCTCTTCTTTAAGTTGTACTAACCTTGAATGCTTGGTTTGGTATACCTCTTGGACTTGATTGCACACGAGCTGAGAGTCTCCCTTTATGTTCAGCTTCTTGATTCCCATCATGTAAGCTTCCTGGAGACCTGCAATCAAAGCTTGATACTCTGCCTCATTAGAGGTTATATTTTTGTGAATTCTTTGCTTGTTTTGGCCCTTTGTCAAAGCCTCGGGCTTTAATGATGGCAGCGATGTGGCTAAGCTCAACTTCACACTTTACAACCCATCAAAGAACAATGTGTGAGTATGCTCATCAAGTTTTGCTCTTCTTCTTCAAAAGTGGATCTACATAGATGTTGTACACACCTACATCTTTATAGATCGCTGCATCATCAATTAAAAGGCAAATTCTTCTTGGAGTTTACCTTCCCGGTTGTAGAGTGTGACTTCTTGCCACCATCCATTGTTGTGCATTTACCTCCTCCCCCCTACTGCTTTTGCAAACCACCTTGAGCCATTTTTCTGCCCAAAAGAAGGTCATAGCTGCTAACAATGAGAAGGAAACCGTACTACAACAAAGTCGAGGGTCATCTTGATGCCCCCTACATCTGTCAAGACATCATTAACTCCTTTTTGTTTGTACACTCTCATTGCAAAGATTTCTAATAATTGGTGCTGCCCGCGATTTTTAACTCTAAAGAGTCCATAATATGTAAAGGCATGATATTTATACGGCCTCCATCCAAGATGACTTTAGAGTGTTTGCAACCGACTTGAGCTTCACATGAGAATACATTCCCAAGATGACTTTTAGAATTCTCTCTAGTGTTTTACCTCTCTATAGGAAAGGTGCTATTCTTAACAAGGTCAAAACATCTAGGATACTCTAGTAGATTTCAACACACAGTCTTTCACCTAACCCCCAGATGTTTTGTCATTTTGAGGGTGGCTGGCTCTATGGCCTGTTTTGAGAGGCGGAGGAAGGTGCTATTTCTAGGCATGTTCAAAAACATCTTAGGCTATAGGGGATTTCCCACCTGGTCAAGACCTCTTCTTCTCACAAGTTCATCACCTCCTTCTCTTTGATGTCGGAGACCGCTCAGAACATGAGGGGAGGATGCATCTAGGCATGTTCTTACCTTTATCTTTCAACATATACTCTTTGATCTTGCATCCTGTCTTCATAATGGCTGTTTTCTTTTTTATCTTCAACAATATGAACAAGCCTTCATAATGGCACTCCCTACCAGTGTGGCCCTTTCTATCACATCTAGGGCAAGGCTTGGACCAGCAATTACTTTCTAAATGGTGCGGCTTCTAACTACGGTAAGGTACAATGCTTTCTACTTTGTGTAGAATCAAGACTTGAAGTCGGATGCCTCATCTGCAGGTCTTTGGAGCCTTCTTGGCTCGAGAGAGTTTGCTTGGTAACCTCCATAAGTGTCTCTGCAGTCTGGCATGTTCGGTTGCAATTTTGAGGTTAGTAGCTTTGCAACTTAGAAATCTCTTCTCTCATATCTTCTTCAAAAGAATTTTTTCTTCTTCCTTTGTACACAGGGTTCATGATTTAGTCTCTAAATCATTGAAATAATCAAGATCAACGTGCTCAAAAGTAGAAAAAATGCAGCCCTTAGCCGCTGATCTCAATTGCTTTGGAAAATACCCTTGGTAATGTCTCAAAACGTTGTTGTTGATGTATCTTCATTAGCTTCTTGTAAACAAGCGAGGTCCGAACTTCAAACCATGCAAGAAAGCAAGGATCAAATGCAAAGGAGGATTATCAACACCCTTTGACTCACACTTTATCACATGCTCTCCAAATCTATCAACATAAGCTTCTATGCTTTCATCACTTCTAATAGAAAGAGAATGCATTCTTTGAAGCAAAGTTTCAGAGTCACGATTCGCCAAACCTATCAATGAATCTGCTCCTCATCTCTTCAAATGTGTGAACACCATAAATCTTTTCTTTGAGTGTTAAACCATTTAGTAGCAAGATCATCAGATAAAGAAAGCTTGAACAATTCCAACTTAGTCATACCTCTAGGAGCATGATTCCTAAAATAATCATCAAATGAGTTTAGAAATACCTCAAGGGGTTTCTTTCTGTCATAAAGGGGCTGTGAAGGAGGCGTCTCCAACCCCGAAGATAGGGTCGATAGTTGCCTAGAGGTCTTCCGGGCCGCTTTCCGCCAACCCAGGCTCCAAAGGCCTATCTTCGGCCGTGGCTAGGCTCTCCATCACCATCCATATCTGTACCCAGTCTTCCTTGGTTGCCTCACCATGAGGGCTCTCAAGTTTTTGCAAAGAGTTTTTAGAAAATCCGGTAGGACCTCCAAAAGATGTTGCCTTTCACGTAATCCTTTGCAAAACCTGAATGCACAAATCTCTAAATTGTGGGATTTCCTAAAAGATACTTGCCAAATTCTGTGTTTTAGGGTGCAGAGAGCCAAAGATGTGGTGAGGGGATGTGAAAAGATGAGAAAAGAGGTGCAAATGTGAGGAAATGAGGTGATATGTGAATGCGGTGTATAACCGGGATGTTTTCTCTGCAAAGAAAGTAGTGAAAATGATTGAAGAAAAAACTTGGGGATCTGCACAAACTTCCTTTGAATGCGATGAATTTTTTGAACAAATTAAAAGCAGGGATAGCTATCAATTTAGCTAAATCTAGATGATATCGATAACTTGAATTGATTTCAACTCATTTGTTGATAAAGATTGATGGGGAATTAAATGGCAAAGTTCGCGAAAATGGATCGGCACGTAAAAATGGGAAAACCCTAATTTTTGATTAAAAACTTAAATCGATTGAAGAAAGGGAAAACGCCATGAATTGCTCAAGAAAACTTTTCTCGATTATCTTAGGAACATAATACCTTTGTCGCAAATCCATTCGATCACTCGAAATAGAATTTGTATCGAACTTCAAGAATCTTGGCTTTCAAGAACAAGGGCGGTTTCTAATCAAAAATCTCCTCTCTCCGGTGGGAATACTGCCTGATCGTCTTTATAGACCCGTGTCGGTAATTAAAGCTCTGGATTTGTCCATATATGGCTCTGAACTCTTTTTTTTTTCAAAAAATAGGCAATATTCTGGGTTTTGGCATGATCTCTATTAATTAATCTTCTTCATGTTTGATTGGTTCCGTAAGTCGGTTATGATCAGGCTTAACTGCTCCGCATCACTCAAATTGGCGGAAGTCGGTGAATCATAGAACCCTAACGGATCTTGGCAGAATTTTCTTCAATGGATATATCCCACAGCCTAAATCGAAAAGTCACCCGTGGATATATAGCCCATCCATTTGCAAACTTGTAAATTGATCGTCTTGCCCACGTGGGATTCGGGTACCTCCACCGCCCCACACGCCCGGTGAGCCACGGAGGGGGGGTGATTACCGGAAAGGAATCTAGGTCGGGGGTGGGTAGAATAGGACAATTTTTATATTTTTTTAAAGGGCACACGATTCCCAAGAAGTGGAATTTAAAGGTCTATATAGGGTCTTTTGAAATTTTTTGTGCGGTGGCATATTTTCATTGGGGCTACAAGATGATGTGGTCAAATTTTGGAAAATGGCACTTTGATTTTTTGGCTAAAAAAAGGTGAATCAATGGTGACTGGGCAATAGATGGTGACATGATGAAATGATGACTTGGCATAGTGAAATGGTCAAAACAATGGAGTGTCTTCTTTCTTGACTTAGTGAGGTGGCAAAGTGGTGAATGATGTGGCCATGGCCCTAGTGACTAGGCAAAGTCAAAGATGATGTGGAAAAGTCAAACATGGCCTTTTGCCTAAAGTGAAATTTCTAGATTTCAAATGCCCCTTGATATTTTTGATGAGGTGGCATGATTTTGGCCCAAGTGGCAAAGATATAACCAAAGTTGGATGACAAAGCATTTTGTTTGAGCAAGGTGGCCATCCTAGGTGGCATTTTGACTTTTGATGACGTGGCAAGGGTATTTTTTAGAAAGTGTGCCTTTTGGCTTTCCATTTTGACTTTCACTTGACTTTTTGACATCTTTGGCACTTTAGGATGATGACTAGATGCCACTTGGCAAAGGTATAGATTTTTTGGCATTTTTGGATTTTTAGGCATCTTTAGAAGCATATTTGGCTAGCGATAGGGGAAATTCAAGGAAAAATAGGAGATAGGCTCAAAAAATTTGGGAAAAATCAAGGATGGCTAGTTTTGGCTAGAGGATTTGGCAGGGGTACTCACCTGGCCTAGATTCTCTTTCAGCCTGATACTTTTTCCTTAATAGCTCCTCCAATACTTAGAATTTTCTTCATATCTTCATCTCTTCTTCATGTTGCCACTTCAAGGGCAAATGATTGTATCTGATTAACAAAGTCTCAACATCTTCTTTGATGCTCATTGGAAAATGAGGCTACTCATATTGTAGTTAGAATTTCTTTTATGCCATGAAGCATAGTCGATGGCCCATAGGTAGAACAAATTCATTATCATTGTAATTGCCCGCCGGGCTAAGCAATTGTATGTTGTAGCATAGACATTACCTTGAAGACATTGATCTCTTGTCCTATATGGATTCTATGATTGGGTATTAAATTCTATATGACGGCCAAGATTGGCGGGGATAGTAGTGTTCCTCAGATAACAAGCTTATGGACTCTCGAAACACTAGGAGCCAATCTGGCAAGCAGCTACCATATTCTAGAAGCTACAAGTTGTTTCTTTTCACGGTTCAATGATGTCTGCAATTAGATTTTCGAAAGTGGATCAATCTTTAAATTTTAGCTATCTCATCTTCCTTCTTATGCTTTGGCATGCACTTTAGGGAACTTTGCAATCTAATCTCTACCAATCTCGTAACATTATTATCGCCACGGTGCAACCAAATAGCAAATCATATGTGCATATGGTTTGTGTTATTCTAATGCTCTATTCTTCCTGCAAAATTCATCAACTTATTAGAAAGTAAAGCACCACGAATTTTCGATTTACCACCCAACCCGGGACCAACTAGAAGAGATGTCACCAAGTCAAGCTACTCCAAAAGAAAGGCGATAAGAACAAACTCTTTCTAGCCACCAACCACTGGTGTTACATGAACTCCTTCTAATGATATGATCAAGCAAGGAACAAGAGAAGATACTAGAAGGTAAGGCCGTGCACATCGTCAACATAGGAAGAAGCAGATTTAGTTGTGCAGTCAACTTAGACCCCTATGCATCTTTCTGGGCATAACTTTCAAACCGTAAGAATTCTATAGACAACCAAGCCCAATCTGGAAACTAGACTTCAAGGGCTTTCCAACAAGGTAAGGATCGCCAACTTCTAAGTTGTGATCACCGAGATATCACGTCTCAAAGTTGTCCTTCTATTGATAGGTAACAACATCTTTTTTGCCTTTTTTGCTTCTAAATAAAGGTCAAGGTTTATTTTTAGCTCTCTCTTTGATAATAGCAAGGCTTAACATACTGGATGACTTTCTTACTTGATCATATCAGTTTGATTTGTGTGACATTCGTGGAAATATCGCCATAAATACGTTATATTTCGTTCGTCACTATACAAGTCTACTTTTCGTAGCCTTGTATACTTTAGGAAGTGGCATGGGTGCATATCTAAGTTAAGCATATAACTTATAACCTTTAGGATAAGGCCCATTTTCCACATGGCCTTATCCTATTAGCAACTGCCACACGGCCTTGCCCCGTGGAGCCACGCGTGGCATCCCATGGACCCTAACCTATATTAACCTAAATTCTAACCCTAGACCTCTTTTCCTAGCCCAACACCACTGAAACCTTCTTCGCACTTTCGAAACTCTTGTTTTTAAATGCCGCTTTGCTGTGGCATAGCCTGGTGCAACAGCCCCAGTCGTGCATGATCTTGGAGCGGCCTACGCCCGACCACTTCAAGATCATGGAGACGCCGGACTTCCGGAGGGGCAGGCCGGGAGGCGGATATTTGGAGTAGTGTTCCTAGTAGTTCATCTGGAAGTTAGTACTCCAGATGAGTTAGTATTTCTTATCTAGAGTAGAGCCATCCTAGAACCCTTATTCAATATCTTGAACCCTAATCAAGGAACCCTAACCGTAAGTTAGATAAGTATGATTAGGTTAGATGTTATTCTGATGATTATTACGTTATGGAGTTATGTGATGATGGTTGATCATGTTTGCTCCTCTTGTATTGGGAAGGGGGTAGAGACCTAGCAGCCATTACTTACTAATGCTCCTAGTTAGACCCTTTAGTTCCTATTATATATGCCTGCACGTGCATAGGAACCCACCGCCACGGGGGGCTATGATGTGACACACACTACATAACGGGGCTAAAAGCAATACGGTCGCAGGTCCCCCTGAAAGCACGGCTATCGGGACCCCATAGCGGGCTAGGCTCATGGCCTCATCACTGTGTGGGTTGGGTATGGGTCCCACACCTCCCAGGGCAATGGTGTCGCCTCGCCTCTCAAGAGCCGCGGACGGCCCGGGGCTCTCGCTTTTGGGGGGTTAAGTCGGGACGAATCGCAGTGTCGCCACAATTCTCTAGTCAGCCTGTGGAACCTCTCGACCCCGGAAGGGGAGATGCAACCCTTCTGCCTCGGCGGCAGACCGAGGAGATGCAACCCAAGTCGCCTCGATGATTAATGCCATGAGATTGCGTATCCGGAAGGCTAGAGTCATGCGAGCGATCTAGCCCATCTACAAAGTATGCAATGTAAGGGGCGGATGGAGTGGTCAACCCTACCCATTGTCTCAAGCCACCCGCCATTGTTATGACTTCGGTCTACTCTATCTTGAGGCCTAGTCAGTCCGGCCTACCTCCCTATGAGTCCTGAGCCTTGGGTAGGAGCTCTCATGTTTTATAGTATATGTTTATCTCTGTTGTAGCTATGGATATGTGGGCCGGGGCTACCCTTCGAGGTAGCATGATGTATTGTTATTGCTAGTATCTGGCGTTATTATGCTTCCGCTGATATAGGAGCCCATAGGGGAAGGGCGCAAGACACCATTGATTCCAAACATGAGTAAACCTTATGAGGTTTACATAGATGTGTGTGGTTATGCCATTGGTGTTGTTCTCATGCGAGGATGGTAGAGTGGTGGCGTATGAGAGTTGCCAACTCAATGCTTGCTAACAAGAACTATTCCACCTATGAGCAGGACTTCATCGGCAATGGTTCATGCGCTCAAAGTCCGAAACATTATCTCCGCCATAAGTGTGAGTTTGTGGTCTACACCGATCATAAAGCGCTTGAAGTTCCCGCAAAGCCGGGCGAGGTAAGTCCAAGGCAAGCAAGATGGTTGGACTTTTCTTTCTCAAATTCACTTTCATGTTGAACATCTTCCGGAAAAAGAATCATGTTGTTTGATGCTCTTTCTAGGGTTCGGAAGTAAATGTGATGGTTCACCGCGGAAATTGCTTTGGTGTCACAAATTAAGCAAGCATATGACTTGGATGCCTATATTTTGAGTATGCAGCATTAAGTTACTTTATGCGTGGGATGTCCAGGATGGACTCTGGTATCATAAGGGACGTATTTAGGTTCCTGTTGTGGACACTTTGAGAAAGCAATTATTGAGCGAATTCCATGATGCACCTTATGCTGGGCATGGAGGTGAGTGGAAAACCTATGAATCGCTCAAGAGAATGTTTTATTGGCCTAGCTTGAAAGAGGATGTGCAGGAATATGTGAAAGTATGCGAGACTTGTCAGCAGGTTAAAGCGAGTTGAGGCAAGAATCCAAGACTATTGCAACCTCTTCCGGTGCCAGAGGAGAGGTGGAGTAAAATCTCTATGGATTTCATTGTGAAGTTGCCTCTTACTGTGCATCACTATACCCAGATACTTGTCATTGTGGATAGGTTGACGAAGTATGCACGCTTTATACCTCTGACAAAGAATGTTGATGGCTTGAGGTGGCCAAGGCTTATATGCAGCATGTATTCCCTATTTTTGGATTACCCAAAGCTATTGTGTTTATCGAGATGTGAAATTCACCGGGAATTTCTAGCAGGGTGTTCTCTGCATTAAAATGCGAGATCATCCCAAAACGGATGGGCAAATTGAAAGAGTAAATCAGATTCGGAGGATATCTTTGAGATCTTATGTGGCCACCGGCAATCAAGATGGGAGGACTATTTGCCAATTGTGGAGGTTGCTTACCAATAATGGATTTCAACAGAGCATCAAGACTAGCCCGTTTGTGGCTATGCTTGAGAGAAATCCTGAGGACACAGACGCTTGGTTTTGATGGGCTGAAAACTGATGCTGCTATAAGTATGCTTTGAAGGCATGGATGTGACACTTGGGTTGTGTCAATTACATATGAGACAGGCCTAGGATCGGGCAAGGGCGCATGCCAATTTGTCGAGAGCCCCGTCGAGCCGCATGAGGGTCGATGATGGTGTATCTTGGCGTGGTCTTTCCTACAAATCTGAAAAAGAAAAGCAATATTGTCATTGCTTGCGTGAAAGAAACCAAAGCTCTCCCCAAGATCTGATGGTCCTTATAAGATTTTAAAAGAAGTATAGTGATCTTGCCTTCAAGTTGCAACTTCCACCAAATGTGGACATTCATCCGCCCATGTGAGCCATTCGACCCAGCTTCGAGGAAAGTCGCTAATGTTGTGCCTTCTCAGAACACATGGTGGACTAGGATAGAATCCCTACCCCGAAAGAGTATTGAATTCCCGGATAGTGCGGATCTGCCAAAGAGACCAGATGGAATTTCTGGTGAAATGGAAACATAGACCCACATCTCGTGAGGCTTACATGGGAGAGTCATCGTTTCATGACTCAATATCCGGATGTTATGGCTCAACGGTCTGGAGCCGATTCTTGAGGACAAGAATCCCGGGGCAATGTTATACCCAAATATCTTGCAGACCATTGTTAAATGATTTGCATGCATGTTTGTTGTGGGCTGACAATTGAATTAATGCGGTTGGCATTAGAGTTGTGGTCGCGCAGTTTTCTCTAGTCTAGGGAATGGTGGATCTTAGACTAGGGGCACAACTAATTATAGATGCCGGATTTAGTTGCGGGTTGCCCTAAGTACATTTTGAAAATAATGTAAGGGAGGGGCAATTCTTTAATGGGTTAAGAAACCCATGGAATAAAAGTAATAAAACTTTTAATGGTTATAAAACCATTGCATTTAAAAAAAAAAGTTGAGCACCCCTTAAATCGGTGGATGCCACCTACGTGCCTTCCTTGTAGTGTAAACAGGGCCGAGGGGCGCACTCGAGCCACCGACTGCTCCAAAGAGGATTGCCCTATTGCCGATATGTCGCCACGCGGCCCGCCATGTGGGCGTGTGCTTCCAACAATAGAGGGTCGGTGGCCTGTTACAGGGAGCATGCCGGAAGATAAAAGGGAAGCCGGATTGGACAAAAGCGGGAAGCCAATTTTGTAAAAGAGAGAAAGGGAGGCGCTGGAGGCAGAAGCAGGGAGATTTGGCATAAGGAATCATATTGAAGGATTCAAGGCAAGTTTATTGTGTGCACGGAGTTGCAGCCTGATTAGACTTAATTCTGATGAGCCTTATATTCATGGGCTGGTAGAGTATCAACTCCATGGGGATGATCTGCGCTTGGTGCAGGTCCAGACGGTTTACCTTGTAAAGAATTGAGGTCTCCTTAAATAAAGCTAGCTGTGTGATGAACACGACTGAGCAGATTGTGTCATTTTGAACCATGTGATTCTGTGAACTATGCTCCTCCCTCTTGAAAGCCTTATAATACTAGTTTAAGAGAAGTCTTAAACGTAGTGGAGCTGCTCCTTAGGAAGGAAGCAGAAGTCCGTATCCAATATGGAATTATAGCCTCTACTTACTCTTTTATGGGGATGAGCTTACGCTTGTTCTTTGGAAACCTTGTGGTGCTGGTGAGATAGATAGATGATGTCGGTATGGGATGATGTCATATATTTCTCAATAGTCCAGTGAAGGCAAGTTGTCCATGGTGGAGCTATGCTCCATGATTACAGTATCTTAGGATACTGGGCTTAGCAGTAAGTGCTATCCAAGGGAGTTTTATGCATCACATCCGCATAGATAAGCGTGGCTTATCTGGCAAGGAACCATCGATGCTAGTGAGGTAAAATCTGTCACGGGTATGGGACGGTGTCGGATCGAACCAACAACCTAGTAACTTAGGTTCTTGAGATGTTTGCAGTTTTTCCCTCACTTTGGATCTACCAGCATGGGAGTTCTAGCGATGTATTGTCTAGATATGGTGGGTGTGTCCGCTTGGCATATGCTATGGTGCGTGTGGTGGATTCCATATGTGTGTACTTGCGCAACCGTCGGTCGTTGCTTCCTGTTGATACTATTGGATAACTGTTATGCATGTTGCTAACACGTGGAAGCTTGTGCAGGTTGTTTGATAGCTGGCGGAGCGTACGTGTGCATTTAGTTATCTTGTGTTGTCGTCTTGTTATCTGCATACATGGCTTTCATGTATATAGCCTAAAATGGGCGCGCATTTATTCGCGGTACTCGATAGTTTGATGTGAATACAAATCAAAATTTTTGGTACTAAAATTTTGGTTCGTAACAATGGAATGAAAGATAAAGATATAGGCAAGGTTGCAACGACAAATTTGATAGGGCCAGCCAAAATATGGTGGAAGGGTTACGCAAAATCAAACAAGTTGAGAAGAAACAACTGCAGATTCAGAACCTTCAGTAAAGCATTCCGTAAGCATTATGTTCGTAGATCCTATACCAGCAGACAAATATATTAGTTCTATAGGTTGGATCAGGGTAATTTGTCCGTGGCTAAGTATACGGAGGAGTTCATGAGGTTGAGATTGAATGTTCCAAGGATAACAGAAAGGCAAGCCGTAGATGGGTATATTGAGGGCCTCAATAGCAACATCAAAAGGCTAGTAAGGGCAATCAATCCGAGAACAGGTGGAGAAGCAGAAGATAAAGCTCAACTTTAGAGGAGGCACCAAAGACCCCTCAAGACGTAAAACAACTTCCATACAAAGGAAAGGCGTGCTCAATATCGCCTAGGCAGCCCTTCACGCCGCCAGAGGCCGCACCAAGGGAAAGCTCAAGGAAAACCTTATGGGGAACGCAAGCCACAGGAAGGATCAGGGGGCAAGTCAGTTAGATTTCTCCTAGACAACATGCCTAAGGAGAAAAGACAGGAATGCATAGAGAAGAAGTTGTGCTTCCGGTGCTTTCAGCCAGGGCACTGAACGCACAACTGCTTTTTTGTTATGCAGGCGGCACTAGCTAAACTTGCCGATTGAGAGTCATCGAATGACGAGGAAGGCGGCCAACAGGAACCCCAAGACTTCATAGAAGGTGAGTGTAAGATTTGGTGCCCCAGCAACGTTCATGCGCTTGATGAATGATATCTTCAGAGAATTCTTGGATGAATTTGTCATCGTATTTTTCGATGACATCCTAGTCTATAGCAAGACCATAGAAGAGCATTATCAGCACCGAAAGAGTATTGGAGAAGCTAAGGCATCGATTGTATGGTAAGCTTTCCAAGTGCCACTTCGCAACAGGCCGAGTGGAGTACTTGGGACATGTGGTGTCAGATGAAGGGATCTCCACAGATCTGGCAAAGATTGAAGCCATAATGGATTGTCCGGCACTAAGGAATGTGGGAGAAGTAAGAAGCTTCCTCGGCTTGGCAGGGTATTATCGGAAGTTCGTAAAGGACGTCGCGATCCCCTCTATCAGACCTCACCAAAGATAAGAAGGTGAATGGCTCGAGAATGTCCAAGCCTCCTTTGAGAAGCTCAAAGAGGCATTAACCACAGCACCGGTTTTCATCCTACCAGATCCAAGCAAGGATAAGCTTGTCGCAACAGATGCTAGCAAGTTAGCAATGGGAGAAGTCCTCATGCAAGAGGAAAGGGTAGTCACATACGACTCCAAGAAGATAAACGACGCAGAGCAACGCTACCCGACTCATGACCAAGATCTTTTGGCCATTGTGAGGGCTCTGAGAATCTGGAGACACTACTTGTTGGGAAGAAAGTTCTAATTGGATACAGATCATCAAAGTCTCTAGTACATCTTCACGCAACCACTCCTGAATCTAAGACAAAGGAGGTGGATGGAGTTTCTTGAGGAGTACGACTTCGAAATAGTCTACAAACCTGGCAAGTTAATTGTAGTTGCAGACGCACTCTCCAAGAGACCATTTGAGACAAGAACCCATTGCAATGCCATATCGACTCTCACAAGTGAGTATGGCAAGAGGATTGAAGAGACACTGCCATCAGACGGTGACTTTAAGGAAGTATGGGCAAGTCTTTCTAAAGAGGCAAGAATAGATAAGGAAAGGGAGACCTTCAAGCATTATAAGAAGGAAGGTAACCTGCTATATTATAAGAATACGCTGTGTGTATCGTAATCTTCGAGAGTAAGGAAGTTGATACTTCACGATACACACAAAGTTCCATAGCCGGGCATGGTGGTTCATGAAGACCTATTTCAAGATCGAAGTAGTTACTTCGCCGTGCATGAAGAAGCAAATAGCCAAGTATATTCGGGAGTGTCAGCTATGTCAGCAGACCAAAGCGGAGCAACTCCGAATTCCAGGAGCTTTAGAGCCCTTGCCGTGCCGAATGCAAAATGGGAAGTCATAAGTATGGATTTCATTACGGGACTCCCAAGAACTATAAGAGGCAAAGATGCATTGACGGTGGTTGTGGATAAGTTGTCCAAGATGGCACACTTTGTGCCTTGTAGAACCACAGACACGGCACTACTACTAGACACTGCCGTATTATTTACCAAGGAGAGTTTTAGACTCCATGGCATGCCTCGTGAAATAATCTCGGATAGAGACTCAAAATTTATGAGTGCATTCTGGCAGGATTTGCTTAGCACCATCCAGACCAAGCTCTCCATGAGCACGGCTTATCATCCTCAGACGGATGGTCAGACAGAGTGCACCAACCGAATCATTGAAGACATGCTAAGGAATTATGTTTGGAATAAGCAGTCTAAGTGGGATGATTTCATCCACTTAGTGGAGTTCACCTACAACAGCACAAAGCAGGAATCGTCGCAGATGTCTCCTTTCATGATTAACTATGGGTATCGATTTTGACCCCTGATACATGGCACAACCCAGTGTCAAAGGTAGAACTCTCCCAGCAAATGTTGTCAGATATGCAGCAGCTGGTTGAAGAGGTAAGGAGATTATTGGCAGCAAGAAGTCGGGAGAAGAGTATAGCCAACAGGCACAAGACCATAAGGGAATTCCAGGTAGGCGACAGTGTGTGGCTGAAGATTAAGGTGAAGCAAGTCAAGCTTGAATAGGGAATTGCAAGAAGCTCGCCCCCGGTGGGCGTGCCCCTTCAAGATTTTGAGCCGGGTGGACGCCGTGCCCTCGAGCTAGATTTACCTCGCACACCTCAAAGTCAATAAGATCTTCCATGTGAGCCTCTTAAAAGGCACAATCCAAATCCCATGATGAGGTTTGGAAACTCCAACCTTGTTGGAAATGATGGAGGAACAAGTTGAAATTGTGTCCGAATTGATTCAAGAAGACTAGAAGGTCTCAGTTCCTCCAATATTTGGTCAAGTGGAAGCACTTGCCCATGGAAGACGCAACATGGGTATTGAAGCAAGATTCTAGAGAAGTAATACCCGGACTTCATGAGGGAGTTCGATGGCCGAGTTGTCTCCGAGTTCGTCGATGCCGACTTGCCAGGTGCTTAGCTAGGTGTGTTTCTTAGTTAGCTTGAGTGGGGCATATGCATTCTAGTTAGTAGAGTCCTTGGAAGCGTAGGCGATGATGAGATACGCCCCAACGGCATTCTCGCACCAAGGGTGCGCATGACCAGGAATGTGAGAGAGGAAGAAAGGCATGGTGGGCGATGATGGGACATCGTTCGGATGATCTCTATGCCACGATGCGGGCACGTGCACCTGACCATAGGGGGGTCATGGTGAGGTATGAGTGATCATGCGCAATGATGGGATCGTGAGATGTTCCCTAGCTTAAAACCCTCAGGGGCATGAGGCACTGTGGGTGTACTCGATCAAGGGGATCATGTACAAGGTAGCACTTGATCATGGGCAATGTTGTGATCATCTTAAATGATCTTTAAGCTCAAATCCTTATGGGGCCATGATCGAGTGCAAGGTAGTAGGGTAACCTTGAGCTATAGTTCGGCTCAAGGAGGTAATTAGGGGGGTGGTCCCCTAAAAGCACAAACTTACTAACTAAACTAGCGTAATGTGCTACTCGTGCAGGCCAGTGATAGGGGAGCATCGAGGGGGAGCGCATTACGTGGAGATGGGGAGCCATAATTAGACTTAAATTATGAACCCTAATAACTTTTGTGATATTGTTTTGAGTTATTACTATGAGTAACAGTGTAAGGCTATATAATTTTGTATAAGTACAAATATAGCCTATATTACATGTTAACCTTTAATAGGAAGTTGATCATTTCAGTAAAATCGAAGTTGTATGCTTATGTTGTTTTGCAAGGTTAGCGTAGGTTCGTCACCTTAGCATAATGCTGAGGACAACATTACCTAAGGGGGGATTTAATGTGACGTTCCAGGGAAATATATGCCATAAATACGTATATTTCCGGGTCCGTCACTATACAAGTCTACTTTCGTAGCCTTGTATACTTTAGGAAGTGGCATGGGTGCATATCTAAGTTAAGCATATAACTTAGATAACCTTAAGATAAGGCCCATTTTCCACATGGCCTTATCCTATTGGGCAATTGCCACACGGCCTTGCCCCGTTGGAGCCACGTGGCATCCCATGTGGACCCTAACCTATATTAACCTAAACCCTAATCCCAGACCTCTTTTCCTAGCCCAAGACCCTGGGAACCTCCTTTGCACTCGAAACTCCGTTTCGAGCGTTGTTTGTTGTGGCATAGCCTAGTGCAAGAGCCCCCAGAGTGCGTGCACGATCTTGGAGCGAGCGCTACTTTGACCGCTTCGAAGATCATGGAGACGCCAGGACTAGGAGGGAGCTCGTCGGGAGCAGGTATCTGGAGTAGTGTTCCTAGTAGTTCATCTGGAAGTTAGCACTCCAGATGAGTTAGTATTTCGTATCTAGAGTAGAGCCATCCTAGAACCCTTATTCAACATCTTGAACCCTAATCAAGGATCCCTAACTGTAAGTTAGATAAGTATGATTAGGTTAGATGTTATTCTGATGATTATTACGTTATGAAGTTATGTGACGATGGTTGATCATGTTTGCTCCTCTTGTATTGGGAAGGGGGGTAGAGACCTAGCAGCCATTACTTAGTAATGCTCCTAGTTAGACCCTTTAGTTCCTATTGTATTGTTAGAGCCTGGACTCTAACCTTGCAAGAAGGATGAAAAACCCCAACAACCCAAGCTCAATCTATCAAAACAAGGCAATGCACAACACAAAGAATCATCATCTCCATAGCTAGATCAAGCAAAAAAAAACTCTCTATACACCGTCCCTCTGTTCTTCTCTCTCTGCTCAGATAATACTCCTCCTAATGCCCACAATGCATACGTGCAAATATCCTGCACGCGTGCATGCGCGTATATCACTCCATATACGGTATACTATCACCTCAATAGTGGTGAATGTGGTGAGTGTGGTGAATGTGGTGCAGGTGATGACTGTGGTGACTGGTGATCACCCCAACAGTGGCGACCACAGTGGGAAAATGTGCCACTCCGTGGCGGAGAACCCACAACAACAAAAATACTAATATGGTCCTTGGGACATGTCCCCAAATGACTCATTTACATGTATGTTTAGAAAGCCTCTGTAACTGTGGCAAACTTTGAAAGGTGATATCTTGAGCTCCAGACCTCCGTTTGACCTGCACCATAGCTCGTTGGATTCGTATCGCCAAAACACATCTTTTGATGTAGGATAGATTGTGTATTATGGAATTGTCACCGCCTGTTTTTACAGAAAAACGACCTGCTGTAACCCAAAAAGTCTCCACAAATTCTCTGTAATTGGAGCTATGCCAAATCCAAATCCCTTAGAAAAGCACTTGTCTAGGCCTGAGGTCTTCTCCATTTCTAGGATTAACAACAATTCCCCTTCTGGAATTATCAACCAACTCCAACCCTTTGAAGCAAACATCTTCCAAATAGGAGAATGCAGACAACATGTAACAACAAAAAGTGTGGCCAAAGAACAAGCCACAGTCCAATAACCTGCTCAAATATTACTGCACTAGCATACCAATGTGGCAAATCTGATGTAATGTAATAGAACTTGCTAAACTGACATATTCCAGGTAGCTTATTAGTCTCAAATGGTGCAAACAAACCTTTAGAAGCATCTTTGGCTGCTGCACATTGAGATAAAGTGCTGCTCATGTCCAATTTTCCTTCTTTTATCACATAGTCATGCTCAAATTTACTCACCTCTTCTATACTTCCATGCTCAAACATGCAAGAAACTAGTTTTCCTTGATTCTCAGACTTCTTCGGACTGCTACAATGCTGAAACATAGGTCTGAACCATTCTAGGTACACCTCATTCATCAAAGCATCAAAAACTTGCAATTCTAGCTCACGGTTTAGTGCCAAACCATCAAAGCAAGTAAATTTCTCCATTTGAGGCTTGTGAAAGTCGTGCTCAACTGGTATACATATCTCAAATCTGAAAGTCTCATAAAGAGGACTGTTGTCATTACTGTCACTAAATTCATAAGCATGTAACATATCTCCAGAGTGGTCAAATGCTAAAATATCAATGTCTTCCACTTCTAGCTCACATAATAATGGTTCATCATCATCCAAAATTGTTTCATATGTGTGAGAAGTCTCAAACTCAGGGCTGCTCAAGCATCTATCACTTTCTTTCTCATGACAATGCTCAAACTTATCATTTTCACATAAAAGAACATGCTCATACTCTTCAACCATGTGAGATGTGATTAGATTTACCTGATTTCTATTTGTCCCATCCATGCTTGATTTTAGAGGATGATCTATATTCATTCCGCTGCCCGTATCTATGTTTGCTCCTTTGACTAAATACATTAATACTCACATCGCAAAAAGAAATGGCCCGGATCCTTGGACTGCCAGGCTGGTGGCTCCATTCTACTCTTATTGGTATCATTTGAGATGATTTGTTGGACTGAAATTTCTGATTTTGTTCTTCCCCCTAACTCTTGCAACAAATTTGGAGAATAATGCATCAATTGCTCAAGAGTAAGTGCAACTTTAGTGGCCAAAACTTGGCTGATCACATCATCTTCATTTTGAATTTCCTCATCCACCATAGGAGGCATCACTATGGGCTGATTTTCTTCTATAGACTGAAACTGTTCTGTGGGCAACACATTGAATTGCACCTTCTTAGGTGCTGACACCTTCAAAGCTTTTGGAAAAGAAGTCTTAGTCTTCTCTACTATTGGCACTACTCTTGGTTCTTGGACTACCTTTTGTGATCTTGTAACCGCATTTACTTCTCCAATCTCTTCTTCTTGCTGAAATGGGTCACTGTCTACCTCAATAAATCCACAAGTTACTACTGATTTTGCCTTCTCTTGCTTCTTAAGCTCCTCAATAAGAGCCTTAACTTGAGGATTATCAATGTACTTTGAATCTTGAATGCGAACATCATTATTAGGAAGAGGTACTGCTTCAAACACTTGCTGCCTTGCTGGATACTTGTTGGTTGCCCATTCCGGTTTCCCATGAATTTTCCAACAAGTACTCTCATCATGCTTGAATTTATCACATAACTTGCAATATAAATGAGCCTTACTTGGATACCATCCCTGTTTTGGCTGCACCATTGGTGTGGAACCCATTGGAACTTGTTGGGCAACTGGAGCTTGTGGCATCATTGGCACTTGTGGCATGATAGGTGCTGCTTGCATTGGTTGAATAGGAATAGATGGTGCTTGTTGCATAACAGCAAATACCGGATTAGCCCTCTCAAAGAATCTCTTCTCCCTACATTCTTGATCATTATGGCCCTTGATTTGGCATCTTGAGCAGAATTTCAGCAATCTACATGTAGTATCAGAATGCCCAATAGACCCACAATATTCACAAGTAATAAACTGTACCTCCCTTGGCTTCTCACCAATTGTAAGCTTAGAAATTTTGGCTGCAATATCCTCTGTTTTATGCTCTGGAGCAGCAACTTCATGAATGTATCCCAACTTATCTTCAGCCTTGAGAGCATACTTTTGTGCCTCTAGTAAGGTTGTGGGCTGTTTGGCCTTCACCTTATGAGCAATAGCTCGTTTCAGCCCCTTCACATACCATTGGATATCCATTTCATCATTCCTTGCAATCTTCCAATGAACCACGGCTTTGAGAACCGCAATGTACCTCTGATTATACTCTCTAATTGATTCATCTTCCTTTTGTGTGAAATTTGTCCACCTTTCCATAGTCTTATCCTTACCATGAACTTCTTGATAATTAGCAATGAAAGCTTCCTTTAATTCCTGATATGTCATGGTATCTGGCTGAGTTTGTGCCCATTCCTCCACTGAATCTTGCAAAGAACTATGAAACCAAAGCAAGTAATCAGCAGCCGGTAACTTACATTGCTGGCAATACCTCTCAAACTTCACAATATGCTTCAAAGGATCCCGATCCACCAGATCATCAAACTTTGGAATCCCCATTGTCTGAAAACCCCATACCATAGGTGGTATTACAGCCATCTCTGCCTCTTCTTGGGTTTCTTGAAATTGGAAAAACGAAATTGAATCTCCCTTCAATTTGAAAAACGAAATTGGATTACCTTCTAGATCGGTAAATGGAATCAAAACCTCCTGGATCTGAGAATTAGACCCCAGATCTGCTCCCACATCTGAAAACGAAATTGAATCTTGATGCAATTTTGAGCCCAAAGATTGACTCACCGGTCCTCTTCTTGTTACGATGGAGCTTAGTGGGATCTCCTTCTTACTTCTCTTGGGCATAAAACTATGCTCCCCTTGTCAAATTTCTCTCCAAAATCGATTACTGCAAAATCCCTTCACACAAGAAATTGCTCCTTTCACAATGGTGCCGTTCTTTACCGACGATCACCAATACCAATGGTAACAACTCCTTTTTCAATGGAAATTCTTGCCGATCAATGGTCTGTCGAGCACCGTGGTCGCCAAATTGTTAGAGCCTGGACTCTAACCTTGCAAGAAGGATGAAAAACCCCAACAACCCAAGCTCAATCTATCAAAACAAGGCAATGCACAACACAAAGAATCATCATCTCCATAGCTAGATCAAGCAAAAAAAAACTCTCTATACACCGTCCCTCTGTTCTTCTCTCTCTGCTCAGATAATACTCCTCCTAATGCCCACAATGCATACGTGCAAATATCCTGCACGCGTGCATGCGCGTATATCACTCCATATACGGTATACTATCACCTCAATAGTGGTGAATGTGGTGAGTGTGGTGAATGTGGTGCAGGTGATGACTGTGGTGACTGGTGATCACCCCAACATGTATATCCGGCCTGTGCATAGGAACCCACCGGGCTACGGGGGCTATGATGTGACTCAGCACTACATAACGGAGCTAAAGGCAATATGGAGGGAGGGTCCCTGCTGAGCGCGGCTACTGGGGACCCCATAGCAGGCTAGGCTTATGGCCAGTCACTTCGTGTGGGCCAGGCATGGGTCCGACACCTCCTGGGGCAATGGTGTCGCCCTGCCTCTCAAGAGCTGCAGGTGACGGCCTAGCTCTTCTTTTGGGGGGTTAATTCGGGGACGAATCATATGTCGCCACGATTCTCTAGCCGGCCGTGGAACCTCTGGATCCCGGGAAGGGGAGATGCAACCCTTCCTGCCTCGGCGGACCGGGGAGATGCAACCCGGAGTAGTCTCGATGGGTGATGCCATGAGATTGTGTATCCGGAAGGCTAGAGTCATGCCAGAGCCCGATCTAGCCCATTTGCAAAGTATGCACAGGAGGGGCAGATGGAGTGGTCAACCCTAGCCATTGTCTCAAGCCAGCCCCGCCATTGTTATGACTCGGCCTGCTCTATCTTGAGGCCTAGCCATCAGTCTACCTCCCTATGAGTCTAAGCCAACAACAAGAATTGCCATGTCTGATTAAACAACTAGCACGCCTATCCCAGTTAGTCTACTAGACATTCATGTCCAATAAACCTCTAGCAAGCTTACCCTTGACAACATAGTCAAGTTTAATAACAGGTTACACACATGCCTACTTAAACCATTAGCAAGCCTAGCCCAGTTAAACCACTGGAATCCATGTTCATTAAATTACAATTATGCATTGCCCATTTAAATCACTAGCATTCTTAGGCCAAACAAAGCACTGGAGACACTTGCCTAGTTAAACCACAACTATTAGAATTTGCAAGTAGTTCTAATTTTTGTGCCAAAATACTTTGAAATCATGAACCATAACTTAAGCACAACAACCATTCCACACCCAATCCTGCCCCAAGCCTGCCAGTGACAGTGTCAAATGGGCATTGTTTTCTTTTGATTTAAATTGGCCCAGTGGTTATGTCCTATCGGATGATGATATACATACACGGAAAATAAAGAGGTAAGTCGATAGAATCTCTTTGCTGCATACTTAGAATGGATAATTCTTGCAAAATCCTATTTCTGTCAAAATGGGATGTGCCGGCAGAAAAGAGCTTGAAAGATATGCAATTTGGAATAGATCTGTAAAATAAGCCCAAATGATACATGTAAAAAAGCCAGGAGCTGGACACTCATCAATATCGTTCGATTTAGTCTCTCTTACTTCCCGTTTGCGCAGGTGTGGGGATGAGAAGGATTTTGCAGAGGGCAAACGTGTTCAGGAACACATTATGAAAGTTGGGCTATCAGAATAAGCTTCTAAGGAATCTCTTTGTCCAGATGTATTATGCCAAATGTGGAGCTTTGCATGAATCAAGGGCAATGCATGATGATCTGAACATGCCAGATCCTCATTCTTGCAACGCCATAATTATTGGCATTATTGCAGCAAGGTTATTTTGACGAGGCTATGCATCCTTTTTATATAATTCCTTAACCAGATGCAGCTCTAGGGAATGCCATGATCAAGGCCTTTGCAAATCATGCTCAGCTTGAAAATGCTGTAGAAATCCTTGAACATATGCCTCAGCAAAATCTAGTCTCTTTAGTAACAGAATATGCTAAATATGGTCAGCTCAGACAAGCACTAAATTATTTTGAGCAGATTCCAAAGCTGAGATGTTGTTTCCTGGATGGATAGCTATGCTCTCAAGTTTTATTGAAAATGGATATTTTAGTGAAGCCCTAGACTTCTTTACAAATGCTTTAACGAAACATGGTTTCATGGATAACCATGCTTTCAACTTGTGTTTGCCAATGATACATTCAGGCGGTCCTTGCTATCTTTAAACAGATGCCTCATCTTAATCGGGCCATTAAATTTTATGATTTCTGCATATGTCAAGAAAGGCAAACTGAAGGAGGCCATTCAATTGATGGAGGAAATGCCAGACAAGAATGTAGTTAGTTGGAATTCCATACTTGCAGGCTACTGTTAGAGGCATTTGATACTGTTAAGCACATTTCTAAAAGAGACTTGCTATCATGGAACCATGACGATTCCCACGTATGCAAAGAAACTTCAAGGACAGGTTCGTTCTTTATTTAACAGAATGCCTTATAGAGGCGACGTGGACAAACTTGATTACCTCATGTCTTCTTCATGGACGGTTGCAGTTGGCGCAAACTTCAACCAAATCTCACAACCAAATTTGGCGAGTTGCACTGCAATGGCTTCAGCATATGCCAGGCACAGGCATATGGAGGATGCACTTCATTTTTTTAAACAAATAGCTCAATCTGATTTGATCTGTAGGACTTCCACGATAACAACTTATGCTCAGCAAGGTCTATTAGAGGAGGCTAGCCAAGTCTTTGAACAAATTCCTTTGCACGATTTAGTTTCACGAAGGTAAGCTCAAGGAGGCTCTTCAATTATCTGAGCAGATGCCTTCTCGCAATCTTGTATCATGGACATTGGTTGTTTCTGCTTATGCTCGCCATGGATGTGTCACAAATGCCTTGATTATATCCAGAAATTGTATTTTGAAGGTGGTACAACAACTGCTAACGTGGTTGGTAGCATACCTTCTGGACGTAGCCATGATGGCCTAATTGATGGAGGCGAATGAGGTCCTATGGTGGCTGGACTGTGCAGGGTCATAATAGGGTCAAAGCATGGAGCTGGGGGCATTTTTGCGCCAGTCAAGCACCCCGTAAGCACCTAATACTGAAAATTTTGCTTATTTTTATCTTTTTTTCTACAACTCCGATGAAGCTGAAATTTTGTATTCAAAGGCGCAATATGATTGCGTTTTATGGAAAAATATCAAAAAATAAAAGAAAAATATTTTTTAAAAATACAAAGAAAATTGCCCCAAAAAGCACCCACTAAGCACCATGTGTCGTTGACACAAAAAGTGTCCCCCACCTCCATGCTTTGACCCAATAAACAACATGCCATTTCAGGCAGATACGACCTCATGGGAAACCTTGCTTGAGCAAACATGGATATCTATGCAGCAGACATTATATCACATGCTGAAACCGGTATCAACAAAATCTCAGAATTATAGCATGTTGATTATGTCACAACATAATACAAAAGAAATCCATATCATCCAAGAGAACATGAAGAGGAGTGAAACAACAAAGTTGGTCTAGACATAAATGGAAAGACTCTTGGCTTCGTGTCATGCCACCTTAATCTGAAGGCAAATACAAAACAACAATACATGACGGCTGTTCATCATGAATAATAGCATCATAGAGCTCCAAATCAGACCAAACCAGTGTGTGCTGACCCTCATGTTATTTTTAAAAAGGGGTTTTAGAAACATCATTTAGGCGTGTAAGCAAGATATAAACTATTGGATACCTTGATCATTAAAAGCACATCTACTGACTATATTTATTTGAAGAAACCCACACAAGAGAAGAGCATCGACAAAGCATTTGGTCAAGGACCAATTATTCAAACATTTTTATTATAATGCTTTTTTCTTTATGACATACTTATGATAGGAAGTTGTGGATGTGGATAGAGATGCTAGTGATGAACACATTGGTAGTTTACACATTTTTGCCAGCCGAGGCAATGGTGGCCACAGTAGCCACAATTCTCTCTGTCAATCTTCAGATTATAACACTTTCCAGAACAGCAGGCGAAGCCAGATGGACAAGGGTACTTCCAGTTACAATGCTGCTCATTCAGCTCCCTACATTGGTAGTTTACACATTTTTGCGAGCTTCCGCAATGGTTGCCACAGGAGCCACAATTCCCTCTGCTAATCTTCAGATTATAACACTTTCCAGCACAACAGGTGAAGCCATTAGGACAAGGGTACTTCCAGTTACAATGTTGCTCATTCAGCTCTCTACCAACATGAACTTCACTCTCGGCTTCAGCAGCCTGCACTACCTGTTGGGCAATGACAAGGAGGAGAAGGATGGCGAATGCGATTTTGCGATCCATGGCAAAGATCAAAATGATTGAAATGAGGAAATTTGAATGAAGGAGAGAAGGATGAGGTTTGAAACAATTCAAGGTCCATTTATACTCACATTTGCCAACCAACGTGCTCCACTCTCACATAGTCTAAGCCTATCCTGGCTGAGATGGAGACTAACTAAGTTAGCATGTTTTGTGGTTAGATGCTTCTCTGGATATTTTGTGTAGATTCTGGCATCAGAACTTCCCAGCAACAAACCTTTGGAGGTTGTTTCTGCGATTGAAGACTCTGGGGTTATGGTTTCATCATGACGGATATCTTATTCCTAAAATCTAGCTTATTTGACATTTCCAACACCATTGTTTGTAACATTGTTCTGAGAGCCAAGATCAGGTTTGCACTTTCAATAATAACATACGAGGTGGATTTTCCTAGGCACAAAAGCTTCCTGGAAATTATGAGTCTTCAATCCAACAAGGACAGGCCTCCTGTTAGTCTAATAGACAGATAGCCTCCAAAAAGAAATGGTTGAACGTGCCTGGTCTGATGAACGAATCATCTGCGGAGGTCTAAGAATGCCAGAATCCACATGAAATACGGTTAGTCTCCATCTCGTAAATGTCAGACGTGGGCATGTTTAAGCCAACCCTAAATTTCAAAAAATCTGCCAAAAGTCCACAAAAACGCTATAACATGTCAAAAACCTGGATATACCATGCATATACCCATATCTCAAACATGATGGCATCCGACTTATACAACGCGACGTCATGTCTGAGCACGTTGGTCGTCAAATGTGAACATAAATAGACCTTCAATTGCTTGAACCCTCATCCTTCTCTTCTTCATTCTAATCACTTCCTTCCAATCATTTACATTTTCATCTCCATCCTCGTCATGGATCGCAGAATTGTATTCGCCGTGCTTCTTCTCCTTGTGATTGCCCAACAGGTCGTGCAGGCTGCTGAAGCCGAGAGTGAAGTTCATGTTGGTAGAGAGCTGAATGAGCAACATTGTAACTGGAAGTACCCTTGTCCTAATGGCTTCACCTGTTGTGCTGGAAAGTGTTATAATCTGAAGATTAGTAGAGGGAATTGTGGCTACTGTGGCAACCATTGCCGAAGCTGGCAAAAATGTGTAAACTACCAATGTGTTCATCACTAGTCTCTCTATTCACATCCACATTTTACTACCATAAAAGTATGTCATAAAGAAAAACTCGTTATAATAAAAAAAAATTGAATAATTGGCCTTGGCCAAATGCTTTGTTGAGTATGCAATTGTGTGTGCTTTCATTGCAATTATATAGTTTTAAGGATTATTTTTTTAACTAAATGTAGTAAATCAATGCAATAAATTTATCTGTTAATTATTAATAAAATGTTATGAATGCATTATCTCATATATGGTTCTCAATATACTAGTATAGCCCATTTGGAGACTTGGCAAACAACTTCCCCATCTCAGTGTTGATCAACAAATCTGGCAAACAATACAGCACTCTGCAACTCTCTTGTAACGTGATAGGGAGCCCTTTTTTTTTTGGTTCACTTGATCTTATGCTCTAGGACATCAAGCTTAAATTTACTTGCCCAATGGGCTATGAATATCAAGCTATTAAGTGGACATCACAAATGCATGTGGCAATGCTTCAAAGGTGAATTCCGAATAAGATTTAAGCATGCCTATTTATATGAATCTGATTTGAATTGAATGGAGTGCACAGAAGTTGGTTCAAGTCATTACAAGCAGCAATAACAATTCTAGTTTGTTAGCGGACTTCTTTCTTTTATGTATTTGACTTCTTTGTTTTGTTGGGTATCATTTTTTAGCATCTATATGAAATGTAATGCCATCTAGTCTAGAGGCATATGGTTTCATGTTTCATTTTTGTTAGTCTAGTTGGTGTTAACGAATGGGAGTTCTACACTCTGCAACTCTCTTGTCATGCAATAGGGAGCTTTTTTTCTCTCTCCCCTTTTTTCTTTTTATATGCGTGCTGCTTGTGGGCATTTCTTAACTATAAGGATAACTTGAGGTGTCTAAATTTGGCCCCTAGTGTGCTTACCCACTTGTACTAGGGGTGTTAACTCAATTATTTCTTGAAGTGCAATGTCCTTTGCACTATTAATTCCATTGTATACATATGGGCAATTTCATTACGTTGTAGTTGTCTACAGTACATAAGCAATGGATATTCTCGATTTCAAAAGTTGAGCTTAGGGTTGATTATGGTCCACAACATGGAAAGGGGGTCGCCAAAATTGTCTGAATGTCATTCAGGTGCTGACACCTGGCACCTCCCTACAACTCGGAATGGAAAGGGGGAGAACAATTCCGACAACATCAAATTTTACAGGCTACAACAGGTAAACATCTCTCTGCGTTCCCTCTACTTCTGCGTTCCTGTTTCACGCTAAACCGGCCATATATTTATTGTTCTTGCTCTAGTTATGGATTCGACATGCGGTATTGAAGACCTAATCAAGCATCTTTGCCCGCAGAAGATTTTTATGAAAGGTATTACCATATTATGCAACCGTTCCGGCTTAAATCCTTTTCTTTCTTTCTTTCTGTTTCTTTGGCAACTGAATTTTCATGCATTTCGGTTACGTGTTGGCGTGGGGAAAAGAGGCTTCCTCTGTTTTGAGAACCGTGGTTACTCTCTAGTGCGGCCCGAGGGGTCATCAAAATCCGTGTAATATCATCCGCAAGATCAAAAGAAGAAAAAAAAGATGAAATACGCCGCCTCGCATTACAAGCTACGAACCAAGAAAAGAAACCATGAACAACTCCTTACGCTCTCTACGAAGACAAAATGAACAACGCCTTGGCTCTACGAAGACAAAACGATGGAGCAGGACCTCCTTCGGGCGCCATAGCCGGAGTCTCGCTTGCTTCGGCGAAAAAACAGGGGAGGACCAAAAAGGGGTAAATTTTGGCTTCCCCTTCCATGTTGTGCCAAGATGGCCACGGTCCCACATTCCGGTGTGGCGGTGACCCAGCTCCCGGCTCATATATCATAGGGCCCCACCGATCCACACCGAATGTGGTCCCTAACCATGCCACCATACATGAAGATGATTTTAATAGGGCCCCAATAGGGCGAGTGCATGGCTAGACCATTGCAATTACCATCAGTGAAATTTTTTCCATCTCTATATTGCTATTTTAGCAATTTTATTCCTACTTTTACCTCTCGTCATTTATGATGTGCGGCGGATGAAATCCGGATGACACCCTGCCTCCATTTTGTTTGGCTTGGCTAAATCTCTCTCTGATCATATCTCTATATATCTGATTTATTTATGACCTATCTTCTATTATGGGGATATTTTTCCTTCCTTAACACCTTGCCCCTCAAGTTTATAGTGATCCAACGGCTCGGATCAATCTTGATCGGGAGCTATAACACATTACTCCATAACACCCTAGGATGTTATGAAATGGGCGGATCGGTCGATTTTGATAATGATCGGATGGCCCAAAACTCAGATGATAGCACTGCCTAGACTTCAAAAAATTTTGAGAGACATCAAAATGGCTTGTTTTGATGGCCCTCAAATTTTTTTTTAATAATCCCCGATTAGTATCTACTCCATAATCTATAGTTTGTGAAACAAGACTTCGGATGAGGCTTTGCTGAACCACGAGAGAGACTTCATCTTGTATGCAAATTAGTATCTTTGAGCAATCAAAATGCCATGGCAAGCTTGGCTATGGTATGCAAGGGCATGGCTTGAGGAGTGCAGAGGCATCTTGTATGCAAACCAGGGCTATGGCAAACGAGGCTAGCAGGACTATGGTGGCCATCCAGGATTCTTATAGAGAAATTTATGGTGAAGCTTCCCATTTTTTACCGATTGTCCAAATGGATGGTGCTTTGGGTCTGATTACGAGTTTCACCAGGTATGGCAGTGCATTTTCATCATTCAAGATAAATAGTTGGTAGTAGAGAAGGGATGTGCTATGACGTAACTGCTAGACTTATAACAGTCTCAAACCTAAAGGTTAGAGCAAGAAATTTATTCTAGCATCTAAATGCTTAGAATTGTATTTACCTTTCAGATATGATGCTAGTTAATCAAATAACTCTTGCTGAAGAAACATGACAGATTTATGAGTTATGTTTGCTTATCTAATACATGTTTCTTGCCTAAGAGATTGAACAACACTTAATATCTTCAGTTTTAAATGCCCATAAGTGTATGTTTCTTGTCTGAACAGTTTATATTAAAGGATCCTTCGCTTTTGCTCACTATTATTACTGAAATAATGTTGAGCTAGATCTCTCTCATTTGTTTAAATTATTTATATTTTACTACTAGAAAAGTGCCCACCAGCGTTCTTTGGGCTTTTTGATGGGCATATATTCGAAAACTAACAAAAATATGGTTGAATGTTGGAGGATACAAATGGCTTGGCCAAGTACTTTGAAATCTTTGGTTTCACGTCCTCTAGGGAGACAAATATTAGTTAGGAATACAAATAAATGTTACAAGATTTATTTAGAATTCAAAGTATTTACTCCCTGGCCTCTAGAATGCCATTCTTGCATAGAATAATATGTAACCTCGGAGTAACTAACCTGAAATGTATGATCGCATAGTAGGCATGACCACATTTGAGGTCACCCATTCAATCTTGAGAACAATTACTTTAATCATGAGAACAACACTTTCCTTCCATTTTTCAAGGAAAGTAGCTAGATTTGCAAGGCCAAGCAGTACAAAACTCAGAGAGATGAGGATTATGATTCTATGCTTTAAATCCAATAATGATGAACGCACTCAAGAAATTGGCACTCCCCTTTAATTCATCATTGGCTCAAATCCAAAGATGGTGAATTCACATTCCTTGACGTAGGCATGTTGTTGCAGGCTACTAAATAAAAAATACTTGCTAGTTCTAACTACCAAAGATTGCTTTTGATTACTGGCCAAGAGTATGCATGCCTCTAGAAGCTTTTGGACATTGCTAGAAATTACAAAATTAAATTGCTTACTCTTCATATCCCCCCATAGAAATGTCTCCTTAATTTTGCACTTGATGTCATTTCGCTTTCTATATTCTTCTCAGGAAACACACAATTTGTCAAAAAAGAATTGATAATGATCAATCCAATGCCACGCTATGGACAAGTTTTTTTCTAAAGAACTTCAACTGCAAGGTTTATTTCTTACAGCGAAGACAAAACCAAATACCACAACAACAACTTTCAACAACATCATTTAAATTATACTTCATATTGGGATATTTCAAAATTTTTGCTTAATTGCAATTGAATTTGCAATCGGGAGTACAATAACTCTAGGATCTGCCATCCTCCTTAATGATAATCTCATAATGCTTCCTTTCTTTCTGCAAAATGGACCACAATCAAGCAAAATCACCACCAATGTAGAGTGGAAAGCAAACTGCACTAAGCCGGAGTCTTACAGGACCACAGTACATAATTTGTTCCTTCTGCACTACAAAAGTATCGCACCATATCGACGTCTATAACGACGTCCAGACGTCGTTTAATCGTCGATAAACGTCGATTAAAAGTCGATAAACGACGTCTATAAACGTCGTTATATGTCTGGCCCGTCGCCGTTAAGTACGTCGTTACATCAGCGGCGTCGTTAAGCGGCAACGGTTTAAACGACAGCGATTCACGACGCGGGCTTTACCACGCGCGCGATATCGCCGGGTAACGCTGTTAAACGATGCATATGACACGTAAAAATTATCAGTGCCGATTGCCGCCGACGGTTGCCCGGCCAAACTTAGGCGTGGGCGCGCAGTAGCCACGCTGACGACATCGTTAAACCACGTCTATGACACGCGTGGTTCGACCGGCGGCGCCGCTTAACGACGTCCTATGACACGTGGCGGATTACCGGGCGACGCCGCTTAACGACGCTCATGACACGTGGCGATTCGCGGCGCCAACGCCACGCCAAAGTTACCACGGCGTTCGACACGCATCACGTCGTTCAACGACGCCACGCGTTGATCGCGGACGGGGTGACGCTGGCGCCCATGACGAGTTAGGCGGGCGGTCGCCGCCACATGGCAACGTCGTTAAACGACGTCGCTTGAATTATGAAAAAAAAAATTAGAAAAATAAAAGAAAAACACTAATTACATATTAGTATTCAATATAATAGTAAGTAAGTATTATTATTTAATATTTAATATGTAATATTAAATCAATATTAAATAAATATTAATAAAATAAATCAAAGAATCAAAAAATAGAATTGAGTATAAAAAATTTTAAATAAATAATTATAAGAAGATCAATTAATAAGTAAAAAAATCCCAAATAATAAAAACAAAGCATAAAAAATTTACATTAAATTATTAATATTATTCATGATATAATTTGCACATTACAAAATAGATTGAGTCAATCCACCACAAACTAAAAGACTTAAAAATATTACAACAAAAAACGAAGTCTTTAATTGTTGCTATGCTCACTTTCCGAGCGATCGGCCTCGTCTTCGTCTTCATCTACCTGTATTATAGTATATCGCAACAATTAGGTCGTTGTAGTCGCAAATAATTATGTAGTGAATGATACATACTTCGCCCCATTCACGCACAGTGGCGTATTGGATGACCGCACGATTGTCTTTTTTCAAAGCCCTTTCGCGTTCATCTTTACCAACATTTCTCTTGAACAGTGCCCTCTGTTGAGAATGAGCACCAATGTTAGTATTCAATGTGAGAACCTACATTATAAACCAAATTTATACTTACAAATAGGTTATTAGTACCCTCATAACTGCCAGACCCAGTCTTATTGGCACTATAGCTGCCACTTGCTTCGTCATACCTCGCCCTCAAAGACGACGCAGTTCTATCTACCCCTTTCTTTGATATTATGTTGGCCTTCAAACACTGCAATGCAACACAAGGTCTTAGTCCACGTGGCGTCATCTAATTATACGACTCGTGGAACAGATAATTGCAGGTTTTGCCACTGCGTCTATCGAGACTCCCGCAGCTTCTGCCAATTCTATCAGCTGCTTCTTCTGATTACCTTTGCAAAATATAAATCAAACGTGAGTACGATGGTGGTCATCATGAAGAATGAAGGAGCTTGAAGAGGAGAGACGTCCACGAGAACGTGAACGACGATCGGTGCTCTTTCGTCGAGGTACTATCTCCTCCTCCTCGGGAACGGGTCTAAGATATTCCGAAGGAGTGTATGAGCTATGCCGAGCAGGTTCATAGTCGGACCCCGTCCTACTTCGTTGAACAGCCCTTTCCGCAATCTCTCGTTCTTCGGGCGTCATCGTGCTTTGCAATTCATTCCACCTATCTTCAGGGCAGGCGCCTTGATGATATCTCGGAGTTTCCTGCTCTTCGTCTTGCTCATCGACTGGATGATTTCTTCTTCTTCTTCTAGAAGAAGACCCGCCAATAACCACAAGGACGAGCACCACACATATGAAAACAAGGTGCTGCGCACAGAGGGTTGCCCTCCATGGCTGCATGGTGAAATGGATTAAATCATACTTGAAAGTCGTGTTTTTACAATCAATCAAAATTGCTATTTTAAAACATTGACATTTTGTGAAGGTGATGGTACCCATTTGCATCACTAACTCCTCCTTAGATGTTGAGCTCCTCTTAAACTAGGATCCAGCTGGACACATGGACTCTGGGGTTTCAGTGTCACGTATTGGCTTTCATTTGGTTTCTGGGACATTATGAGGCATACTCAACACCAAAATTCTTTTCAGATGACTGGCTTTGCTTGTCGTTTGACCAGTTCAAGCCCAATTCTATGGAACAAACTGCTCATAACGAAGCTGACATTAGGGCGGATTTGGGGTCTGAAAATGGCCTCGTAAGAAAAATTCCATGTCATATTTTCTCTTGCTCATTAATTGTACTTTCCTTCTCTTTAATCGCAATAAATACTCAAAAAGTAACTTCATCAATTAGTTTTTCGGCCATAACTTTTGATTCATAGCTCCAAATCGCATGATTTTTGTTTCATTAGATGCGGAATCAAAAGATCTATCCAACAGTATATGCGTTGAATATATTTTAATCTAATTTATATGACCAAAAGTTAAAAAAACGAGAAAAAACCTGGTTTTTTGCATTTTTTTAGTCTTTCCTTTTATCAAAAGCATATCAAGGCTATACTCATTGGAAAGATCTCGCCATGGGCTATCCAACGCAACAAACGGCGTGCGATTTGGACATCACAATCACAAGTTATAGCCAAAAAACGATTGCATTTGAGTTAAAAAGTGCAATTATTACAGTACTATTTATTGCAAAAGTGCCACGTAATACTGATTTTCATTTTGAATTCCTCTCTTTCATTGGCTTGAAGGTACTATGACGTGGATATTAAAACTTAAAGATAAGGGCCATTTTGAGACCCCAAATCCGCCCTAATGCTGCTCTGATTATCATTTTGTTTACATGGGGCCTGCAATTAGTGCTAGTGCTTGGGAGAGCTTGGAGCGGGTGCAAAAGTCCTTTCTCACTTACAGCCTCGGAGTTAAAACAACGGTGCCCTATGCTATTCTTTTACAAGAGACAGGTTTTTGGCCTCTTCAACATTCTGCCATGAAGCGCCATCTCCACTATATCTGCAAGGTGCACCACATGGATGATGTTAGGCATCCTGTTCTTGCACTTGCCATGGCTGAATCTCCTCAGCGTTTGAAACGATGTTGGAAAGAGCATTGCACTACATGGTTTGCCCGTTGGGCTGTGCAACCAGACCACTGCCTGATGCTTGCCAGTTATAATCCTGAGCCTTTGCAACAATATCTCAATGGTCGTTTTTCTCAAAAGATATGGGACGCAGTTACTTTGGCCCAAGTGAAAACTGGTCATTATCATGCACACATAAATCCCACCTTGGCACCATGGCCCCAAGCTTATTTGCTTGCTTCATTGTCCAGGAACAAGCTTGTAGTGATTGCATCAATTCGCACGGGGTCCCACAGGCTACGGATTGAGACAGGTAGATGGAAGCGGCCACAATTGCCGCAAGAAGCGAGGCTATGTGCCTGTTGCCAGTTACAGGTTATTGAAGATGAAAGCCATACTTTTCTGAGTTGCCTTGCTTTTGAGATAGTCCGGAATCATTTTTTGACCTTAGCATTCCATTCCACGCTTCCACAACTTCTCAGAGCACCATCTGTGCATGACTTGGCATTATACATACTTGAGGTTCTAGATAAACGTCTGCAATTACTGAGCCCTCAGTAGTCATTATCTCTGCTTATCTAGTATCATCATTACTGCAAAGGTTTTTCCCTTGAAAACCTTTCGAGGCAGGGGTTTTTTAATCCTAGTAGTAATGATTGTACTAGCCCATTGTATGGGTCCCATGACCTATTGGTCTCCGTGGACGTTAAAAAAACTATTCTATTCTATTCTATTCTTATGAGCCATGCTTCTAAAAAGGAACAAGTTATGTTTTCTCCGTCAAAAAAGGAAGACGATGGACAAAATAAGCTAAGGCCTTGATGAGTCATTAAGGACTGTCAGAGTTTACGAGCCGCCAAGGACCATCAAGAGGTAGATGTCTCCCGAATTGAATATCAGTTGAGGATCTCCTTCAATGGTCCCTAGTCTTGTATGTTTCTATAGATGAGGTCATATATGTTGCACCCAATAGATTTATCCAGATTCGATTCCTGGAGGGTGTTTTCATTGTAAGCAAGTGTGATTCTTGTTGATACATTAATCTAGAGAAATACATTGCCACTATGCACTTGCATATACTCGACATATTATATGATTCCAATAGAAATAGAAATTAGTTATACACAATTCATTTCTACTAATCCATTTCTTTGGCAACCACCTACACAAACCCATGTTTTTGGCAACCATGCAGTATGCTAGCAAATATGCATGCACGTTTCACCTTACATCTTCACAACCCTGTGTACAAATTTAACTTGTACACAAATGTAAGGTCAACCATGCAGTAGTTTGGCAATTGAATTAGGTTTTCTAGATATAGTTAGATAAAAGGTATTTTGAAGTTAGGGTTTCCAAGGCAATGACATGGGTTTCATGATTTCTAGCATATGATATGCTATGGGCCAAAAGGCTAGATAGACATAAAGAGGGATTTAGCCATAAACCCTTGCAAGAAACCCCTGAGAGCCAACTGTAAACTTGATGGATTCTCACCAATAGATTTCGTCTTCGTCGTGCTAGTAAACCCTTGCAAGAACCCAATATAGTATTTGCAAATACGATTTTTCCCATGGGCAAATTGTCTGCATGCCATGTGGCATAGCCCCTGACTTGCTATGTTTCCTGTTGTTGCATGTTGAAGACACAAGCAGGGACATTTCTGTAAACATGGTAAGCTATTTTATGGAATTCACACTTGGGTTTTGGTTTGGACTTATGTGCCGCCCATTTTGTTTGGGTCCCATAATCCGTTCTCGTGGACAATAAAAAAACTTTATCTTTATCTTTATCTAAAACACGTCAACACTTCCCATTCTGACATACATCCCAAGTGAACTCAAAGGATCTCTACTCCAAGTTCCTTTAAACAAAAGCCCTCGTGGTTAACCATTTGCTACCTGTTTGTCAGACACCTCCAAGTGTGCCCATGCTGCAACTACGAGATGTTGGTTTTATTAAATTCAAAACAGAAATTTTAGAAGAGATGGCATGCTTGCCACATATATCGTCAAAGTTTTTCTGCCTACCCAACCACTTCTAACCATTTTTGCAATCTTCAAAAGTGGGCAATAAAATTACAATAAAATTAAAATGTAGTAAGAGCTGTGCAGGCCTATTGTAAAACAAAATTTATAAAAATCTTAATTCAAAAAGGCTTTACATTTGATAGATTCGTATCAAGCTAATATGCACAATACTGAAGCAGCCTAGGGGCAGCAATTTATTCTTTCTATACTATTCCTAACCATTCAAAAGTATTACTCATTTACATCACTTCTGCTTGTCCCAATTAAGTGCATTGAAGAATGAAGCAGAAAGAAGTCTAATATATCCCAAAGCAAAACAACCTTATTGGCACTTGATATCAGGGACTACTGCTTTACTGAAGTCGATTATTCATTAACGATTTGTTTTGTCAAATAGCTGACGTGGATCCTTCTAGTGCTGTAAAGATATCAGTCCTTGTAACAATTCCTGCATCATATTTGACAACCTTGCACATTTTAGCATGAAGAAACATTTAAGCTTACTAGGAAAAAACTATTAAGCTGGAAATACTTATCCATAACTTGATTTGAGTCGTTGACAATCAGGATTCTATGAATTTTATTTTCCAGCATCAGAATAGCGGCATCTGCAGGGAAAGCATTATATTCAAATAAAATTACACATTAGAAAAAACAAGCAGCAGCAGCAGGAAGGTCACCAGACCAAAAGAAATATATTTTTCACTGCAATACCTGAACAGTCTTGTCGGCGGATAGGGTAATAGGAGGCGAACTCATTACTTCACCTATAGTAGATTTTAGCTGAAAATCACATGCAATTGGATTAAAGCCAGAAAGGAGAAACATGTACACTTGTGTGCACAATTCTAAAATATTTATTAAAGAAATCTTTAAACTGATCTTGTTACCTACAGCACTATTTCTCTCAATTCCCTCCCTCAAATTAAGATGCAAAGACCAGTGCTGACATCCTACATTTGACAAGAAAATAATCAAAGAAATTATAAGAAAAGACATTTGACAAAAGAGATCATAAGAAATTTCAACTCAAGAACTATGGCTGACAATCTCCATACACTTGACATGCCAGAGACCCTGTATGCCACTATCCATAGTAAAAAAGACCTCAATAAAGATGGTCATGGAAAAGATGATTAACCAATTGCAACTGTTTATGTCACAATTATCAGAGATAGACTAAAATATCTAATTCTTAGGTATCTACCCCATTCAAGGCCTTGCTCTTGTCTTTTTTCGAGAACACTCCAATACACTTTTGTTCCTTGTCGATAACTGGCATGCCTGATATTTCTGTGAGCAGTAAGTACGCTAATGACCACCCTCCCGGAGCCTGGTTCCCCTATTCGATCATTGAATCCTCGGTTCAGGGGCCCTTCTTCGGGAAGGTCCAAAAGACTCCTAGAACAATCCGGGGGATCTTGTCAAACCGCGGCGCGTCCTGAGGGCGACCGTGTAGAAACCGGAGTATTTTGTCGTTCGGGCATCGCGGAGGCTCTGGAATAGCAAATTGACTTCGTCAAGTCGTTTGGAATGGTGAAATTACCCTAGAAAGTAAGTTATAAGGTCATTTTTGCAAAAGAAAGAAACACTCACGCCCTGCACGGCAGTATCCAACATCCACAATTGACTACGAGTGTGCTGGACATGAGCTACTTTGGCGCTTCTTGGAGGGGTGGTCTTCTGGCCATGGAACTTGGTCCCCAGGGCAATGTCGACGTTTTAAGTCCAATGGCAGAGTCAAATCACGGTTCCGGAGAGGGAAGGTTGCCCGTCCGTCCCCAGGGCCTTGGGGAGAGGACTTTTGGGGCAAGCAGCTTCGGGGGGGATTTTAGGGTCCATGCTCTGGCGTCAACACCCCCCCTCCACGTCAAGACACTGCGCAAGGTCCTGGCCGAATCAGACAAGGAGAAGGCCTCCGAAATGTAAACCCTTTGGGTTGCCAGGTTCTAGAAGGGTTTGCGTTTTGGGGGCTGAGTTTTGGTCTGTTGCAGTTGGGACATGGCCGAGAAGCTGCGGCTGAGAATGCGGAGCAAGGGGAACTGACGGAATGGAGTTTGGGCCTATCCTCCTCCCGATGTGGCAATTAGAAGTCTAGGGGCACTTTTGCAGTGGCAAGACATTCATAAATTCGTAATTAATGCATTGTACGAAATTAAATTCTGATTTTTTGCCAGTTGGATTCCTAATTCATCACCAGCACAAAGCCCAATTTTCGGAGAAGGTCTAGATCAAAGTGTTAGCATTAGAATAGTCGGGGCAGCCCATTGCGGGGCAACCGAGCTGGCACCCTTCCCCAAGTCAAACGAGGCCAGGACCTTGCACGGCTGCCTCACAAGAGGGGAGAGTCCAGACCCCAGGAGGCGGGATCCAAAAAAGTTTCCGAGGCAGCCTTTCCTGGCAGCGCTCCCACCGTGGGCAGTATGCTAATGACCACCCTCCCGGAGCCCTGTTCCCCTTTCTGACCATTGAATCCTCCGTTCGGGGGCCCTTCTTCGGGAAGGTCCAAAAGACTCCTAGGTCGGTCCGGGGAAACTTATCAAACCGCGGGGCGTCCTGAGGGCGACCATGTAGAAACCGGAGTGTTTTGTCGTTCGGGCACTGCGGAGGCTTTGGAATGGCAAATTGACTTCACCAAGTCATCGAGAATGGCAAAATTACCCTAGGGAGCAAGTTACAAGGTCAGTTTTGCAAAAGAAAGTAACACTCACACCCTGCATGGCAGTATCTAGCATCCACATCCTAGGCCAATTGATTACGAGTGCGCTGGACATTAGCTACTTTGGCGCTGAAGGAGGGGCATTGTGGCAATGTCGACGTTTCGAGTCCATTGGCGCAAATCACGCCAAAGGTTGCCCGTCTGTCCCCAGGGCCTTGGGGAGAGGACTTTTGGGGCAAGCAGCTTCCGAGGGGATTTTAGGGTCCGTGCTCTAGCGTCAACACCTCCCCTCCACGTCAAGACACGACGCAAGGTCCCGGCCGAATCTGACAAGGAGAGGGCTTCCTGGGTTGCCAGGTTCTAGAAGGGTTTGCATTTTGGGGGCCGATTTTTGGTCTGTTGTAGTTGAGACATGGCCGAGAAGCTGTGGTTGAGAACACGGAAGGGGAACTGACGGAACAGAGTTTGGGCATGTCCTTCTCCCGATGTGGCAATTAGAAGTCGGGGGGCGCTTTTGCAGTAACAAGACATTCATAAATTCATAATTAATGCATTGTACAAAATTGAATTCTAATTTTTTTCCAGCTGGATTCCTAATTCATCACCAGCACACAGCCCAATTTTTGGAATTTTCGGAGGTCTAAATCAAAGGGTTAGCATTAGAACGGTCGGGGCGGCCCGTTGCGGGGCAACCGAGCTGGCACCCTTCCCCTTTCACAGCTTTCTCACAAGAGGGGAGAGTCCGTACCTTAGGAGGCGGGATCCAAAAAAGGTCCCGATGCAACCTTTCCTGGCAGCGCTCCCATGATGGGCACTACGCTAATGACCACCCTCCCGGAGCCCGGTTCCCCTATCCGACCGTTGAATCCTCCGTGGGGCCCTTCTTCGGGAAGGTCTAAAAGACTCCTAGATCGGACCAGGGGAACTTGTCAAACCGCGGAGCCTCCTGAGGGCGACCGTGTAGAAACCGGAGTGTTTTGTCGTTCAGGCACTGCGGAGGCTTCGGAATGCCAAGCTGTTCAGAATGGCGAAATTACTCTAGGAAGCAAGTTACAAGGTCAGTTTTGCAAAAGAAAGAAACACTCGCGCCCTGCATGGCAGTATCCGGCATCCACATCCTAGGCCAATTGACTACAAGTGTGCTGGACATGAGCTACTTTGGCACTTCTTGGAGGAGGGGTGGTCTTCTGGCTACGGAACTTGGTCCCTAGGGCAATGTCGACGTTCTGGGTCCATTGCAAAAGCCAAATCACGGTTCCGGAGAGGGGAAGTTGCCCGTCCGTCCCCAGGGCCTTGGGGAGAGGACTTTTGGGGCAAGCAGCTTTCGGGGGGATTTTAGGGTCCGTGCTCTGGCGTCAACACCCCCCCTCCACGTCAAGACACGGCGTCTGACAAGGAGAGGGCCTCCGAAACGTAAACCCTGTGGGTTGCCACGTTCTATAAGGGTTTGCATTTTGGAAGTCGAGTTTTGGTCTGTTGTAGTTGGGACATGGCCGAGAAGCTGCGTTGAGAATATGGAGCAAGGGGAACTGATGGAACGGAGTTTGGGCCTGTCCTCCCCCCGATGTGGCAATTAGAAGTCAGTGGGCGCTTTTGCAGTGGCAAGACATTCATAAAATATCCAGGGAACTGTGGAGGAAATCTCTACAAGAAAGTGAGCTAGATGAAGATGAGGCAACAAGCACCTTTCTGAGATCCAGCGAAGATGAAGTAGAAGATGACCCGTAAGATGCCGCTGAACTGGAGCTTGAAGGTAAGTAATTAGTTTTTGCTTTGTATTTTATCTTATAGCTTTCTAATGTGCTGAATTGTTTTTATAGCTGAGCATAAGTAGCTGAGGAGTTCTTTTTTTTCTTTCTTTGTTAAGCTTTAGATTTTTTTTTTGTTTACAATACGAGCCACTATGCCTTCAGACTACCATGACTTTCCAAATCCAGGCCACCGTGCCTCTCTGAATATAATGGCCTCGTGGCTTCTAAATGTTTTTGCCATCGTGCCTTCTAAATGTAATGGCCTTTGTGCCCTTTGAATTCTATGGCCTTGAGCTTTCAGACTGTAATGGCATAATGCCTTCTGACTGTAATGGCCTTAGTGCCTTCAAACAATGGATAGAATGGCCTTGTGTCTTTTTCTAATTAAAGTATACTTAGTTTTTTATATTGTAAATTGGTTTTGGAGAGAAACTTGATATATGAATCCAGATTGTGGTGATTAGGATGGTATTTCAAATCCTGCAATTTGCATTTCAAATTGGGGCAATTTGCATTTTAAATACCTGCAATTTAAAAAAATATGAAATTTTGGAATTGAAGCAACACTCAAGTATGAAATCCTAGATCTGAAGCATCACAACGAAAATGCAAAATATGGAAACTTCTTTCTATTCATAAAAGTAAGTAGTGATAAGCACACACATAAGTAGTGATACACTACCCTTTATACAATATCTCTTTCCACTGTTCCAACAATATAGAAAGCCTCTTTACAATGTCTTCTTCCTCTTTGGCACTCAGAGTGTAAATGATTCCCCACCTAACAACGTGTTTTGCTTGGACCAGTCTCACTTTGTTCTTTCCAACTTGAAGCATAAACTGTTGCTTTATTTCCTCTACAAAACTTATAGATGGATTTAGAATTCACCAACTTCTCATAGTATGTCCCTTCTATGACCTCATTCCCTTTCACAAACTTCTCCCCTTGCATATTTACAAAGTCTTCTCACACTAAGTACTTAGGTTTGGTACATAGAATGAGGTAGAATTTCACATTCTCATGATTGTTGGTTGGAGACACCACTGCAAAGATATCACTATACTTATAGGCTACATAAGTCAGCAGTGCCAACATATGCTTCTTCTCCTTCATCATGGACTTCTTCTTCAATAATAGCTTTGATGGGTTGTACCACAACTAGTTCAAACTTCTTAGTATATAATGAATTGGGCAAGATTCCCAATTCAAATCTAAACAATCTGTGCAAAAGCAAGAGAGGTTTCTAACTTGTAAATGTGTCATGTGATTTGAGAGCCCATGGAAACAATGAAGGTTTCTATATCCTTCAATAAGACATGCTTCCTCCCATTGATTTTTTCTGTCCACTTGTCCTACTTCAACCTCCCAAAAAGTTCTACTTATAGTTTGGATTTTATATGTTGTGGGTGCTGCTGTTGACATGTAATGCTTTAGCCATTCCACTACCTCATGTGCATTGGTCATCTTGATGCCCTTCAACTATGTTGCTCTTAAAGCCTCTTTATTACTGCTCTTGCACCATCATGTTCTCCCTTTTCCATGGCCAGAGCACCAAAAGTTCCACATCATGTTTAAACCTGTTAAAAAATTGAATCTAGCATCAAAGTAAAATGATTTTTTGTCGTTGAATTGTGAGGTTGCACCATCTGGAAAGACATAATACTTCTTCAAAGTAAATCCCTTCTCTTGCATCCACTGATCGTGTAAGAGAAAGCAATACTAGACAAACAAAGAATCATGTTTTCTGTCATCAAATATATAACAATGTTCTTCCTTGATGATTTTTATGTCTTAGGATCCCTTTTATATGTGAAACGCACAAGAATAGTGATCTACTCACTATGTTAATGCTTGGGCTGAACTCCATTCTGCTACTTGAAAGAGCAATTTTCTGCAAAGTCAATCACTGATACAATGGTATCATCAGAAAATTTGTTTAGTAGTTGTTTAAACATGGGTTGCTGCCATTTATACCTGAAATTATGTGTCACAAACTCCTTAGTTTTGAATATAAAGGTTTCTATCAAAACATTGGGTGAAGTCTGGAAATATTGATGCTCAATTCTTTTTTTGGGTTTCCCATTTTTATCCGAACCAATTTCAATATAATCTATGTTCTCCCAAGTGATTCTTGAGGTCCTATCCTTTGTTTTTTCTTTTGGACACCTTTCCATTTTGTACACATCACATTTGCTGCAGGTTCCAGACAAGCATGCTTCATTGTGCCACTCTTCACCTTCAGGCTTTGGGCAAGCCATGCTCCTCCACATGTTACTGTTAAACTGCCAAATATGTCCTGTTGCATTACAACCTACCTGGCTTGCCTCGTAGTCACATATCTTGCACTCGCAAGTGCAATCTGCAGAGTGCATCATGGACTTTTTTCTCATGTTCTTCACCCCTTCCTTCAGCATTGACATCCTCTCGTAATAGATGCAACAACAGGTAATGAATTCAGATAGCTTTAAAACAAAGTAAGGCTTCAGCTTCTCAAAGGCTCTCTGCTTAATTTGAACATCTGAATTGTCTTGCTTGAAACTAGTAAAGAATTCTGTCTGCAATAAGAATAAAAAACTACTTAGTAAATGCCAATGCTAATACAACTAGTGGAACAAATGCTAATAAATAGCAACTTAAAACTAATTGCTGATTCCATTAGCATTACAACACAACCCTTAGCGAACCAAACCACTAACAAATGCTAGAATGTTGGACTAAAACCACTGATGATCTATAGTGCTAGATTGGCTTTATTAACTACAGATTTAATGTAGTGCTAACGTTGACAAAATTACTCGCAGTGGCACCAATATTAACAAAATTTGTAACTTTAGCACTAACATTATCAATAGCACTAACAGTGGCACTAACATTAACACAATTACTAAATGTGGAACCAATATTATAAAGAAAGAAAGAATGATTTTTATTGTCCACTGAGACCAATCGGCCTATGGGACCTAGAAGGAGCGCAACAAACTTTATTACTGTCCGGATTAAAAAACCCCCGCCCCGAAGGGTTTTCGAGGGAAAAACCGTGGCAGTAATAAGAATGCTGTCAAACTGTACAAGTATACATCATCATGAAATAAATGTATATATACATGTCAAGTGTGTGCCCGAGGACATAGCTGATCTCGCATGTCCATAACCTCCTGAAGGTATGATTCCAGCACCCGTACGGAAGCCGTGCTCAATGTCACATGTAGTTGGCTGGCCAGGCCTGGTCAACTCAGCATGGCACGTCCGAATTTGATCATATGCTGGGCAACTTTGAAGGGTATGAGATTCATCCTCAACGACTCCCATTTGGCAGCATTGACAGAGCCTGTCCTGGCGTGGCTCACCAATCCATCTGCCCGTCTCAATTCGAAGATGGTGTGCTCCTGTGCGAATGGAGGCAATGAGTCTGCGGCCTTTTCATGGGCAAGTAGGTACGCAGGTAGCATTGCGGGCCTCGTTCCAATGTGGGATTTATGTGGCGCTGGTGATGGTTTTAATTGTGCACTAGATGCGATATATGGTGTGAGAAATTATCCACTGGTTTTTTTTAAATTGCTACAGTTTTTTAATTGTGCACTAGATGCGATCTTTTTCCTGTGGCATAGGGTCTTTAATGTCAATATTTATTGCAAGAATATATCTTCTCGACTCTCTTGTTAATCTACTGCTGGAAATTGCTATAGTTCACTATTTTGCGCTGAAATGTGTTGATGAGTTAAGTTGTGAGAGGAGGTGATAGCATCATCAATGTGCATCTGGCTGCTAGCCAACTATACAGACAAAAGCATGTGTTTGGGCTAGAATGGACTAGTCAAGGAGGCTCTGGCGATATTTAGAATCATGCCAGAGCATGAGTTGTCTGGTGGACTGCTGTGGACGATGCCTATGCATGGAAAGGGGTGCGGTGAAGCTATTGTTTTGTTTGTCAGAATTGCTAAAAGAACCAAGAAAACGAACTTGCATATGAACCAACAAAAGAACTAAGAAAAAGAACTTGCATATGATGCAAAGAGCTCACATGAATTTTAGAGGTAATATCTGTTAAACTAGAATTTAAACTACTAGATCTCCAACAGATTTCTGATCATCCGCATAATGTGGTATCAGGGATAGATGACATGTCAGGTCTTTATCTCATAATCTGTTCGAATTCCATTAACACAAGTCTGGAAGAGATGTCATGATTACAGGATTTGCTTAGCAAGGATGCTTTACTATAATACTAGACAACACGAGCAAGAAATGAGGTCTGATAAAACCACTTGTGAACCTCCTCAATGCTCATGCTGGGGGAAACGATGTTAAGCAAGGACAAGCAGCACGCCGCTTCGCTACGAAGTATGGATTACGAGAAATCAGTATTTGTTCACGCGTGCCGTTATAATGAGTTTGGGGATGCCCCGCCAGATGCTTAAAATTTGATGCACATTTTGTACGCCTCCTTTTGTTGTTTATGCAGCCTTATTTGGTGAACGGATCAATTAGAATTCTTTCTTATGCTCTTGATGCTGCTTTGAAGGAGTTTCCTGACTATAACAACAATGATGGGAAGAGCGAAATTGTCAATGGTGGTCTGGGTGCACGTGGCAATGTTCTTCATGTTGCACTGTTTGAATGAATAACCATGAGTTTCCATCAAGACAGGTAGTTGTGATTTAGTTTTGTACGCACGCATGTTTATAACTCTTCTGGTCCATAACGTTTCAAATCCTCTGCACACATGCTTTATGCTTTGTGTCCAAAAGAAAAACATCGTCACTTAGTGTTTAACTTAGTGTTCTAAAGAAAAACTTTACACTTGTATGCACCTGTGCTCCTGCACATTCCATCTAGCCAACTATTGAGCTCTCTTTTCCCTCCATCCGAGTCATTCCAAGTAGCGAGGGACACTACTGGGCCCCATACTTCAACCCCGTATAAAAGGACAGGCTCCACTAAGACTTTGAACAAGTGTGACTAATGGGCTCAATCATACAACTCTGCTCTATGACTATTGTTTTGCATTGCATATAGTGCCTTCCAGCCCGCCACTGTAGTCGTATGGATGTGTCCCAGTGCATAGTAGAGGGAAACTCCACTCCCAAATATTTGTATGTGGATGCCACTTCCACATTCGGCCCTCAGTAACTGAAGGTGGGGATCCTCGGCTGACGTGAGGATGATATGAGAACCACCTTTGTCTTGGCGCAAAGTTGATGCGCATATCGCTTGCTCAGAATGTGTGTCCGTGGCATTGAGATGTCGCCATGTCCCCGGTGTGTGTAAGCTAGGAGGCCCACATCATCTTATATTTTAACGTTTTGTAATGGACCACGCCCTAACTTCTATGGCTGAGATTTAATGACATTGATCCTATGGTCGAGATTTGATGAGAGCCGGTTTTTTTTTAGTGTTTTTTTTATGCTTGGCCGTCCTACCTTTTTCCAACAATCGAAGCTGAGCTTCTCATGCAGCCATGGCATGCCAAAATCAATGAGGCAAGCTCTTTTTCCTTTATCTATTTCACACTGCTGAAGCAAGAAAGCGAAGCTTAGCAATAGTCTCAAGGTATAACAAAACGACTTCTGCATCTTCTTCATTCATCTGCATCTAGGCAGTAAAAACGTGCATTTGCAGAAAGCTTTTTCCTCCATTCTCAAGGAACCTGATATCAACAGATTGGATTTAGAACAATAAGAGCAGGGGTTCTTTTGAGCAAAGGTACGAAACAGGGCTTTGATATTTTGCTGGGAATCATACACGGCTTACCAAGTGGAACCAAATAGCAGATCATCGTTTTTTTTTCTTTTTCTCATCCATGCTCGGCTCAAACGGACTTTCATGAAAGGTTGCAATGATTCTCTATCTAGAATGATTTGGAGCTGACCATTGCATCATAAAATGTTGTCGCAGCAGATACAAAAAACGGTGCAGGAAAATTGTTCTTTCTCCAGCCACCACAAACTTCCTTTTAACAGCTTTAGTTTTCTTACTCGACACCTTAGCAGTTTCAGCTCCTACGGTTGGCAAGTTTCTTAGAGTATGCTACGACATGCATTGATCATGCTAGGGAATTGAGTTATATGGTGGCACTTTGATTTAGAGATATGATTTCGTCATTTGCATTGTTTGGCATTAGACCTCTGTTGCTGTGATGGTGATGGCATTGATAAATGGTGTTTACCCATCTGCAAGAAGGAAAACGACTGTTGGATTCCAGCTTAAAAAAGCTGAAGGAAAGGATACATCGCCCACTAATCAGGTTTGAATGTTTCTTCATGTCTATAGTTATAGTTGGTAAAGGAATTTTCCACAACCATGTTCAAAGCATAGACAGCTTTCATATAACAGAAAACATTTTGAAGCCCCTTAATGCAAGGAAACATCCAAATATCCTATTTTATAAAAAAGACTTTTGGAACATTTAGATTAACCTGAAGTTCGTCAATGTCATCTTCATACTCCTGTGTTTCTCTCACGAATGCTCTGCTGCATTTATTGACAATTCCAATTTTTGTTTTGTGTTACAGGGTGATCACCAAGGCGCTCATGTCTCAAGAGGTGAGGTGCAGTATAAAAGAATTGGTGCAAGGTAACAAGGCTTGCAGGTAATAAGGCTATGTAGAAGGTTCCTTGATTTTTGAAGCAAGTATTATTTCAGGGCAGATGCCTTTCTTATTCAAAAACAGAAAAACAAATTTGTGGTCTTCATTTGTGCATCTCAGATGATTAACATCTTCCTACCATAGACACAATTAATTGAACAGCTTGAGAAGAGAGGGAATAGCTGGCGAGATTATTCTAGACAATGCCATAACAAGGTAAAAGTAATTTTAAAATTCCAAGAGCAGTGTATCTTGCATATCTGTATATTTGAAGTCTTTTTTATGGCTATTGCAGGTCTAAGATATGTGGAACTGTGACCTTTATTGACTGCTTTATAGACGAGTGCCGCTTCAGGTCTGCAAATTCAAGAACATTTTCAAGTGAAATATTCAATTTGACATGGTGAACAAAATAATGGCTACTGCGACAATGTATAAAAATGCAACTGCATGGGAGTCTTTGACTTATCTTATAGCCATTTTAAATGGCGTGTGGCAAATAACTTCGCTGTCTTGGTTTTTAATTGTCACCTATCTATAGCAATGTATTTATAAGTGAAGCATTTCCAATTCCCATAAAGAATCCAACAAAAGGCTCTTCCTATAAGCGGAACATTTTGAAGAGTTTGGAGTTTAATTCTCCTCTTCAAATTACTATCTTTTAGATCTTGCTGAGGTGATACTTTTACCGTGGCAAAAATGCTGCGACATGTTGAAGAATTATGCACAAAGAAAAGCGTGAAAAGGTATTTCACAGCATTGCGTTTATTGAATGAAAAGAAATCACTGGTTCAATAATTGCACATTTTTTCTTGGACGTATGCAGGTAAAAGGGCCACTTAGATGAGACAATCTATTTTAAATGACAATCTTATCTGCCCTCTTTGTATTTTATGGATGCTTGATTGCCAATCAGAATTGAAAAACCAGGTATATCTACATGGAATGTTATCGTTTTTAAATAAACAACAATCTTGGACGAGTAACCCATGCATGGAATGTTATTCTAACAAACAACAATCTTGGATGAGTGACTCCAGAATTCAGTTTTTAGGCTTTATAGATCTAATAATTACGATTATAATATTGTTTTGAAAGCATGCGCTCTTGAACATGGCAGACCGATTCATAATCCAATCATCAATAATGAAGTCGTGAGACATTGTTGTTGCAATACCCTGTAATATGCAAAATGTTTTTAAACCCGGAAGATGCCCAAAGTATGTTTTACAGAATAAAATTTTAGAATAAAGATGTGGTGTCGTGGGATGTAATGGTATTAGTATATGCTCAACGTGGATATGGTCTCTTTTTTGCAGAAATGCAGGACAATAACCTTAACATCCCAAAACTTCACCTTTTCCACTGTATAGCTTATGGTGCCATAGGAACCATCGTACCTGGAGAGCTTCTGCTACCATACACAAGCCTTGGGAATGGTTTAGGAGACTTGACGGATGAGCACATGCAAGCACAACATTCCCATTAACTATAGCTTTTCCATTAGCCAAGTAGAACATATGAACTTCTAATATGAAGCACTTGGGTGATATCTTTTACAATAGTTGATCCCGCTTAAAATGATATTTTCCAAATCTTCCATTGCCACCAAAGATATGCTTGGTATGCAAACATGTATATAGATATAGAATGTCTTACGATCATTTATATAGTATAAAGAGCTTTGGCCTCCATTTGTGTGGTAATTGGTTTGAGCCTCCGCTCATATTATCTTTTGCATTTATTCATACAAAATTCTCATGCTATGACACCATAATAGTTAAGTCTGAGTCACAAGGCATTATTATTGTGGGCTATATTTCTAGATATTCGCATATCCGGGTCCCATCAATGTTTGCTTTGAGTTTCTTTGTTGCTATATGAACGAGTGCCAATAATATATTTGATTATGAACCATGAGATTATGTTTTAGCTTTTATGCTTCAACTTTTTGCGCACTTGCATGACCACGTTTTAACATGTTTGCTTCTCACATGACACTCAAAATGCCATGGAGAAAGCCCATTTTATACATTACCTCAGAAGTTATGTACATGGTCTAACAACATGAAACATTTTAGGAACTTCTTGCTATTCACCTACATACATCAACAACTAATTCAAATACTTAGATATCAACTTATAGGAGAAAAGGCAATTGTTGTTGGTGATGGTTATAATGACAAAGGCTATCCCACTGCACTATGCCGATGGAAACATGCTAGCAACTAATCCCTAGCAAGGCTAGGCACTATTACTTTTAAAATAATAACCTATAATATCACAGAGTATCTCACTTTATAGACGCACACAACAATAACAAAAATAAGAATTACAGAGCGAGCATATTTTAGCCACATTTCTTTCATTGCGGCCCAAACCATTTATATGCTCTCAACTTATGCCCAGCAACGCTGGGCACCATTACTAGTTAGCATATATTAACTGCCTGATGATCTGGTGGAGAAGGTGAGCTCCGTCGCCCCCATTATCAGCAAGCCACCTCTCCAATTGATCAATGTAAAGCCCAAACAACGTTGGGGAGATATGGCATCCCTGACGAATCCCGATACTACTATCAAATGGTTGGCTTGTCGGCTGCAACTGACCCGAGCATCTTTCATATAGCCTGTACACTGCATTCTGGAAATCTACAGGAACCCCCAGCTGTCGCAATCTTGCCCATAGTTTTTCCCGAGGCACAGTGTCAAAGGCCTTCGCAAAATCCACGAAGCAACAATATAGATCCTGACGGCGGTTCCTGCTGTCTTCAACCAGAGTCCGCAACATGAAAATGTGGTCAATGATTGAGTGCCAGGGTCTGAATCCTGCCTGGGTGAGAGCCCGCACCTCTGCTGCCTCTGCCCAGTCGTCAACTGCTGCTCGAGAATCCCAGCAAGCAGTTTTGCAAATACCAAACTGACCATGATTGTTCGGTAATTGGATGGGCAGTGCGGGTCACCTGCCTTATAGATGGGAATAACTCTGCTATTGGTCCACTGCAGTGGGAAGCCTTCCTGTAATGCCTTGTTGAACAAGGCGGTCAGCACTGGTACTATGGACGGCCCTGCCCACTTAACCAATTCTGCCTGCATACCATCCAGGTCTGGCGGTTTCCCATTGGCAAGACGCTGTAAGCCTTGTTCCACGTCCGAATCTGTGATTTCCAGCACTGGGCCTTCTTGCAGGGGTAATGCTGCATGTGCACCCTGAGGGTCATATAGTTGTTGCAAGTATTGCCTCCACTGTTCGGGAGTGATGTTCCCCGTGGGCTGTACTGGCTTTCTAAGAACCCTTCTCCAGAAGGTCCTGGATTGACGTTCCAGGAGGTAAAACATTTCCCTTTGATGCGCTGCAATGTATCTATAAAGGTACTAAGCCTTAGCACCCCTTACCACAAAAAATGCTCCATTATCAACCATCAATTGTACTAAAACGTGCTAGTATAATAAGCACTTGCAGATTACTTCGATTAGCAAACACAATTCATATTAGAATCAGTACCTCAAAACTTATTAAAAATACTAGTAACTAGTAGACGTGAAAAGTACTTAGTAAACAGTAAATTATTTCTACAAATAGTATATCTGGCTCACATAACGGTAATGTGTTGGATGCTTAGGATGTTTTCCTCTACCTGATCTGACGTCCTTGAAGTTAGGGGAAACTCTAGTGTAGTTTGTCCAATAATCCACAACTTTTTCGATTATTCTTAGCTTAGCGATTTCTTTTCTTTTTCCTTCCCCAAGAGCCCATAATGCTTTTTATTACTAACTGGAATACTTTGCTTTTTAGTTGTAGAACAATTCCTTTGATGAATTTCTAAAGCCTTGGCGGCTAATCTTTTGCTACCATTAGTAAGTATTCGATAGTTCTTGTCTAGTGTGAAAAAGTTGTTATAGTCAAAGTGAATTGATTTACGCTATTGCTAAGCACTAAATTGAAGGTTCTATTTTTTTATGTAAATGTTGTTGCTATCATCCGCATACTATCCGTCGTGGAGTTGCATTTTGCTAGCTAGCTAGACAATCCCTTAAACAAGCAAAGATGGATTTGAAAGAGAGAGCGTTTAGTTTAGTGCCAGCAGAGGCATTGGTGTCTCAAATAGAGCCGCAACCCGAGTCATCTTCTGCACCATCGCGCAAAAAAAAGTAGACCACAACAAGCAAGGTCTGCTTTGAGACCAGAATTGATGAATTGGTTATGTAAACGACATTGCAATGTCTCAGCTCTTGATCTGGAATCGATTACCAGCAGCGAGCAAGGATGGCTAGACTACCATGCAGGGCTTGTTAAAGATGCCGAGAGGGCTTTTAAACCTTGAATGATAGCTCTAGAGCCTGAAAAGAGTGAGTAAGGGAGGTACACATGGATAGTGGGCAACATTAGCCGCACTATTAGGAATATGATCATGGAAGTTGCAAATCTGGATAGTCCTCGTCTGAGGCTAGAGCTGAAAGAAAAATCATCACGTGGAATGCGGCTTGGAGCAACAGAAAGTTGAAGAAAGAAGCCCATCAACTCCCTCACCTTGTTAAGAAAGTCTTGGCGCAAACAATAAGAGCCAAACATCCTGGTGAGACGGATAAGGAGTGGAAAGCTCATAGAAGAGCGGATGCTAAGACAACCTGGTTTGCAAAAGTAGATTCGTCCCGGATAATTAATGGACAAAGAATTGGTTCTGGTACATAAAGGACAGTGCACAATAAGAGAACAATATTGTTCAGAACAATAATTTTTAGTCAATTACAGATCCTAATAAGCTACTGGAAGCTATATTGAAAATAATGATGGAGTCTGAAATGTAGGTAGCAATACTACCGTCTTAGAGAGGCAGGGCTTAATCTTTTCTTTTTGGAATGGAGATTCTTTGGCAACCTTTTTTTACAGGCCATGGGTGCAATGCTTTTGCTGAGCTTGCATTTAAAAAGCTAGGAGCTATCTCCAGAGTTGAGACCGACTTGATGCGCCTTGAGGAACACAGAAGGAAAGAGTTGTTCATTGCCTTCAGTGTTTAGTGTGACGGTCCAGGGGAATATACGCCATAAATACGTATATTCCTGGATCCGTCACTATACAAGTCTATCTTCATAGCCTTGTATACCATAGATTGTGGCACTAGGGGGCATGGCCAAGTTATTTACATAACTTAGCCAACCATAGGTTAAGACCATTTTCCACGTGGCCTTAACCTATTGGGCACCTGCCACCCAGGACTCACCCGATTGGTGCCACGTGGCATCCTAGGTGGACCTAACTTATATTAGTAGGAACCCTAACCCTAGGCCTCTTTCCAGCTCTAGCACCCAGAGACTCATCTACTCGTTCGAAACCCCGTTTCGAACATCGTTTGCTGTGGCATAGACTGATGCAGCAGCCCCCGCAGGGTAGACTCGTTCTTGGAGCAAGAGCAGCATCACGTGAGTTGAAGACCATGGAGGCACACGGATCTGGAGGGAGAGCATCAGGAGCAGGTATGTAGGGTAGTAGTTGTGATAGCTCATCTGGAATTAGCATTCCAGATGTGCTAGTATCTTGTATCTAGAGTAGAGCCATCCTAGAACCCGTATTCAACATCTTGAACCCTAATCAATGAACCCTAACCATTAGTTAGATTGTATGATTAGGTTAAGATGTTCTTCTTATGATCATTCTTAGGATATGATGATTATGTGATGTTGGTTGATCATGTTGCTCCTCTTGTACTGGGAAGGGGGGTAGAGACCTAGGGCCATATGTAGTATGCTCCTAGAGTAGATCCCTTAGTTCCTATTAGTTGCGGCCTGTGCATAGGAGCCCGCCCGGCTATCGAGACTATGATATGACTCAGCACTACACAACGGGGCTAGAGGGAATGTGGAGGGAGGGTCCCTGCCGAGTGGGGGCTTCGGGGGATCTCATAGTGAGCTAGGCTTATGGTCGGTCACTTCGTGTGGGCCGAGCATGGGTCCGACACCTCCTGGGGCAATGGTGTCGCCCTGCCTCTCGAGAGCTGCAAGTGTTGGCTTGGCTCTCGCTTTGGGGGTTAAGTCTGCACGAATCGTGTGTCGCCACGATTCTCTAGCCGCCCACCTAACCTCTAGACCCCGGAAGGGGAGATGCAACCCTTCCCGCCTCATCGGACCAGGAGATGCAACCCGAGTAGTCCCGATGGGTGATGCCATGGGATTGCGATCCGAAGGCTAGAGTCATGCCGTAGCCTGATTTAGCCCATCCACCAAAGTATGCACAGAGGGGCGGATGGAGTGGTCAACCCTAGTCATTGTTCTATGCCAGCCCTCGCCATTGCCATGACTCCTGGCCTGCTCTATCTTGAGGCTCAGCCGGTCACCATCCTCCTTATGAGTCTGAGCTTGGGTAGGAGCTCTCATGTTTTATGGTTTATGTTTATCATCCTTGTATTGATATATGTGTGATGCACTACCCTTCGAGGTAGTACTTATATGTTTGATGCTAGTTCTGACGTGTTATTGCTTCCGCTGTTATAGGAGCCCATAGGGGAAGGGCGCGCAAGACACCTTTCAGAATTCCCTCCCCGCACTAGGGATCACCTCGTGAGTGCGGGTAGATCGGCGGCCCGTGGCGGTTGTTGAGCCGACGGGGATTTTCTCGGCGAGTGTATGGGTCACGCCCGATGTTTAGCAGGGAGCGTCACAATGGTATCAGAGCAATGTTCTTGGTTGACCAGGAACTAGCACTGACCATAACCATGAAAGTAGTCTAACGGGCCTATAGAGGTGTGAAATAAACATTTCCACCATTGAACCGCGAAAATGGGGAAAAAAAAAAATTTCTCCTAGGTAGTGGGTCAGGAATTAGGTTAAGTGTTAGACGAAGGAATGAGTGAGTCAAATTCATCTTCTAGTAAATTTGGAGTGAAAATTATGCATCTGCGTCAAATTTCACCTAAAATGGGTCGAAGAATCATACCAATCGGAGACCCGAGGGAAAAATGGCGCAAATCCATAATTAGCACTTCAAACCATTAGAAAATTCGAAAAATTTAGGGTATAATACGAATTAATACAGAATTAATACATACCTTAATAATTAAATAATTACTAAATATGGTGTAATTAATAAGGGGGGCTAATAAATAGGGGTAATTATGGTGGAAGAATATTCCTAGGGACCCTCCTTTTTAAATATCTGACACCTCATTCTCTCTCTCCAACTTTTCACCTCCATCTCTCTCTTGCTCAGCCTTACGTCACCCATTTCCTGAACCGTAAGATATGGCACGCACCAAACAAACCTACAGGAAGCCAGGCCCTAGGCGAACTCCATCCATGGCGGCAGCAGCAGCAGGCGGCCGTGGGAAGCAAATACCACCCCACCTGAGGCCCAACCTGGACGAGGGGGACGAGCCTTCGTCCAATGACTCCTTCCACGACGCCGAGGAGGTCGCACTTAGTCCCAGCAGCAGTTCTCCGTCGGCGGGTACTCAGAGAACCGGCGAGTCCCGCCACTTCGGGCCTTCGGACACCGAGGTGGAAGAACAGGTGGAAGAACAGGTGGAAGAACAGGTGGAGGAGCAGGTGGAAGTGCAGCAGCAGCAGCACCAAACCCAGGAGGCGGGCCCTTCGGCACCAAAGAAGAAGGGCAAGGAGAAAGTCGCAGAGTGGCCGGAGGAGAGGGCTGCCAGGAAGAAAAGGGAGCGGGAGCGGGAGTTGAGGCAGCAGGAGAGGAGGACGAAGAGGAGAAACGACGGGCCTCGCCGAACCGTCGTTATAGAGGAGCCTCGCGAGGAAGAGGAAGCACAGGAGGGGGGAGATGGTGAAGAGGAGGAGGAGGAGCAGCAGGGCCCCGACGCGAGACCACCTTACCCTAAGTGGCCGGAGCCACCAAAGGTGGTCAAGAAGCAAAAGGTAGGAGAGCGGGCATTCACGCTCCGACAGAATCGTGAGTTCATGCGCAAAATGACGGCATACAAGGAGTACCTCCGTCGCTGGACGAGGTACAACGATTGGTACTGCCGTCAGGAAGTGCAGAGGGCCGTCGAGGGTGGCAGGCCGAAGAAAAATCAGCCTAAACCACCCCCACCTAGACCGGAAAAACCCAAAAGGGTTCACCACGGGCCGAACAGCACGCACGCCCGGGTGTTTAGGGAGATTAAGCACTTCCAAATGTGCACAAATCTCCTCATAAGGAAGGCGCCCTTCGAGCGTCTCCTCAGGGAAGTCATGCAGGAGTTCCGGACGGATTATAGGGTCACTCCTCTAATGACCCGGGCCCTGCAAAAGGCCTCCGAAGCAGAGCTGGTGCAGCTCTTCGAGGAAGGGAACCTCTGCGCAATCCATGCTAAGCGAGTCACCCTCATGCCGAAGGACATTCATTAGCACGGAGGATCCGCAGGGAGAGGCCCTAGGCCCTCAAATTTTATAAATTTTGTTAGAAAAGTTAAAAATTTCATGTAACTGTGTTTTCTTATTAATATAAAAGTTATCTCCCTCTGTAATTAGAAAAATGTTGGATGCTTGAAATCTAGGAAATAGAACCCAATTGTAGTAGAATTCTTCATAGCACGCTTAGGAATATCCTAGAAATCATGACTACAACGAAATTTTGGCAAAAAAAATCATCAAAAAAGTAAAAATCGAGGCAACCGGGTGAGACCGCTAAATGACCTCTCAAGGCCCCCGACGCTGACGCTAAGCTTTCGCTGATTCACCCGAGTGCCCCAAAAACATGCTTTTAGGTGTCAGTTTTGCTCAAAATAAGTTGCTAATTAGGTTAGAATCGGCCCAATTAGCCATGTTAGCATCTTCAAACTCCCAAAAATGACCAAAAATGGCTCCAAAATAGGCCAACCGGTGAGATCACGCAAACGCTGCGTCAAGGTCTCATGACGCGGAGGCCATCCGCGCGGATTCACCCGGGTCAGCCCATTTTTGACCCAAATTAGCCAAATTTGATCTAACAAACTGCCATGTAGTGTTTCTTGCTCTGTTTTGCTTAAGTTTGCACTTCATGGTAGCTCATTTGGATACCCATAGCCATAGAACCAAGGTCTTCCTATGTAGGTACCTTTTGCACGAATCCCGAGGTCATCCATAGTCTATAAAAAGAGGTCTCATTTGCCATTTTTCCTTCAACAGAACTGCTCCCAGCCCCTTGGGCGATTTTCTGATCCTTCACTGATCTTTGCAAGCCATTTTCTGCACCCTTTCCTACTCAATGGCGCCCAGCAACTTTGAAAGATGGTACAATGCTGCAAGCCATATCCATCAGCTTCCTGTAGATCAAGCCTTCTCTGTGTTCGACCACTTGTTTGATCCAGGGATAGGTTCTATACGTACAAAATTAAAATTCCTGACGTATAAAGTCAAAAAATACGTATTTTTTAATAAAATACATATTTAACGTATAAAAACCTCGCCGGCCGGAAAAAAAAAAATTCACAGACGCTTAAAGCTTCGAAAGCGTCGCCGAAAAAAAACCGGCAGACGCCAAATACAAATTCTCATACCAAAAAGTATTGTCGACTTTTACGTCTGCTGAAAACTTCATTCAGCGAAAGTTTTTTCACGACGCTTTGAAAATTTGGCGACGCCGAAAACGGGCTGTTCGTTCAGACGCTGGTTTTTCACGCTTTCAGACGCTGAAAAGTTTTCAGACGCTGAATCAAGTTTTCAGCGACGCCAAATTTTTTATATATTCACGGTAGCCAGCATTCAGTTTTATACCGCAAACAAGGTATTTCCTGCGCCCAACCTTGCAATTTGCCACCCAAAACCTTTTTTTTTTTTGTTTTTCTTAGTTTTTAGGGTTTTTTTTGTTGTTTTTTTGATAGGTAGGCCAGGTTAGGTCCGCAGTTAGGCCCTCGCCTGTTGCCCCCCTGTGTAAGGGGCGTAACGATGGTGAGTGCCTTGTTCTGTGGGCTGAGCTTGGCCTATTTTAGAAAAAAAAATAATAATAATAATTTAAGCAAATAATAATTTAAGAGTAAAGTAAAAAAAAAAAAAAAAAACAAAAAAGAAAAGAAATTGGTTGCCTTCCCTTAAACAACAACTGAGAGGGGTTTTTTAGGGTTGTGTGTTGCCAAGAGCATAGGCATGCCCCTTGCCTGGTATTGCCGCATTTATTTGCGCCATGCCGAGGGTGGGTGGCACTGCTGAAGCTTAAGGCAACTAGGGTCTCCCTTTAGTAAGAGTATAACCCTCGCCTGACGCCGTTGTTGGCCTTGGTCACGCGGTGTCGAAAGGTGTGCGTTGTACTTTTATTAAGGGTTAGGAGAATGTTTTATCAATTCACACCCTAGTTCCTGATGGTGTTGTTGATGAAAGTCCGACACTAATATAGGAACTGGCGTATGTTTTGATAAGCATTCGATTGGTCTCGTCTTTTGAAAAAAGCGTGACCTAGGACAAGTGCAATGCATTTAAAACTTGCTAGCCTTGCATTTTGGAAGTAGCTGGGCTATAGATCATAAATCGTGTTTTGGTCCTTTTATTTGTTACCCTATCCTTGGCCTTGCACATACATACTCATGTTAGGGTCTTAGTGTAGGAAGCATAAAATTAGTGTTTTGTTTTGGTTAAAGTGAGTTGATTTACCCTCATGTGCTAAGCACTAAATTGAAAGTTTTATCTTTGCTTGACTTGTAGGTGTTGCTGTTGTCAGTTGCGTATTATCGCGGAGTCGCATTTTGCTAGCCTGCTAGACAATCCCTTAAAACAAGAAGTATGACTTCAGAAGAGAGAGCGGAAGTTAACTTGCAACCAAATGTGGCATTAGTGTCTCAGATAGAGCCGCAACCAGTAGAGGCATTGGCGTCTCAAACCACAAACTCTGGTAGCTGCAACTTTGAGTCATCTTCTCGCAAAGACTGCCGGCGTAGAAAAGAAGTAGACCACAACAAGCATGGTCTACTTTGAGACCAGATTTCATGAACTGGTTGTGTAATCGGCTGTGCAATGCCTCAGCTCAGGATTTGGAATTGATTACTAGCAGTGAGGAAGGATGGCTAGACTACCATGCAGGGCTGGTAAAAGATGCCGAGAGGGCTTTTAAGCTTCGAATGATGGAGCTAGAGCCTGAAAAGAGTGAGCAAGAGAGGTATACATGGATAGTGGGTAATATTAGCCGCACTACCGCAATATGATCCGCGAAGTTGCAAATTTGAGTAGTCATCGCTTGAGGCTAGAGTTGAAAGAAAAAGCCAAAGACATGGAATGCGGCGTGGACCAACAAGAAAATTGAAGAAAGAGGCCCATCAACCCCCATCTTGTTAAGAAAGTGTTGGCAAAACCATAAAAGCCAAACGTCCCGGTGAGACAGATAGGGAGTGGGAAGCTCAGAGAAGAGCGGATGCCAAGACTACTTGGTTTGCCATGGTAGATTCATCACAAATAATAAAATGCATAAAACGAATTGGTTACGGTTCATATGGTGCGGTGTATAAGTGCAATATTTTAGGGTCTAGTTTTATTAAGGATGAACCTTATTGTGTAAAACTTCAACATAATAATTTTCAGCATAGTACAGAACCCAATAAGTTAGTGGAAGCTATGCTGAAGAACATGAGGGAGTCAGGAATGCAAGTTAGGCACGGGTGTATAATACGCTGCATTGGTAGCACAACCGGCCTAGAAAGACAAGGCTTAATTTTCCCTTTTTGGAATGGAGGTTAGTTGGCAACCTTCTTTACAAGTCATGGGTCCAATGCCTTTCTTGAGCTTGCATTTAAGAAGTTGGGAGCTGTCCCCGTTGTTGAGACGGACTTGAGGCTGCTTGAGGAGCGCAGAAAAGAAAGAATTATTTGTTGCCTCTAGGGTTGGGGACTTAGCAATGTCATTCTGTAGCGGGCTACGAAAGCTCCATCAAGAAAGATATTTGCATATGGACTTGCATCCGGGCAATATATTGCTCCATTTTGATTATGGAAAGGAGAAGGGATGTATTAATCCTCGGTTTGTATACATTGGCATTTGTGATTGGGGTGAATCGGGTTGATCCACGAGGCGGTGGAGGTAAAACGATGGCATTACAAGGGTATGGATGGCGAAGGTAAGAAAAGAATTGAGATGGAAAGGGCCAGGCATCCATATATGCATGATGATCTTTTTTTTGGTAGTGGCTCGAAGACAGTGCCTGCAAGGGTTGACTTTGATTTACACGGGGCAGCGTACATTGTCTACTACTTAGCTGACTTTGCTAGTAAGCACTCCTACATGGAGTCAATAGGAAACTTGGAGCAGCAAGGCAAGCATCGGAGAATGTGCGACTATTTGAAACATTGCGTTGAGTCGCCAATGAGGGACAAAACACGAAAATTTGATATGGCCCAAACTACTTGACACAATCTTGGGCGCGTTTTCATTGCTCTCCAATTCCGTGCGAGGCCACAATTGGAATCGATTGGATTCTTCAACTTGGCCAGGGTGGCGACGATGCATTAGACCAAGCTGGTCCTAGTCACGCCTAGCGTGCATATTCACTTACATTCAAACATCCTTGTATTACATAATATTCCAACTAAATTCATTAAACACTTATCTGATGCTACATGAAAGATTATTGTCTATGTGTGTTGTGTAGCTTAGTTTTCCTTTTCGTGTGTTTTTTGTGTTATTTATTCTATGCTTTTTTATATGTCGCACTAATCTAACATTATAAAGACAAGAAGTCAAAGCACACCTATACAAGTCGGTCCAAGTGCACCTATAGAAGTCGGCCGGTCCAAATTATGTCCCACGAGCAGGGGCCGAAGAATTGAATCGACACACGGAAATGTCGGTGGCGTCGAGCAGCGAGATCAGCATGGATTTTCGGTTCCCTCTAATTTGAGGACCCCCTCTACTCGGTCTCTCCTTGGCATCAAGGGTTGGAGAACGAGCTTGAGATGTCACCGCTTTCGGCAAATGGAGAGAGCAAAGCACATGCAAGAGGCGAATGAGTTTCGCCGCGGCGAGTTAAGAAGGTTGCGTCGCGATGGATGAAGTTTCAAAGAGGGATAATTGCACCATCACGAGGTGGTGCATAATGTAGCTGGCGAGGCGGGGCACGGCTATTGTCCAAGTGGAGCGGACTTCTGACGATGTAATCACAAATTTGGACAAGAATGAGTTTGAAAGTGAGTGGCCTAGTAGACGGGGTAAGTATAAGGCTCACGAGTGCAAGAATGCTGTGGTTCGAGCAAAAGCACTCGAGCGTCATGTCCAAGTGAAGGGACATTTACCCCACAAATCCGGAGTTTAGTAAGAGTTTTTATGCGAACAAGTATACTACGAGCTTGTGAAGGAAGTGCCCGTAAATTATGGGAGTAGGAAATGGAGGCAAGGAAGCGGTAGTGGCAGCACGAAGAGGGTCAAGCTATCGGAAGATAGCGAGAGTGGGCCACATGGTGAGCCCATCACCATTACATACCTTGTTGCTGACGCTATCCAACTTTTGGAGGTGGAGGTGGGTAGCCGCGGTGGAGCCGCGTGAATGACCTTGTGGATATTCGGGCCCAACTAGAGAATGAGAGAAGTCGGAACTGACACTTTCTCGAGGAGAATATTAAACGAAGGACCGTGCCGATGGGTATGATAAGATGGCCGCTGAATTAGAGGGCGCTAAACGGCAACTAAGCGGCATTAAACGAGGAGGCAACGGTCCTTAGAGAAAACAACGAGCACTTGCGCAATTTGACCAAATCGTTAGACTCTGACCCTTTTAGGGTGACTTCGGAGCAGTCGATATCCTATCTCCCTCGCGAGTATTTGTATGAGAGTCAGTGGGAAGAGCTAAAGGTTGTTGATTCTGAGACATTGCCAATTTTGTGGTGACAACGACCGCAGTGGTGGGCTGGTACACTCTAGGGTGTGGGCATCGTATGCACATGCGATGTGTTCTTGATTGGATGTTGCAAAGCCGCTTCTGTCCAACCTTGCAAGACGGATGGATTTTTCCTGAGTTACAATATGCCATATTTAATATGCAAGGTCGCATGCCAGCGTTGCCACATTTGGCCCGCCAAGGAGGGATGGGCGGATGCACACTTTTCAAACCTTTCGCGAGATGGAATTGTGGAGGGTGGAGGAGCAGCGTGAAGGAGAGACAGTGCCAGACATTAACCAGTTCTTACCACCACCTCCAGGGCCGCAGGGTGATTATATTGATCCAAATGACCAATGAAAATGAGATATTACATTTTTAGACATGCCAAATTTTGACCTGTATCATTTTGTGAATGGCGGGTATAATGGCGTTATTTCAAACAAGGTGTAATGATGTTATCAAAGGATCGAGTAGTGCTCATAGTAAAAGCATCGAGACTTCCAAATCGCTCTTTTCGTTTTTACGTTTGACGAGTAAAGGCATTGAGACTTCCCAATCTCTTTTATCCGCTTAGTCTCTTTTGTTTGTCCTAGTGGTCACCCCGCTCACCAGAGTTCCTTAGTTTTACGTTTATCGATCTAATTTGCCCCCTAGGATGACATCGCTCACTTTCGTGGCGAATTAGATACGCTAAGAAACTTCGAAAAGGAGTAAGCCAAGAGCGCGACCCTCTTGGATGGTCATGGTTGGATGGTGAGTGAGTCAAAACATCTGCACACGCCTCCCTTTGAATGGTTGTCGGTCACCGGGCCTTATATTCTCGGTGGCAAACAATATAGACTTCTCGAAATTCTTGTTACCTCCTTTAGAAGGAGCGCGAGCTTTGCTCTCACTCTCTTTAGCGTGTCTACGTGTCAATGTATCTTAGATACTTTGCTAGGTTATATTACACAAAGGCAGCCGCAAAAATGGGGGTCGGAGCAGAAATCGTTAAGTTCTAGAGGAGGTTACAAGGTTTTTGAGTACTCTATTTTTATTGTGGCCACGGAGGATATAAGGCCTAGTGGTTGCTTGCGATTACGCGGTGTTCATTAGATGTTAGTGATTGAAGCAAGCTTTGACTCCTGAATTCAAGCATCGAGACTTCCCGTTTTCTTTCCCCGGCTCTTTGGGCAATGTAGCTTAGTTTACATGCTAAGTTCCATTGTCCAAAGACCCGAAAAAGAAAGATTGGGACGTCTCGATGCACGGACCCGTGTCTCGAGGCGTCCGGGTGAGAGCGCACTCTAATTTCAAGCCAAAGTGGTGCCTGGGCGTTGTCCATCTATCACAAATGGGCTGTTAGGCACCAAATCATGGAACATCCTAACTCCTTCTATTGATGGAGAACCTTGAGCATCACTATGACTTGAAATTGGAGGGGCGCGTCCGTTAACTTTGGTATGCCAAATCGCCATTTGGATGCCATCCGGACCTATAATTTGTACCTCCATTCCTTTGGGTGGCACATGCCATGCAAACCCATTTGGGTATTCAGGCATGTGCCACCCGGAGGAATAAATACAATTATAGGTGCGGATAGCATTCAAAGCCCAATTTGGCATACCGGAAGTGTCTTCCAACTTCGCTCACCACGGCTTAGTCTCTTTTGTTTTACGTTTTGTGTATCTAATTTGCCCCCTAGGATGACATCATCGGCTCACTTTCGGTGGCGAATTAGATACGCCAAGAAACTTCGAAAAGGAGTAAGCCAAGAGCGCAACCCTCTTGAATGGTTGTCGGTCACCGGGCTTTATATTCTCCATGGCAAACAATATAGACTTACGTAGAAGGAGCTTGCGATTACATTGGGTTCATTAGATGTCGTTGATTGATGAGTTCAAGCATCGAGACTTCCCAATCTTTCTTTCCCCTCCTCTTTGGGCAATGTAGCTTAGTTTACATGCTAAGTTCCATTGTTCAAAGAGGGGTGAAAGCAAGGGTTGGGAAGTCTCGATGCTTGTACTCGTGTCTCTTTCATCCCGCACGGGCGTGATCCTTGGGGTTAATTGGATGTTAGTGATTGATGAGTTCAAGCATCGAGACTTCCCAATCTTTCTTTCCCCTCCTCTTTGGGCAATGTAGCTTAGTTTACATGCTAAGTTCCATTGTTCAAAGAGGGGTGAAAGCAAGGGTTGGGAAGTCTCGATCTTCTACTCTAGTCTCTTTCATCGGCACGGAGCGTGATCCTCTTGAATGGTTGCCAAATGCGCCATTTGGATGCCATCATCGGACCTATAATTTGTACCTCCATTCCTTTGGGTGGCACATGCCATGCAAACCCATTTGGGTATTCAGAGCATGTGCCACCCGGAGGAATAAAGTACATTATAGGTCCGATAACATTCAAAGCCCAATTTGGCATACCGGTTATTCCCACTTGGGTACCGGTACCTTGTGAACCTTCGATGGATCAGATTCGTCCGCTGGTCCGAGGCTGTTTGGCCCCTTCGCATGCGTAGATTACTTCTCATCAGCAAGATTACGGGCGCATCTGCGAAGAGGCAAGCAAATGACGGAGGTCGAGGCGGGTCTGATCCAACGAAGGTTTTCGGGCACTTAATCATTTACACATGAAAGAAACATAGAAAGAAACATAGAAAGAACTATCATACATTAACGAAACATTTGTGACAAAAATTATAACCAAAACTTCTTTTTTATTAATAGTGCCAGGGACGGTTACAATAGTATGAAAATCCTCAAGACCAATTACAACAGACTGAAGATACTCATCACATCATTTTTCTAGGCAGCGCCTTCTTCATCAGTTTCATCATTTGCAGTTCCATCCTCTTCTTGCTGGGAACCTAGGTTCAACCTCCGATGACCCTTTCCTTTAGTGAAACGTCCTCGAGACGTGTTTTTCCTAGCCCGTTCTCTGTTTGTCAAGGTAAAGCGCAAAGGTGAGTCCGTTGGATCACGTAAGCCAGTCACGTCATCAACTGCATTGCTCGAACCTGGCCTTTCCTGATCAGACTCCTCGGTATCCTCGCTGTCGGCTGATCCGTCTATGCTGAGAATATGGCTTGGTCTATATCATCTTCGTCATCAACGAAGTGGGTACGTTGAATGTCTTCATCAACATGGCTTGCAGCATTTATTGCAAGCATCTCGTCCTCACTGTCTTCGAAGCTGTCCTCTTCCACTTCGGAATCTGCATCCATGAAAGGAAACTGTAGCTTATCGATTGCGGATGTACCATTTATTCGATTCAATAGCCGCCCGGTTTGAGAAGTTGTATACAAGTTTGTGCGCCTTCTTATGTAGCAAGCGATTGCGGGTGACACCGTATGTACTTATAGGCACTCCAATTCCTCTCACTTGCACTATTGGAAGATACCAAAGAGAGGATAGTCATTGCAATTGCCTGCAAGGTATCAGTAACTTGCCCATGGGCTTGCCACCATGCATATGATTCCATATTTGGTTCCTTCTTATGACTCTCCAGTGCGTCGTGAAGCTCTTCATCTGCCCACCTTCCACTCGAGTTTAAATTATTCAGTTAACTTCGGCAATGAAAAGCTTGTAGTCCGAGCTGTTGGGATAGAACATTTTGCAACCTTCTTCAACGACCCCATCACTTCTTTATCTGTATGCTGGTCCATATCGTGGTTGTGTGGGTCTAAGGCATGCGCGGCGCCATGAAGATCACTGTATGACTTCTTCCATCGTTCATTGAAGTCTCTGAGTAGTGCTGCGCGCTTAGCATTGTCAAATGGCGCATTGGGACCATCACGTTCTAGGAAGGATTGAATGGAGTGCCAACACCTCCAGACCTTTCCAATTAGGTGCTTGCCTTGAAGAATCAAGGGTTTTGATGGCATGACAAGCAGGTTGCATGCACCTCACAACATTTTTACACCTTTCCAAAATGTCTCCCTTGCCAAGCATTTCTCGAAGGGCGGCACTTCTTTGTCGGTGTTTGGCGGCATTTTTCCCTTTCTGCCTTCTTTCCCAATCAAAAAACTCTGTATGATTAAAGGTTGAGATAATCCAATCACGACACTTCAGCACTCTTTCAAGACAGATATAATTGGAACCAAACCGAGTTTGCCCAGGATTCATGAGTGCTAGGCTCTTCTGACGCAATGACTTGTAAATGGCATAAATTGCCGGCTTCTTTGTGATGAATTTTACAAGCCGACGCGGCTTTTACGAATGGGATCTTTGAACCACGCGTGTCTTTGGAGAACCAGTCCAAAGAATAGGTTCGTGCAATGGCATTGGCAACTAGTAGCATGCAACCACGGAAATTCGCCTCCGATGGAATTGACCCGCTAGCTTGCAATTAGACGCTAAGTTATCCATTACAACTTGAAATATTCTCTTGGTCCAAAACTCTCTATCACGCCTTTGTTTTCTGAAAAATCCAATCTCCCGTCCACTTGGTCGGTTTTGGTTTCTACGGTTTTCAAAAATACTTCACCCCCTCGGATACACGATCATGAAATTAATAAGATGGTCCTTGTTTACATTGCTCCAACCATCGATCACTAATGAAGGCGGCGGCGCTTGACCACACGACACACAACTTCATCTCCACCCTCTCAACCATTTTTCCATGTATTTCATCAACCATCTTATTGTTGGCATGCTTGTATGAAGGCGGTCTAAAAGCCGGGTCCTGCTTTGGCAACTTCTTGGAAGGCTTCTTTCATTGCTTTATGCTCCGGAATATGTGGAGACAGCCCAAAGATATAAAATGCCTCTACAACCTTCGATTGTGTCTTCTTCAATTGCTCTGATGTTAAGCAATGATCAACCCTCTGTTGCTTCGTCCTCTTTCCACTATTTCAATTGTCTCTATCATTCTCTGTTCTCCGTGCTTATACCTATTGACCCTAGTCCGCCCTCGATCGGTATCTTTGTCCCAGCAGGGGTGGTATAGTTATCTTAAATGCCTTACGCGGCCCCGCTCTTGAGTATTAAGTAAACTCGTCTTTTTCTCATATTATTCTTAGTTTTGCGTATCCCATCCGGTCGAGACAATCTCTCGATGGCATCCTTTCATAAGTCGGCGGTCTGCGGTACAAGTTGCGACGCACCGGCGTCTCGTTCACGTAAGATGTGAGCTCGAATTCTTGTTGCAGAACCATTTACCGATGTGTATCCACAAAACACACATTCCCACTCATTTGCGCCAAACTCTTTCACAAACTCCCATTCTGGGCCTCTTTTCCGACCCAAGAACTCGGTCTGGCGACCATGTGCACGAGTTGCGGTCCCGTCAACCCCGCACACACGCACACGATCCTCGCACCTCTAGAGGTAGATGCATGACCGCTGCCTGCACCTCCAGAGGTAGATGCATGACCAGTAGCCACCATTGCTCGGACCCGGCTGACAATGTCTCTTAATCTGACTCCTTGATTACACGAACTAAAGGAAGACGTATATATGCAAAGGAGCAAGCTCACAATGCATATGTTACGTCGACGTTCCGTCTGCGAAATCAAGGGGGTTGGACGGACCCTATAGGATATTCTATGGAAGCGGATGCCAACCTGCTTTTGGAAACCACCGGGACGGAGTAAACTCACGTTCCAAAGATCCAACGCCAGTTTGGACTCGAAAACGACACCTCAAAGGCAAACCGCTTCCCAAGGAGTATTTTGACTCAACCTGGCGGTCAACGCTCGAGGTGAATTCTAGGGCTAATCACGTTTTCTTATATATACTATTAACAAGATTACACAAAACAGGTCAAACAGCTGGCGCCAAATATTTTTTGCTTAGTAAATCGGGAAAAAAATAAATTTAGAAAATTTTCGCACGACGCTGAAAATATTTTCCGCTGCCGAAGATTATGTTTTCTGCAGACGCTTCAAATTATTTCGCCATCGAAAGACGCCTCTTAACCGCGTCAAAAAACATTCGCCGCGACGCTGGCGCGCGCTGCGACGCCGAAATTGGTTTCGCGACGCCGCTGTCAGAATCTCGCTGACGCCGAAAATATTTTCGCGACGCCTGTTTTTGTTGCTTTCACAGACGCCGGTAATTTTCTCGACGCCGAATTGTTTTCCGCCAGATTTTTTTGCGTTTTATAATGCAAATTTGTGCCAGATCATTCAATTCATACGTATTCGTATAAAAACGCATTAAAATGTATTGAACCTATCCCTGGTTTGATCTTCATGCAACTCTGACTAGAACACCCTACTACACGGACATTATGTGCCAATATGACCAGCAGGTCCTGCCTTGGGAAGTTAGACTACCTCCTAGGGGAGGGAATTGGGTTTCTCTTGAGACACTCACCCAAGCCTTAGGTCGAGAGTTGGGAGGATCCAAAGGCAAGAAGCAGCTATGGGATAGGACTAGGACCATGCCCGACTACATGACCTGCATACATAATAGGCATAGGTACCTTTCATCTCGCATGCCCCCTTGCCCTTTTCATGCACTATAAGTCAATCAACAAAGTAGGGGAACCTTCTGTCCAGCCCTTAGACTTAGCACCACTTGATACCCGTAGGGCCCAGAACCAAATCCTGAATATAGAGTCCTCTGCGTATGAATACCATGGCACGACGTCAGGGGCACCAGTTCTACAGATCGATGAAGACTATGAGCAGTTAGGGGAGCAAAACCCAGAATGGGAGAGCAGGGAGGCAACAAGGATGCAGAGATACATGTCGAGGCACGACGACGACATTAGAAGAGCCACTGAGCCACCGATCGACATCACAACTCTGTCGCCGATAGTCATCGACGGAGAGTACATTTTTGCAAACGACATCCTCAACTTGTCGTATTGCCAAGAACAGGGTATTCGAATCGACGAACTCTTAAGCATGATAGCACATGGGAAGAGCGCAGACTTCATCGACTATTCATACCAGGAGATTCCAAGGGAGCTGGCGGAGAGACACTCTTATGCTGGGGAGACAATGTCGGATATAGCAGCCTATCAGCAGATAAGAGAGATCTATCGACAGCAGGAACCTATCATTTCAGAGGAGGAGTTCCAGCAGATACAGAGCACACTCTACAAACTAGGGAGGGGCCCAAGCTCAAGCCGAACAGTTCGAGCCAGGAGCATGAGGGAAGGGTCCAGCAGCATCAACTTAGACAACGCAACCAGCATGTGGAGAGATCATGAAGATCTTATGGCAGTAGATGCCTACGGCGAAGCAGCTCAAAGGAAGGGCACTGGATCGCGAGGCACAGGGAAGGGGACGACACTTCGCTACTATCTTCCAGCCCTCAGCCAAGGACAAATGATAGTCTTCCACAAGGAGTTCAGCCCAAGGGGGGAAGAATCCGTGGCACTTCTCATAGCACTCTCGGGCTTCGGGCAGCACTCGAAGATATACGCCCATGCAGACCACATCATCCTTTTCAACAGGGCTGTCGCGCTCCATTGTCTCGACTTTGCGAGGGGGCACCTTAGGGACGCAACACTTTCAGTGGTAGCAGCAACGGCACCAGAACTCCCGGAACCAGAGATGACCCGAGCACTTGAAGGAAGATCGACAAGAAACATCTTGTGCAACCTCGGCAAAGGCCTCCGATTCAGGGATGTCAAGAACTTCTTCAAGCTTTCAGGAGGCCATTGAATAGTTGAAAAAATTTCCTTAAGTTTTTGTGCTAAATGTTTCCTTGTAGCCTATCGTGCTAAGATATATCTATTCTACCATGTAACTTTTATGTATTAATGACTATTAACTGTTTTATAAATGCAAGGCTTTGTATGATTTCCTTTATAACTAAAGATAATTTAATTACAAGTATTGATCAACATCTAACCCAAATAACATGTATTGATGATCAATCCTTGCAAAGAAAAGGAACTCAAGTGCAGGATCCCAAGACCAGCACCGACAACGCAATTGGGTACCAAGGAATTTGTTTGGCGTGAGAACAAGAAGACTTTGAGCAGATATGTCACCGTGAGGCAATCAACGCAAGGCTGGTGCGGATGAGGAACCAGATGCAACACCGATCAATCAGGCGACACCTCCATGAACGAAAGCGGGGAAGATGGTCCTCTACCTCCACCTCCACCTTGCCTTCCAGGGGGTGACGAAGTCCCTCAGCAGGAAGGGGAGGGCAACCGTGGGAACGCCGGGGATAGGAGAAGGAAGAGGAGAACCAGGAGCCCATCGTCATCTAGCTCCAAAGACATCGATAGTTCTTCCAAAGGAGGATGGCTCGAGCTCCGACGGTCGGTCCCGACACACCTAGGGCAAGAAAAAGGGCAAGAAAGACAGATGACTATCAGAAAAAGGTGGATAGTGCTATGAGCAACGTATGGAAAACAAGGAAGCCGGGCCAGCCTCGGAAAGACGATCAGGCATGGAAGTCAAGCATGGCTTGATGAAATGGAAGAATTTGGCAACTCCTACGGTATGAAAGACAAGGACATAGGGAAAGTTGCTACAGCCAACCTTATCGGACCGGCACGGATCTGGTGGAAGGGATATGCTAAATCCAACAAGTCAAGAGGAACAATTGCGATTTAAGACCTTCAAAGAAGGCTTTTCGCAAGCACTATGTGCCAAGGTCTCATACTAGCAAAGCAGATCCAAAGAGTTTTACAAGTTGAACCGTGGTAGCTTGTCGCAAGAGCTGGCAGTATACCGAAGAATTCATGAGGCTCAGCTCCATGTTCCCGAGTCTCGAAAGGCAAGCAAAGGATACCTACATTGAGGGGTTGAACAAAGAATATCAAGAGGCTTGTTAGAGCAATCAACCCAAGGTCAGTTCAGGGCCAAGATAAGGCTATAAGTTTGGAGGAGGCACCAACAACTCCAAGCAGAGAAGTTCGTGGGTAAGAGTTCGTGGCGTGATCGTGGGCAATATCGGGGTAAACAATCAGCAGCCTACACCATCGAGGCCAGCAGCAAAGGTAAGAGTCAACAAAGCTTTTGGGGACCGTAAGCCACGCGGGGAATGCATCGTAAGGGGCAGCTTAAAAGCAGCGTCTCCTAGAAGCATACTCAAGGAAAAGAGACAGAATGCATTGAGAAAAAGCTATGCTTCGTGTGCTTCCAGCCGTGGCAATCAACACATGATTGTCCATTCGCCATGCGCAGTGCCTTGGCGTAACTTGTGGATTGGGATTCCCCAAATGAAGCCGGGCGGGGATCAATTGGAAGCCAGGAGGCCCGTGATTTCATAGATGGTGAGTGCCACATATGTGCAAACATTGAGTCGTGACATCGAGAGTCACGATCACATCGCTGTGATGGAATCATAGATAGTAATCCATATGTAGTCCTCATAGATACGTAGCTCTCACAATTTTGCATCTCCTAGGTTGGCTGCCCTAATGAAGAACAAGGTATTGAAGTCTAAGCCAAGGCCGCTGGCTATGGCAAACGGCCATTCGGCACTAAGGGAGAGGATCATCTTTGACATAGACCTTAGTGGGGCTAAGTGGCCGATGGGGCGGAAAGTCATGGATATTGGAAGATATGATCTTATAGTGGGGATGGAATTCTTGAAGCCAGCTAAAGCCATGATTGATTAAGGCCGGAACGGTCACCATGACGGCACTGCACGGCAGCAAATTGATAGTGAAAGGTAAGAAGGTAGATTCTCCCATGCGGTGTATCTCTTTGAAGCGACTAAGGAAGAGTATAGAAAGGAATAAGGTGGACTACATCTTGAGGATGGAATCGGTTGCAAGCGGTGATGGAAGTGACCCAAAGGGGAATCAATTGCCCAAGCCGATAGCAAGGCTTATTTCAGAGTTCAAGGATGTATTTCCTCGATGAAATCGCAGCCGCCACCTTTATAGGGTGTGGAATGTGAGATCACATTGGCTCCGCACGCCGAAGCCTACCAAAGAAGGCCATATAGAATGAGCACCCCAGAATTGATTGAGCTCAAGAAGCAGCTTCAGGAATTGCTCGAGCTTGGATTTATAAGAGCAAGTGTGTCTCCTTTTGGAGCACCTATACTCTTTGTGAAGAAGAAAGATGGGAGCTTAAGAATGTGCATAGAGTATCGCCAGCTCAATAAGCAGACGATAAAGAACAAATATGCATTGCCAAGGGCAGATGACCTAATGGACCAGTTACAAGGAGCAAAGGTATTCTCTAAAATTGATTTGAGGTCAGGGTACCACCAGATAAGAATAAAAGAAGAGGATATCCATAAGACCGCTTTTAGAACGCGGTATGGTCATTTTGAGTTTACAGTAATGCCCTTTGGATTGTCGAACGCCCAGCAACGTTTATGCGCCTCATGAATGACATCTTCAGAGACTTCTTGGATGAGTTTGTTATTGTCTTTTTCGACGATATTCTAATCTACAGCAAGTCCCTTGAGGAACATTGTCAGCATCTCAGGAAAGTGTTGGAAAAGTTGAGATGTCATCGGTTGTATGGGAAGCTCTCCAAGTGCCACTTTGCAACAGGCCGAGTGGAATATTTGGGGCATGTAGTAACATCCGAGGGAATCTCCACAGATCCATCTAAGATAGAGGCAATAGTTGATTGGCCAGCTCCAAGGAATGTAGCGGAAGTAAGAAGCTTTCTCGGGTTGGCGGGATATTACAGAAAGTTCGTGAAGGACTTTGGTAAGTGGGCGTCCCCTCTGTCGGACCTCACCAAGGCTAAGAAGATTAAGGATTGGACTAGCCATTATGGCTAGAGAAAGTCCAAGCTTCCTTCGAGAAGCTTAAGGAGGCCTTAACAACAGCACCAGTGCTTGTTCTCCCGGATCCGAGTAAAGATAAGTTGGTAGCAACGGATGCAAGCAAGATAGCAACAGGAGCAGTCTTGATGCAAGAAGGAAGGGTAGTCGCCTACGACTCGAAGAAGATGAACGACGCCGAGCAACGCTACCCAACCCATGATCAGGAGCTGCTAGCCATTGTCGTATGCGTTAAGGATATGGAGGCATTATTTGTTTGGGAGGAAGTTTGGTTAGATCACGATCACCGAGCCTTCAAGATCTTTTCACCCAGCCACTCCTCAACTTAAGGCAAAGGAGGTGGATGGAATTCCTTGAGGAGTATGATTTTGACATTATATACAAGCCCGGCAAGCTTAATGTTGTAGTAGATGCCCTCTCTAGGAGACCATTTCAGACAAGGACGCATTGTAATGCGATTTCCACTCTTTCGAGTGAGTTTGGCAAGAGGATTGAGGAGTCCTTGCCAACGGATGTGGACTTCAAGGAGGTATGGGAAAGCCTCTCCAGGGAAGCCAGAACAGATAAAGAGCGGGAAGCCTTCAAGTATTATAAGAAGGAAGGCAACCTGTTGTATCACAAGCATAAGTTGTGTGTGCCCGAATCATCAGGGGTAAGGAAGTTAATTCTTCATGACACATATAACAGCCCAATAGCAGGGCATGCCAGCTTCATGAAGACCTATTTCAAGATTCGAAGTAGTTACTTCTTGCCAGGAATGAAGAGGCAGATAGCTGCATATATTCGGGATTGCCAGTTATGTCAGCAGACCAAAGCGGAGCAACTTTGGATTCCAGGTGCTCTAGAGCCACTGGGGGTGCCAAATGCGAAGTGGGAGGTCATAAGCATGGATTTCATCACAGGGCTCCCTAGAACTCTTCGAATTGATGGTTGTCATAGATAAGTTATCTAAGATGGCACATTTTGTGCCTTGCAAGACTACTGACACCGCATTAGATACTGCCAAGTTATTTGTAAGGGAGACTTTTAGACTCCATGGCATGCCTCGGGAGATAATATCTGATAGAGATTCTAAGTTTATGAGTGCCTTTTGGCAGGATCTCTTTAGCAACATTCAGACGAAGCTCTCCATGAGCACGGCATATCATCCCCAAACAGATGGCCAGACGGAGAGGACGAATCGAATCATTGAAGACATGCTTCGAAGTTACGTGTGGAACAAGCAGTCCAAGTGGGATGAGTACATCCACTTGGTGGAATTCGCCTACAATAGTGCCAAGCAGGAGTCATCTCAGATGTCTCCTTTCATGGTAAATTACGGGTACCAGTGCCTAACCCCGGATACCTGGCACAACCCGGTGTCGAAGGTTGAGGTATCCCAGCAGATGTTAGGGGATATGCAGCAGTTAGTGGAAGAAGTAAGGGATTACTTATTGGCAGCAAGAAGTCGGCAGAAGAGTGTGGCCGACAGGCACAGGACCGTAAGAGAGTTCAAGGTAGGCGATAGCGTCTGGTTGAAGATCAAGGTGAAGCAAGCCAAGCTTCGGATTGGGAGTTGTAAGAAGCTTGCCCCTAGGTGGGCTGGTCCGTTCAAGATTTTGGAGAGAGTGGGCTCTCAAGCCCGGCCCATCTCAAGGTTCACAAGGTCTTCCACGTAAGTTTATTAAAAAGGCACAATCCTAACCCTGAGGAGGTTTTGGATACTCCAACTTTGTTGGAAATGACGGAGGAGCAAGTAGAAATAGTGCCTGAATTACTTCTTGATAAGTCATTCAAGAAGACTAGGAGGTCTCAGTTCCTCCAATATTTGGTTAAGTGGAAGCATTTACCCGTGGAAGACGCGACATGGGTATTGAAGCAAGATTTGGAGAAGCAATACCCAGAGTTTATGAAGGAGTTTGATGGGCTTAGTCGCTCCACTTGGTCGACCCGACTTGCCGTGGTTAGCTAGTATGTTGTTAGTTAGTTTTAAGCCCGGCGCATGCATTCTAGTTAGTAGGGTGCATGTGCCAGAACCTTGGATCGTGTGGGCGATGATGGGATACGCCTTTAGGGCATTCTCTAGGCCACACGCACCAAGAGGTGCGCATGACCATTAGGGTCATGTGAGTGAGGAATGAGGCATGGTGGGCGATGATGGGACATCGATGGGATGCTCTCTATGCCACGATCGCGGGGGCGACACCGCCGTGGGAGGGTCATGGGTGAAGGTTAAAGTGATCATCTTGCGCGATGATGGGATCGTGAGGCGTTCCCCAGCTTCAAACCCGTGGGGCATGATGCACTAGGGGTACTCGCACCGTAATCAGAAAGTACAAGGTAGCACTTTCGATCATGGGCGATGATGGGAGCATCTTAAATGATCCTTAAGCTCAAATCCGAAAGGGCCATGATCTTGTGCAAGGTAGTAGGACAACCTTGAGCCAGTAGTTCGGCTCAAGGAGGTAAGGGGGGCGGTCCCCTAAAACCACAAATTATTAACTAAACTAACGTAATGTGCTCCTTTTGCAGGCAAGTAGAAGGTGGACTTCAACGAGGAGGCGCGTGAAGATAGGGGAGCCATAATTTAGATTATGAACCCTAATAACTCTTATAATAATATTTTGAATTATCATAAGAAATAACGGTGTTAAGGCTATATAATTTTGTATAAGTACAAATATAGCCTAAATTTTGACTTTAACTAATAAAACTTGATTGTTAAAGTAAACTAAAGGCTATGACATGTTGTTTCTTTTGCAGGCATAAGGTAGGTTCGTCACCTTAGCGCAATGCTGAGGATAGCATTGTCCTAAGGGGGGGAGAATGTGACGGTCCAGGGGAATATACGCCATAAATATGTATATTCCTGGATCCGTCACTATACAAGTCTATCTTCATAGCCTTGTATACCATAGATTGTGGCACTAGGGGGCATGGCCAAGTTATTTACATAACTTAGCCAACCATAGGTTAAGACCATTTTCCACGTGGCCTTAACCTATTGGGCACCCGCCACCCGTGACTCACCCCGATTGGTGCCACGTGGCATCCTAGGTGGACCTAACTTATATTAGTGGGAACCCTAACCCTAGGCCTCTTTCCATCTCTAGCACCCAGAGACTCATCTACTCGTTCGAAACCCCGTTTCGAACATCGCTTGTGGCATGGGCATAGACCTGGTGCAGCAGCCCCGCAGGTGGACTTCGTTCTTGGAGCAAGAGCAAAGATCACGTGAGTTGAAGACCATGGAGGCACACCTGGATCCGGAGGGAGAGCATCGGGAGCGGTATGTAGGGTAGTAGTTGTGATAGCTCATCTGGAATTAGCATTCCAGATGTGCTAGTATCTTGTATCTAGAGTAGAGCCATCCTAGAACCCGTATTCAACATCTTGAACCCTAATCAATGAACCCTAACCATTAGTTAGATTGTATGATTAGGTTAAGATGTTCTTCTTATGATCATTCTTAGGATATGATGATTATGTGATGTTGGTTGATCATGTTGCTCCTCTTGTACTGGGAAGGGGGGTAGAGACCTAGGGCCATATGTAGTATGCTCCTAGAGTAGATCCCTTAGTTCCTATTAGTTACGGCCTGTGCATAGGAGCCCGCCCGGCTATCGAGACTATGATATGACTCAGCACTACACAACAGGGCTAGAGGGAATGTGGAGGGAGGATCCCTGCCGAGTGGGGGCTTCGGGGGATCCCATAGTGAGCTAGGCTTATGGTCGGTCACTTCGTGTGGGTCGAGCATGGGTCCGACACCTCCCGGGCAATGGTGTCGCCACCTCTCTCGAGAGCTGCAAGTGTTGGCTTGGCTCTCGCTTTGGGGGTTAAGTCGGGTGCAATCGGGTGTCGCCATGCGATTCTCTAGCCGCCCACGGAACCTCTAGATCCCGGGAAGGGGAGATGCAACCCTTCACGCCTCATCGGACCGGGGAGATGCAACACGAGTAGTCCCGATGGGTGATGCCATGGGATTGCGTATCCGGAAGGCTAGAGTCATGCCAGAGCCTGATTTAGCCCATCTGCATAGTATGCACAGGAGGGGTGGATGGAGTGGTCAACCCTAGCCATTGTTCTATGCCACCCTCGCCATTGCCATGACTTCGATGCCCGCTCTATCTTGAGGCCTAGGCTGGTCGGGTCATCCTCCTTATGAGTCCGAGCCCGGGTAGGAGCTCTCATGTTTTATGGTTTATGTTTATCATCCTTGTATTGATATATGTGTGATGCACTACCCTTCGAGGTAGTACTTATATGTTTGATGCTAGTTCTGACGTGTTATTGCTTCCGGCCGTTATAGGAGCCCATAGGGGAAGGGCACGCAAGACACCTTTCAGTGTTCCCTCCCCCGACTAGGGATCACCTCGAGTCTTGGGGGTAGACGAAGGGGCCCATGCGGTTGTTGAGCCGGACGGGGATTTCCTTGCGAGTGTACTACGGGCTGCGCCGATATGTTTAGCAGGGAGCGTCACATTGAGGACTTGGCTATGTCATTCTGCAGCGGCTTGAACTTCATCAAGAAAGGTATTTGCATATAGACTTGCATTCGGGCAATGTGCTGCTTCATTTTGAGTATGGAAAGGAGAAGGGACGCATTGATCCCCTGGCTGTTTATATTGGCATTTGTGATTGGGGTGAATCCAGGCTGATGGGCGAGACTGTGGAAGTGAAGCGGTGGCATTACAAGGGCATGGATGGTGAGGGTAAGAAACGAATTGAGATTGAAAGTGCGAGATGATCTTTATTATGGTGATGATCTTTATTATGGTTATGGCTCAAAGACGGTGGCTGCAAGGGTTGACTTTGACTTGCACGGGGCAGCGTATATTGTGAATTACTTGGCTGATATGTTCCAAGATGTATAGAGAATGTCTAGGTATATAAGAATGCCTCCACGACCTTCAATTGGGCTTTCTTCAGTTGTTCTGAAGTTAAACACTGGTCGACCTTCTTTTGCTTTGTCTGTCTCTCCACTATTTCAATTGTCTCGGCCATTCTCTGCTCGCCTGTACTTATACCTATTGACCCCAGCCCACCCTCTGATTGGTATGCCACCCCAACAGGAGGGGTGGTATAGTTATTTTCGTCTTCTTCTGCTCGGCACTGCTCCTGACTATTCGTAACCCATCTTTTTTTCCTATTATTCTTCATTTTGCATATCACATCTAGTCGAGACAACCTTTCAATGGCATCTTTTTAAAGTCGGCCAGATTACAAATCGCGACATCAACGTCTGTTCCACGTAAGATATGAGCTCGAATTCTTGTTGCAGATCGATTTATCGATGAGTATCCACAAAACACACATTTCCACTCATTTATACCAAACTCCTTCACAAAATCCCATTCTCAGCCTCTTTTTCGACCGGCAACCCCATGAACGCGACCACGTGCACGTGATGCAGCTCCCGTAGCCCTGCCACGAGCGTGTGCAGTCCTCGCACCCCTAGAAGATGATGCATGACCGCTGCGTGCACCTCCCGAGGTAGATGCATCAGCTGCCATTGCTGCTAGCTTGGCTAACAATGTTTGTTGATGAGACTCCTTGATTACACGAACTAAAGGGAGACGTATATATGCAAAGGAGCACACTCACTACGCATATGTTACGTCGACGTTCCGTACGAGAATCAAGGGGGGTGGATGAGAGCCTAAAGGATATTCTAAGGAACCAGGTATGAACCCAAAACTAGAAAACACTAGAACGGAGTAATCTCACTTCACAGTATCCAATGTCAGGCCCGTGACACAAAACCCACACCTCAAAGGAAGACCATTTTCTAAGGAGTATTTGACTCAACCTGGCAATCAACGTTTGAGGTGAATTCTAGGGCTAGTCACATTTTGCTTATATATAATATTGGAGTGCCGCAAAACAGACCAAACAAGGGCGCAAACATATTTCTTGCTTAATACATCCCAAAACACATGTCGAAAAATTGCGCGTACGCGAAATAAAGTAAACCGCGTATGCGGAAATATTTTCACATACGCGAAAAGATTAAAAACGCGTGCGCGAAGTTTAAATTTGTCTGCGTATGCGAACTAAAGTAAACCGCGTATGCGGAAATATTTTCACATACGCGAAAAGATTAAAAACGCGTGCGTGAAGTTTAAATTTGTTCGTGTACGCAAAATGAACGAAAACGCGTACGCAAAGTATCTTTCACATACGCTATTTTGTTTATTTCTCGTACGAGAAACAAAATATGCTTTTATGCATGGGTTTTGTAAACTTCGAGATACTGTGAAAATATTTTCACAGATAATTTTTTATGGACTTTACGCACGCGAAAAACTTCCAAAGGCAAAATTGGTTTTACGCCATATTTTTTTTATTATATATGGCAAATTTGGGCCATATCATACAAATAAGACATATTGCATATAAAACATACGGAGTATTTAACCTATCCCTGGTCTGCTAGGGATGAATTTGAAGGTACAGAAAGTACCATGTTTGCTCAAATGTTGCTTGGAAATTACGATCTACAGACTAAAGAAATTTGTCCAAATGCAAATCAAAATCATGTTATAGTGAGTTACTATAATTTTGAAATTTTGTTGATATCGCCCTCTGATCCATCGCTCCCTCTCATCTAGAGCTGCATGTGGTGCTACGGTACACATTTGAAGGACCCAACTCCAATTTGGCAATTTCGATTGTATCATATACCAATGCTTCCAAAATGGAAGCCACAAAGTTTGGATTAGACATTAGGAAGTGCAACTAGTGCAAGGGCTATGGCCTCATGATGGAATAAGGGTGATGGCAGATTATCACAAAGGAATCGTTGTTTTATTCTTTAACATTGTGCATGCTAGCTAGCAAACAACATTGAATGTGAAACTTGCACTTGCAAAGAGAATTAGATTCTATATTTATCAAACCTCTCTACTCCATTTTGTTGTCTACCTTCTCTTATTATGCCACTTTGGTATATTTCAACACCAACACATCCTATGTTTGTCTTGACAGAACTTGCCTAATTGAGATCACATTGCTCGTTACCTATGCCCACAAACTTCAGCTTCTATAGCGCTAAATCTCTCTTTAGTTTTCCCTTTCTCAGCCAATAACAATAGCTCAACCTATTCGCCAACTAGATATCATAAGCATTATGTTCTAAACACAAATCAGCACTTGTATCCTTACTCTGAATTGACATTCAGCTTCTTGAATTTCATGGTTGATTGCCTGATACCATCGTATCCTTTAGAACGAAGTCTTATTATATCACACACATCTTCAATTACAAGCAAGTCCTGCAAGCGCATATTTGCTCAATTGTCTGCAGCAAGTATACTAAATCGACATGCTAAATTGTGAGGTTCTTAGAAGCCTAATTCATTGGCATTTTTTAGGCAATATGACCTAGGTCACGAAAAACACCTTAATTCCTGATTTGAATAAACAAAAGTGCTTTCTGGGTTGTTCGAAGGGCAAGCCTTGTTTCATATGGGAGTGTGAAATGTTTCTTTAATTCCTAAGTCATATGCAGGTCATTTGGTGTACATAATACCTTAAAATCCTTAACCTTTTTTTTTTTGCTTCATCATGTATTCCGTTGACTATTTGGCCAGATACTTGATTCGTCCTCGGGCTTTCCTATTATATTGCTTCATTCAAATGCCAGCAGCTTCCGAAGGCCAGAGGTACAAAGTTGTTCTACCATACTTTGCTTTGTTTATCCACTTTTATGCTTTTGCTAATTCCTTTTCTAGTCATCATATAGTGTTGTAACTTGAAGCAAAAAGAATTGTACAAGATATCAACTTCTAAAGAAATCTTTTACTTTCATCTATTGGAGTGCCAGATCGTTCAGCTCATTGGTGTCATGTATTATCAAATAAATGGGGTTGCTTATACTGGTGAGCATTGTGATGAGCCTGCTGAGTTGACCCTTCTGGCAATTTGAGATCTTGTCTAACTTGCAAAAGGGAGGTTGGTATGAAAGTGTTTAAAAAAGTAATAGTACTGATGAAGAATTCAAATCAAAAGCATGCTTGAATATGATCACAGTCTATGAAATCTCAAATAGATCGATGAAAATCCCCACCTTAAGAAGACGATTGATGCAGTTCTTGATGCGACCTCCAAGTACTTGCCTTTTGCCATGAAATTCATCTCTTCCTCCTCAGCTCTGCCAAAAGCTCTTGCAAAAATCCTTTTTCAAAAAGGCAAAACCCTTGCTTATCTGCTCTCTATGTTGCATGCATGTCAAGCTTGCTTACATACATGCATGCATATATACAGTGGCCCAATAAACACATATATTGGACCACAAGTGGCTAGGTCCGTTACGATATTGTAACGGGCCCATGAGAAACCGCTTGAAGTTTGAAGCTTGAATGTGCCCGTGGGGCGTTCTCAAGACACTTGCATAAAGCAACTACGCACAAACGTCTGACTGTTTTGCTCAGTTAGTTAAGGGCATGTCGGTTAGGAACGTTACATTTGATATCAAAGCAAGTCTCGAGTTCAAGTCTCCATGCGTGCCAGCGAAAATTTTAGCGGCCCCGGCGGGCCATTTGGCCACAAATTACAGGTTCAGGCAAAATGTGACGGCCGGCTTGAGTAGGATGCCTTGCCTATGGACTACCTGCAGATTTGCCATTTCATGGCACTTTATTGCCTATTACGACATTAGAATGGCCAATTAGATGTTTGCTAACTGGAGTGGTATCGACTTTGGGGCCAATTTAGTCCCAGGTGAGAACTAGACATGCTTATGGAATAGCCATTTAGGCCACCTGGCCAAATCCTGTAATGGCTTAAGTTCGCCAAATCTTAACTCATTAAGAGGCCCCCTCATAAATTCGTCACTTATGGGGGGCCAACATTATTAAAATTTTTATTTTATAAATATATCTACCAACTAAGAATAATCCCACTCTTTTGGAAAATAAAATGTCGAGGCACTTTTCAATCCTCTTTACGAAGACTCCGGCATCTGATTTTCGATTCTTCCTACCAGCAATCTATGCATTAAAAGAATACAAGGGGTATGAATTCAAATTCATACAACATATAACTTAAACACATTCATATAGGGTAGCGACTTCTTTATGTTTGGGCAACTAGCTTTATATTTAATAATAAGAATCAAGCTAAATCGCCATTTGAGCTACATATTATTAGATATTTGGTTCAAAAATCGCCAATTGGGTTGCAGCCACATTAGGAAAAAATAGGAAAAATGGCCAGTTTAGGTTACACTTTTGGGGGCATATTTTACAAGGAATAGCCAATTCATTATACTTATACAAAATTATAGGTCCCTTAAAATTTTCCCTGATGCGTGCCTATATGCACGGTTAGTTTGCACAGTCTTGGTAACTTTTGTAATCATAGTGGCACTGGTATACATAGTTAAATCATAGTCTTGTATGCTAAAAAACGAGTATAGTCTTAATGAGAGAGATTGTAATGGACCCATAAGAGACAGCTCCAGTATTCGAATCTTGAATATGTATGTGGGGTGGGGTGTTCCCAACACCGACATAAATGGGTAGAAGCGATTACTCATAGATGTCTAGACGGTTTTGTCTAGTTGATTAAAGCATATCAGTTAGGAACATTACTTGATACCGAGTGATCTCTTATATCTATTGCCCTGGTAGGCTATTCCCTAGCATGTCCCAGCTTAACATACCAATTTTATGGTTGTTTTAAGTGTCCTCAATTTATCAACAATTATTTATTTTTTTAGTAAATTTGATCATTCACACAATGCATGCATGCTTCATCTAGAGTTATTGTATGGACCGCACCACTTTCTGCATATTCGATCTGCAACCTGATCGTATGCAAACCATGACCATATTCTTAGATATCCTCGTGTGGCCTTAGGAAACAAACTTCAAGGTACTGCCTTAAATTATGATGATCCTCTTCTGTTTGCACCTATAGCACCTGTGCTCCTGTGCATTCCATTGAGCTAGTTCTGAACTCGCTTTTCCTTCTAGCGGGCTTTGAGGCGCTGTAGACCCATTAACACGATATACATGAGGCTGAGGAGATGAGAATTATCCATACCAGCCGCCTCCTGAAAATAGACAATGTGGCAATCAAAGGTTGGCCTTCGAAGATCCAAGAAACCCGTCTCCTGCAGAAGAACCTGATATGGAATTGTGCCTTCTGCAACTGAACTACTATAAATCACTCCAGATGGTGCAGAAGCCAAAAGTGGAAGGAATCGAGACCTGATATGGAATTGTGCCTTCTGCAACTGAACTACTCCAAATCACTCCAGATGGTGCAGAAGCCAAAAGTGGAAAGAATCGAGATGGTGCAGAAGCCAAAAGTGGAAAGAATCGAGATGCAGAACATCGAAGACCCCATTCCTAAAGCTTTGAAGCACAAAAATACTGCTTCTAATTCAAACTCGACAATAAAATACCCTTTTTGATACAAATACAAAAAAACCATCAATCGTTATATTTATACGATTTCTGATCGCAGGCACATTCTCCTCCAACTTATGGCTAATTTGTGCTCCTACTTATAGCCAATATCGCCAATGGTATTTGTAGACGAACTATTTTGTGTTCCGTTGCCAAAACCTTAGTAATTGGATAATTTGGGAACCTTAACACAGTACCCACATATACTTAGTATAATATTTGCGGCTACAATCAACCTAATAATAATGTAGCTCTTTCTTCCTAAAAACTCCAAAAAACACAAGGGCAAAAAGATATCAGTCGAGAAAAGTGCAAGCAGAAGAGTCGTCAAACCGAAGAACCCAAGCATCATGTACTAACTGCCATTCAAGTTTTCATATTAGCACAGGGAAATTCAAAGCCTTTGGTGCTTTTCTGATGTCCCGTCCCCCAAAACTTCTTTCCAGGAATTGCAAATCAGGCATATAGCTAATCAACAATACAGAGTGTTTTATATTGATCAAGTATCTCCGAAACGATTGCAGTGCAATCAATCCATGAAGGAGTACTGTTAATTGGGAGATATGCTATACGCCATATTCATTTAGGACCTCCATATTTGTTGATAACGCATGATAGCAGAATTATAGACAAAAGGTCTACTGATTCTTGCAAACAAAGTGCATTTACTTCCAAAGCTTCTTCAAGGACATATTTTTCTCTGTTTCTTTCTTCATAACCTTTGCTACCGCCATTTCAAAATCTTCCTGAGTGACGTGAACACGTCGTTCCCGCAATGCAAACATTCCTGCCTCTGTGCATACAGCCTGCTCAATACAGAAATGGGACGCGTAGGTCATAGCAGTCATTTCCAGATCATTGCAGGATGTGAATATTACCTTTAGCTCAGCACCTGATGCTCCATTCATCTTTTCTGCTATCTTCTTTAAATCAATGCCTCGCATGAGATTCATCTTTCTTGAATGTATTTTTAGAATATCAAACCGAGACTGTCATTCAGCCACCATGCCATTAGTACTCTTTGAATGGTTTCTGCACAAATGCAATAAATACCTCTTCACTAGGATTCGGAAACTCTATTTTACGGTCTATTCTCCCTGGCCGCAGTAAAGCTTGATCTAGAATATCAATCCTATTTGTAGCCATCAAAACCTGCAAATGCCACATGATTTATCAAAACCTGCAAAAGGTACCACGTATCTCTAAGAATATTTCACTTATATGCCCAAATGATAACCACAAACTATAACCAGTCATACAATGTGAGTCTGACATTAAACTGTAGATAGAAGGTACAGCCATCAGCAACTAAATAACTGATTCAATTCTACAAGCTTGGTGGCCACATATAATATAGTCAGCAACTATGCTGTAATGTTTGAGACTTGCTGTTAAAGCCTTGTAATAGTGAGGCGTCACAAGCTTGGAGACGAGTAATAAGATCTAGACACCTTAATTCTTGCTTCCTTTAATATCACAAACAGCTAAATAAAATAAACGAAACAAATTATGTCACCTTGATTTTATTTGATGCCTCAAAACCATCTAGTTGATTCAACAGCTCCAACATGGTACGTTGAACTTCACTATCCCCATTCCCATTACCAGATTCCATACGGGATGATCCAATACTGTCAATCTCATCCATGAATATAATGGACGGTGCATGCTCCCTACAAAACAAAGAATTAGATATAGCTCCAATGAAGCTTTTACACTGTTACCAGCTTCTACTAGCCTTCTTGTTACCTTGCCATCACAAAGAGCTCCCGCACCATACGTGAACCTTCACCAATGTATTTTTGAACTAACTCTGACCCCGAAACACGGATGAAGGTACAGTCTGTATGATGTGCAACTGCTCTTGCTAGCAATGTTTTTCCCGTTCCAGGTGGCCCATATAACAAAACCCCCTGTATCCAGAAAAGGACAAGCCTTTGAACATCAAAACCTTCAGTGTGATCACAGCATACCTAGCTAAAACTTGAGTACCTTTGGCTGTGCAATACCGAGACTCTCAAACAATTCAGGATGCTTGATTGGCAACTCAATGACCTGCAAAAGACAGTGGAATATAATAATTACTAACATATGGAGTTGAATGAAACAAGATGCTTCTCGCGTTCCAATTTACAGTGAAAAACATAGCATAGTCTAAGTTGTTTATAAGACATTAACCTCTTTGATCTCCTTAATTTGCTGATCGAGCCCACCAATCATGTCATATGTGGAGTCCGGAACCTTCTCAACTTTCATCAGATTCACAAGGGGGTCTACCTTGCTTGGTAAAACTAAATGTAAAACATAACTGTCATTCCGTAGGGCGACTCGTGTTGATGGAGTTATTTTTGTAATATCAATATTTTTATCTATGTCTACAACATACTTTCCTTCTGGGTGAACCTGAGAAATGGAACAAAATAATTCTGTCAACGAATGAATATAATAGCGGTCCTTCAGCAAAAACCCCTTAAAACAAAGCTCACTTTTACGAGAACCTTTGTCTTGCCCATAACCTTCACAACTTCACCTACATAAGAACCAGGTTCCTGTAGTAGTTGCAATTCCTCCCTTAACATCCTGACTGTGATAAACCCCAAAACCCACACACAAAAAAGGAGTAAAAAAACCATCAGAGAAACAATTAAAAGGGTGGGCAGAAGTACCTTTGGAATTAAGATCGTTGCGCTGGGCTTCAAGGCGACGAAGATTATGCATTTTTACGCGGAGCTGAAGAAGTAAATCATGAAGATGAGAGGTGTAATAAGCACGGAGTCCATCTCCAGCGAGACCTGCGCCTCCTCCCGTACCAACGCTGGCGTGCCCCATCCAGATTCTTCAGCCCTACCGGAATACACAGTGTTTTGCTGTTGCTCAAAAGAAATTCATCCCATGTGGTGCCAGCATGGTGCCTGTGGTATCCTACGTGGTCGTCAAATGGGGCACCTTTTTCTAGGGTCCAGATTCCACCTGCGTGGCATCAATTGCCGTAAAATTTAACTACCATAGCCGGATCATATCCCTAGCTATGGAGTTTATATTGTCTCCCTTCTGCCGTATAAAGCCCCCACAGTTCTACAAGATACAATTCCAATTTGGAAATGGTGACATGCACAGTTACCACTGCCCGAGGGAGTTGCAGTAGTAGCAGGTGTGGTAGCACAATCCCCCGGGGAAAGAAGTAGCAATCGTAGCAACACCACGAGGGGTTGTAGGACTAGCAGTAGCAGCAAAAGAAGAGCTATACCATGGGCAATTGTTGCATCAGTAAATCACCAACTATTCCTTTCTGCACAGTGTCTGTCACAGTCTTTGTAGGTGGACGAAAAATCCTTACCTTACCCTGAACCAACGCAACAGCAACACCAATTTTTCTTATGTCCCTCATGTGAGCAAGCTCTCACCGATGTGACTCCTATTGTAATGGTGTGAGGTCATAGTCCACATACGTAGAGGTGCATTTTAACTTCGCTCCATGTTGGAGTATGTCCTGTTGCGCTCCTTCATTGGGTCCCATGGGCCGATTGGTCTCCGTGGACGATAAAAATCACTCTTTCTTTTTTGGGTTACCCCTAGGGGGGCAATCCCTTGTTTATGTGGGTTTTTGACATATTCTGAGTATATGCCAGTATATACCTGGAATATGATGAAAACTGCTCCAAACTCCCTATCAGCTGTAAACTGGCGGTCGCCCCTGTTGTTGGGTGGCCGCTGTGCAAACCTTCTAACCGGCAAATTGAGCTTGCCATATCCACGCCAGTGCAGGTCTGGTCGTCGCCCAACCAAAACACACGAATCCATACTTATAATTTTGTTCATAATATCCGGCATCAGAGATGTTTCTTGTATGATATCTTAGCTGAAGTTTTGCATAAAATGCATCACAACAGAGAACAACAAACGTAGTGACCTTCAAATATGAAATATTCCAATTCCATTCTTGATATAAATGCTGATGGAAGTAGAGAGCAGCTCCGTTTTGCTCTACTCGGAAAGGTATGTGAAAAAAAGATGATGGAGTGCAATTTCCACGAGTATTTCATCATTCTTCTTTGCTTTGCCAGGGATGAAGCAACGGCTCCTGTATATCCTTGCCTATCTGGCTTCCAGGTTCATGTCTTCCTTTGTCTATGCCATTTTGTTGATAATTCTTAAAAAGTTGAATGTTGCTCTAATTTCGTTTAAAGAGGTCTTCAGTGATGCAATCTTGATAGTTTCTCAGATATTTTCTTGTGATCGTGGAGCTGGTAAACTGACGCCATAGCAAAGCTTTACATTCAATACGAAATTTGAATTTGCTTTGCAACATCAACATGCATTGCATTCATGTTCTGGTACTGCTTGTCATAAAAAGGTTAGAAATGTTAGGCCTTCTATGCTCTGTCTTTCTTCTGCAGCTTGAACCTATCCAGATAGTGGAACATACTAAGCAAGTGTATCGGCTATCCAGTTGCTCCTATATGGATAATTGAGCCCTTTTCTCTATCAGAGGTCATTTCATGGATATTAATTTATGTCCCATTAGCTTGTTATAGCATGAGCTTGACATGATTATGGATATCATTACATTAATGTTCATTCGCACCAATTACAGGCACTATTTGTTCTATCACGGGCTCTGCGGGATCATCCTTCATTTGTTAAGCTATGGGTAGTTTATTTGAGCCTGTACCATAGACAACATATTGAGATTCGAAAGGACGACATGTTTCAAAGATTCTGTGTAAATGCGATATTAGATTATCTACCATCTTTTCTTATTTTTTCTAAGAAGTTTTAAGTCGCATTTAATTAAAGTGGGTCAAATCTCGAAATTTGGGACTCAGAGTGAAAATGGGACTCATACAAAAAAAAAAAAAAAAAAAAAAAAGGGAGGGAGGGAGAGGGGGCACTGCTTGATAAGGAGAAGGGTAGGAGGACAAAGAGAGAGGGGCCACAAAGTTGAAGAGGGAATGGGATAAGTTGGAAGAAGGGGTAGGGGCGGGGAGGGGAGAGGAGAGCAAAAGGGCAAAGGAGGAGGTGGAGGGGGGGAGGAGGGAGGGAGGGAGGGAGGGAGGGAAGAGCAAAGAGGCAAAAGAGGAGGGAGAAGAAGGGAGAAGAAGAGAAGAAGTTGGAAGAAGGGAGAGGAGAGCAAAGGGGCAAAGGAGGAGCGGGAGGGGCAAAGGGGCAAGCCCTCCTCCCCCAAGTATAAATTATTAATACTTTCGAGGCAGGGGTTTTTTTAATCCTAGTAGTAATGATTGTACTAGCCCATTCTATGGGTCCCATGACCTATTGGTCTCCGTGGACGTTAAAAAATCTATTCTATTCTATTCTATTCTATAATATATAATTAATAATTAATTAAACTAATTAGATAATTAATTAAATAACAAATTAAGTTAATCTATCGATAAAATAATTTAATATATAATTAATAATCAATTTAAGCATATATAGATTAAAAATTAATTAATGAATCATATATAAATTAAATTAAATCAATACCCCATTAGATAAGGCAATCTAATTCCAGCATATACGGTAAAAAGCAAGGAATTTCAAACACAAAAAAAAAAGCAGTCAGATGAGGATGAGCCATAAAAAAATTGACCCATATACAACTGCTGCTAAGTCAACATAATTTCGCCTAAGAAATCATACCTTCGTATAATCTGGATCTTTCTGCCAGCAAAAAATAGTGGGAAGCACAAAGACCCCTACAAATCTTCTCCAAACTCCAGTTTGAAATAAAAGATTGCTAATCATAAACAGAGTCCTACACAACCTGGGAACTCCTACAAATCAAAGCTCCCCGGATTCACTAAGAAGATTGCATCAGACAACCTGGGAACTTTGTTTCGAGTAGCTGAATCACAGAGCAACCTGGGAATGATGGACAAAATTTGGATGAGCCGAATTCGACCCTACTAGGTGCTGCCGCAGTCCAAAATGAGGGCGAGGAGGCCATCGCCTCGCCTTCGGCTTTGCCTTAGCCTCACAAGACATATGAGCTCCTTCTTTCATGCGACCATCTATGGCGTGGATTTAATGGTGCTTCAATCAAATTGGAGATCTGCGGCAGAGCGGTGGTCTTCGAGACAGGATTGCTTCCTTTATACAAAAACCCTAAGTAGATCTCTGCTTTTATGGGGTATGTTGCCCCAAAGTCGCCGATCTTTAGAGCAAGGGAGGTCGCCAGTCGGATCTTTGCACAGAGATGAGCCAGTCGGATCTTTGCAGGGAGGTCGCCAGTCGGATCTTTGCATGGAGATGAGCCCCCTCATCGGATCTTCTTGATCTTATGCTTAAGAGCCCCGTCGCCCCTCCTTCTATAATCTGCATCCAATATAAGATCCCTTGCTTCTTTTTATCTGCTGGCTTAGGAGCTTAAGAGGCCAAAACAAGAGCTGAAGAGGCCGAAGATGGCCGAAACAAGAGCTTAAGAGGTCGGAGATGGCCGGAATCGAGGATATGGAGTTGGAGATGAGCCCCTCAGTCAGATCTTCTTGATCTTACGCTTAAGAGCCCTGTCGCATCTTCTTGATTATTTATTGTTGCACACCTAGTGCCGTTGATTACATCCTCATCTGTTTTTGTCCGAGTTTTTCTTCTTCTTCACGATTCAAAGATGGCCACAAGCTTGGCCACAAGCTTTCTTCCCCGTGGCTTTTGCCTCAAGAAATTTGAAGCTCCAAAGCAAGATTTGAATCCATCCTATCTATTTCGCCTCATATTTTCTATGTTTTTCCTTGCGTGGGGGATTACTCGAGGCGCAGTTGTTACTCGAGAAGCACGAAATTAGAGCCATGCCCAAAACGACAGACCCAAACGTATGTACCAAACGACAGGCCCAAAACGAAAAGGCCCAAAGGTATGTACCAAATTTTAAATTTCAAGCACGGGCGGCAGGTAAAATTTTAAGGGATCTATAATTTTGTATAAGTATAACGAATTGGCCATTCCTTGTAAAATATGCCTACAAATGTGTAGCCTAAACTGGCCATTTTTCTTATTTTTTTCTAATGTGGTTGCAACTCAATCGGCGATTTTCGAACCAAATATCTAACAATGTGTAGCTCAAATGACGATTTTTAGCTAGGACCTTATTAAATATAGAGCTAGTTGTCAAAACATAAAGAAGTCACTACCTTATATAAATGTGTTTAAGTTACATATTGTATGAAATTGAATTCATACCCCATGTATTTCAATAATGCACAGATTGATGGTAGGGAGAATAAAAAATCGGATGCCGGAGTCTTCGTAAAGAGCAGCAAAACTTGCCTCGACATTCAATTTTCTAAAAGAGGAGGATTATTCTTAGTTGGTACATATATTTAGGAATAAAAAGTTCTAATAATATTGCCCCCCCCCATAAGTGAGGAATTCATGTTTGGGGGGACCGGGGGGGGAGAGAGTTTTTAATGAGTTAGGATTTGGGCAAAAGTAAGGCATTAACAGGATTTGGCCAAGTAGCCTAAATGGCCATTCCATAAGCATATATAGTTCTCACTTGGGACTAAATTGGCTCCAAAGTCGATACCACTCCAATTAGCAAACATCTAATTGGCCATTCTAATGTCATATTAGGCAATAAAGTGCCACGAAATGGCAAATATGTAGGTAGTCCGTAGATAAGGCATCCTACTCAATCCGGCCGTCGCATTTTGCCTAAACCGGTAATTTATGGCCAAATGGCCCGCCGGGGCCACTAAAATTTTCAATGAGTCGGGCGGGAAAAAAAGGCGGGGTACAGTAATATATTAAAATAATACATTAAAAAATTATTCATAAACATAACATAATAACATATATGGTGTCCATTAGCAAATACATAAGATTTGTATTTATTAGAAAATATATAGGATATTGTGTTGTTTATTAGAAAATATTGATATACTGGGTGGGAGGGGGAGGGATGTGTGTATATTTTTTAATCTACGTATATATAGCAAATGCATAGTTATGGTGTGCATTTAGAAAATACCTAAGATATTGTATTTATCAGACAATATATAGGATAGATATTGTGTTTATTAGAAAATATTGATATACTAAAAAAAAGGGCGGGAGGAGGGGGCCTGGGGGTCTATTTTTTGGTCTGTGTGTACATAGAAAATGCATAGATATGGTGTGCACTTAGAAAATACATAGGATATGGTGCAACTAATAATGATTTGCACTATGATATTGGAGGTAGAAATTATGTTTGTAGGCAAGTAGGTTCGCCACATTTGTTGTATGTTTGATCACATTTGAACAAAGGTATAGTATTATGATATGATGTTTGAAAGTTATTCATTTTTTACCTTCTCGGACCTGTTGTGTTTTTCACTCTAAATGGCCTTAGACCTGTGTTTTTCATCTTGAAGGGCCTTAGACCTGCGTTTTTTATTTTGAAGAGCCTTAGAACTGCATTTTGCACTTTGAGCTGCTTTTCTCGACTCACGAGTCGAGAAAGAGCCTCGAACCGTTTTTCACTTTGAAGGGCCTCAAAACTGCGTTTTTTCACTCAAGCCGCCTGCCTTTCTCGACTCACGAGTGAGCAAGGGCCTCAGACCTGTGTTTTTCACTTTGAAGGCCTCAAAACTGCGTTTTTCACTCTGGGAAAGGGCCTCAAACCTGTGTTTTTCATTTTGAAGGGCCTTAGAACTGCGTTTTCCACTTTGAGTTGCCTTTCTCGACTCACGAGTCGAGAAAGGGCCTCAGACCTGTGTTTTTTCACTTTGAAGGGCCTCAAAACTGCGTTTTTCACTCTGAGAGGCCTTTCTCGACTCGCGAGTCGAGAAAGGGCCTCAAACCTGTATTTTTTATTTTGAAGGGCCTCAGAACTGCATTTTTCAGTCTGAGTTGCCTTTCTCGACTCGCGAGTCGAGAAAAGGCCTCAAACTTGCATTTCTCACTTTGAAAGGTCTCAGAACTGCGTTTTCCACTTTGAGCGGCCTTTCTCGACGAGTCGAGAAAGGGCTTCAGACCCGCGTTTTTCACCTTGAAGGGCTCAGAACTATGTTTTTCACTCTTAGCTGCCTTTCACGAGGACCTCAGACCTGTGTTTCTTACTTTGAGCTACCTTTCTTGACCAACTTGATTATGTGTGTTGCAGTCCTTATCCCGACTAGATTAAATGCTCAGGAGCAATAGAAAGACCTGCTTATTGACGAAAGAAGACGAGATGAGAGTGGTGAAATTAGTTGGACAGGCCCCGCACGTTCTTCCTGTAAGGTGGACGACCTACCATGATGATGTAATCAGTGGCGGCAAAGACGCCATGGTCTCTGCATCTGATGTAAAATACGTTGTAACTATTTAATTCATTAATAAAAATTCTTTTTCAACTACAACTTTGTTTTCAAGGTGTAATGAAATTCCTTTGTTTGAGTTGTATTCATGGTGTTCTCGACTCGTGATCCGAGAAAACAGGGGGAAAGATATAGTATGCTTGGACCCAACCTAACACGTAAATACTCAAATTCGGGCACGCTTATGGAGGCCTAATAATTTTCCTTTGTCCTTTTAGGTGTAAAATAACAGGGTTTCAAAAAAAAAAAATGGAATGGAATGAGACCCGCTTTAATTAAATGCGACTTTTTTCTATTTTTAGGTACAATGTTGCAAATGTGATCCTATGAGCTTTGGTACTTATATATTCATAGCGTAATAGATTTGTTTGTCAAAAGTGGAATCGCACGGTGGCTATTGTAGCACCGTGTAATTCAATGGATATTGATGGTAATCAAACGAGTTCCTATATTTTGGACATAACTTTTAAGATGCTCTACTGCATGTCCATGTCTGAGCACACAGAACTTTATCTGGACTGGATAAAGGATTTGATGCGAACTGCTTCAACCCATGGGGTAGAAAACACAAGAGCAAGTACTTTGAGCTTCCTAAAATACTTGAAGGATTCTGAGCTATGCATTTTTTGGGTTTCTTGTGCTTATCTGCTTGCTTATAATCGCCTTCCAGATAACATTGTTGAGAGATTTGGTTGCAAGCAGCTGCTTACTTTTGACTTGAAGTAGAATCATGAACCAATTCATAAAATGACTTTGGATGTTGGTCCTATGAAGTTGTTGAATACTGCAACATCCGTGGGACTCGGCTGTCTTCCTTTTGAGTCCCATAACCTGCATTGGAGTTTTATGGCTCAAAAGCAAACCAAGTCCTTGCAGTCAATTATGTTCAATGCGCAGCCGTCTGTGATGGACCACAACATGCTTTATCAGCAGCCTGTGATCTACCCACTTTGTATCCTATATGTGTGGAACTGGTGCTTAATCTAGCCTTGGAGACTGTAAAGATGGGCTGACGCCTTTTATGGTCTGCTTTGTATCTAAATGGCCAGATAGTATTCCAAGTATCCAACGGTTGTGGAACCAGTATGCCGGTTGTGCTCTAGAATGGCGAGGAGAAAATGCCGCATTGCTTGTTTTGTCGACTTCATTGGGACAAAATCATGCAACAGTATGTACTAAACTTGGAATAAAGGAAATTGAAGCATGTCTTGACGACAAAGATGAGGGTCGCTTGGCGCCTATAGCATTGACCCGCATGGCACAAGGTTTCATCTACAAAAACAAATTCATGGACTACGTGAATTGAGAGGGTGTATAATCACCAAGATGGACCTTGCTCAATTTATGGTTGTGTTTACGGTGAGTGAAGAAGCATTTAACGAAACGAGTGCTTTTTTGATAAACGGCTCGATATGTGCCTCTTCGGCTTTGTTTGTTATTTCTTATATTTATCCAAACAAGCCTGGTTGCCCTAATATGACTACAAAAAGCTCTTGTGGCTCGGATCATGCAAATTTTTGCCAACAATGTAGTGAAATCTTCGTTTCGTGACTTTTCCTTGGCATTTTTGAAACAAAGACGCCCCGAGGGACGTGTGCACATGGAATCCATGGTATTTTTCAATTGCTCATCATATTTTATGCGTGTCCCGGCCATCTTCCAAAGATCCTTAACTCACCGTGATCATTGCTTGCTTATATTATCACATATGGTGTGTACATTCCTAGAATTCTCGAGAATTATGTATGGATATAATCCCGCCCTTGGAAGTTAGAGGTCATCTCTAGTGCGGTTGAGTAGTGGATGGGAGTAGATTTTTCATCTCTATTTCAAAGAAGTTTTACAAAAAATTTATAAAGGATTTTCTTTAATAATGTAAGATGTACGCCTTTCGATAGTTGTGCTATTTTCAAGAGTGCCCAACTGCTCAAACAATGTTTATAGTTTTCTGTGCCCTAATAATAGAGACTACACACTATCACGGATGTGGAGATCCTATAGGGGAATCTTTTGGAATTTTATTGAATCTTATTTTCAAGAGTGCCAAGTCCCGAATCTTGCTCATAGCGTTGATTTCGATGAACTGGCTCGATGTGCATTCCCCGGTAATTGCTCTATCGGCATGTTTTGAATGTGTTTGCCTTACCATTAGATCTGCAACATAAGTCCCAAATAAGTGAAGTTGGTCTACAAGAGCTCAAATACTTTTATGGTTCTTGGTGGAGCATTCACACGTAAGCAATTTTTTCAAGGATAGATGCACCGGCGGTGTAATACATAATGGCAAATGCGACAGTGGTCCAATAGTTAAGGTATTCTGTCAATAATTGAATCCAGAAAATAATTGCTGCTTTGTGTGCTTGCTCCAGGTAGTCTTACTTATAGAAACACCAAGTACTATACCAGCAGAATGGTCGGAAAGTTTATTCTGTAGCTCTTGCCCATGTAGCGTAAGGCTTCAATGCTAAAAAATCCCCGCTGATTCAAGAGGCGGGAGCTTTGTTCTTACAGCTCCGGGACACATTTGCATCAGTAAATGATCAGAACACCATTCCTACTCTAGAGGAGCAACACGATGTTGCATTGGGGAGGGAAATTTGCGCACTTTTATTGGGAGAAGTTGACAGTTGCAAGGTGCTACTGGGTCTGGATGATGAAAGTTCTCTTTTAAGATATCCACCGGCTACGGCGATTTGTTTGCAATGATTGTTGACGCTCCCTCATATTTGCTTCTGGCTGCCTGTGGTGATGTTTGAGCAGATTAATCTCTTTATGGCACTTGCTGTTTGTAATCTCTATCATTATCAATTCCGCTCACTCTGACATGCAAATACCCCTTGTTTATTTTAAAGCCAAAGCTCTGAACAGAAGGAACAAGGCATTCAGACTCGCAATTGCAGGCGCTTGAAATAGCTCTTTAACAGTTTGACATGAAATTCATGGGTATGAAATTTCTGGAAAGATCTGATGCATACTGTGCCTGAAAACTAGACAACTCTCAAGGAATAAAAGAGAATTTGCATAAGATTTTGAAACAGGTAAATGTCTAGGGACAAAAAAGTATGCAATCAGGCCTGTATAAAATGACAAACAATTGCACATTTGTTCGTAGATCTGTCGACAATGGCAAATTTAACCTTGCTTTCAATTGATTTAACATCTTCTGGGTTTTAAGGTTGTTAGCAAAATCTTAATTCTGAAGGGTAATTGAAGAATATTTTTGACTTTAATGAAACCCGTTGTTCAACAATCCAATGAAAACTTTTATGGAATATAAGAAACAAACACAGACTTGCTAGAGAGGGTCAACTTCAAAGAGTTTGAGCAGGTGTTGACCACGAATACAACTTTGACTTTGACTTCTTAGATGCAGCTTTTGAGCATTGTCTGCCTGAATGTGAGTGTGCATACATGCAAGTTTTTGGCGAATTTCTTTTGTAACTCTTAGTGAGGCATTTCTGCACACTTAATTTACAAGGGCTTTTCTGCATTGTTGGTGCCTTTTTGCTCTTATTGGAGTGGCTTATCTTTAGAGATTCTGCTCCATAACGCCGCTTCATTTCTATTGTGCTCAAATCTAACATTGGCTGCTTTAGGACAGGTAAATTTGAGTTCTCAAGGGTCTGCAATTGCATAGTAGACTAGAAACTCAAGGGTCTTTCTATACGAAGCTCTGTTCACATTCCAGGCTAATACATGCATCAGTAGTGTAGATTTTATTTGCATGCCACAGTGATCCATGCATGTATGATTTTCTTTTTGCCATCTTTGGTTGATAAGCATCCCAGTTACAACCCCAAAATGTTGTTCTCTCTATGGCGGCATCGTGTATTCAACATTGTAACTATATATGTAGAGATTTTTTTGTTTTAACTTTGCTTCAATTTTGAGAGGGTTGTTGCCTGATAAGTATGCCAATAATCGCATTGTTAACACTCTCCTTACCATTTTTCCGATAACACCAACTCCGAATGTGGAACGGATTTTTCTTCTAATCTGGTTCAGGGCATGCAGATGTAGATATGTATTTTGCTGGGCTGCAGTATATTGCGTAAATGTATGATTTGTTAGAGTCCTTTGGCATCGGGCAGCTTAACAGTGAATAAAATTTACTCGGTAAACATGAGCTTGAATTTGATTCTCTCTTTTCTGGCCAACGAGGCATACAATGTTTTTGATGTTGATGAAGCATTTTCGAGATTTGTGAACATCGGGCTTTCGAGGTTTGAATCCCCCGCCCTTAGGTCTTGGTAACGAGCTTGTTTTGTTTATCTTTCCTAATTTCTTGGTTCTTGTGTTTGCAGTTTTGTATGTCTGCAGATTTCTTGTGTGCCCATATGGGAATGAAACAAGTATTCTTTCTCTGATCTTATCTTTGACTCTAAAATATGTATTTTTGTATATTGTAGGGAACAATATTTGTAAGAAAGGGCTCCTCGACTTTATAAGTCTCCAAAATCTAGCATGAATGTATAATATGAGTTTTGGATTGGTCTATTTTGACGTCCTCATGACCAAGGGTAACAAGCCAGGAATTTTAAGGTGGATTTACGAGGAATTACCAAAGGATATAAATCAGAAATTGGAAGCTATATATTTTGATATAGCTATAGAACCAATATGTAGCATAATAACAGGGGGTTTTCTTTGTGTTTTTGTACGCTTTTCACAAAGGTTTTCCTAAGATTTTATGGCGTATTCGAATGGATGTACTAATGCGTACATCTAGAGTGCACTATTTCTTAGTCGTTGATTTAGCTTTTTTTTTTCAATGGTCCAACATCCAAGGGCTCACAACAAAAGCCCTCTTTTTATTTTAGGGGCTGAACATGCTAGGCTGTGTAGAACACAGAAGCTAATCCGACAGAATGGAGAAGGTCTTTAGCTTAATCCGACAGAATGGAGAAGGTCTCTAGCTTTTGTTAGGCTGAGCTATGCTTCTTTTTGCTTGTGCTACTGGACCGTGGATAAATCAACTTCTATGCAGGGCAGTTCCAGGAGAGCAGAGGCCTTCCGGTTTTGTGCGGCTACATGCTACAGATAATCCATGGGAGCTGGTTCATCGGTGCTTGGTTCCTCGGTGGAGCCTGTGATTTTAGGGCTCTCCGGTTTTTTCTTAGATGGTAGGTTCTTGGGGTTCAAGCAAAGCAGATCGTTGGTTTTTATGTTAGCACCTCCATAGCTCTTAGATGGTAGTTCTTAGATGATCAAATCTTGCACAGATGGCTTCGATTCTCCAGTTCCGGCCTGCTCCAAATTCTTCTGCACTGGTTAACACTTTGGTTGCTGCTGACTCTTCGATCCTAAATGGCCTTTGATTATCTTAATCGGCCTGGCACAGGCCCAATCTCACCAAGATTGAACCCTAACGGCCTTTTGAAACAGATTTCTCCATTGATTTAGTCAAATCCGGCCGCTTCTTCTGCAGTTTTCTCTGATGCCAGAGTCATCAGCCCTGATTTACTTCCGATTCCCTAAAATGATCCTTCCCTTTTCCTTTAATCAAGTCGGCTTTGATCTGACTGCTTGTGATCTATGAAAACCAATCTGTAGCCGTCTCCAGCGAAGCCCTTTCCTTATCGGCAGTAAGCTGAGGCGTATCCTGAGCATGCAATCCTCATTCATCCAGAAAAGCCATTGCTTTTCACGCAATCAGTCCGGCCAAGAGCTCCCGTCCGTTCAGAATTCTTGCCCCAAATATTTCCCCTTTTGTTACAATTTATCCATGTCAACAATTTCCTTCTTTCCAATGGTTTCCAATCTGGTCTTCCCTTTATCCCTTCCCTTAGTTATTTCTTTTGCAATTCCACATATTCCTTTCCCTTTAGTTCCTTTTTTATTCTTCAATTGTTTTTATTCTTCAATCTCGGCTTGCACCTTTATTCCTTTAAGTTTCTTCTTCAACCGCTATTCTTTGAAGCCTGTTCCTTGTCACCGATATTTCTTTTTCGTTTTGCCCATAAAGCTGACGACAATCTTCTCTTTTCTTCCATGGGTATGTCCACTTCCATGGTTCTTCCCTTTATTTTGCCACGCTTATCTCCTTCTACAGTGACAATCGTGGCGGTATTTCAATTCTGCTTATACAATTATTATTTGTTGCAAATATTTGCGGCTAGAAAGCCGTAATTTTAAATATATGCAAAGGCTTGAAGCATGGTGTTCAAAAATAGAAATGGCTATAACTCGCAATTGCATTCGTGGATTTTTGTGCACATGGATTGGGTTGCATGCACAAATATTTTAGATATTGCAGTTACTCTTCATATCCATTGTTCCAAAAGGCATTTCATTTATTGATGTATATCTTAAAACATTGTTGTTATATGACACTGTGAATAGGTTTGTTATCCATGTTCTGGCATCAACCACGACACATATTAGATATTGCATATTAAATATTACATATTGCTACATGTTTTGCATGTTTTACATGTTCTTACATATGTTTGCTTTTTTTAGGGCCCGAAGGGCCCAAATTTGTTTTTAGTATAACAACCAACATATAACTACTATTAACATTAATTAACACAACCATTGGGTCCAACGCATTTAAATTAAAATCCCCCTTAAACCCCCTTTGGTTTGGGTGCATATTCACACGGGGGGTGACGTAGGGCAGCGAGAGCTGTTGGATAGGCATATTCACCCCAAATTCCAATTCTTATACTCTTATTTCTTGCTCCCTTACAATACATAAGCAATCGAACGAGATAAACCAGATGAAAAAAACAAATCAGCATTCAAGTTCGATCTTAAAGGACAATCAAATAAAAAACATGAAAACAAACGCTAAAACAGAAACTATAAAAACACACTTTCGCGTCACCGAAGGGCAACCCCTTGTGCGCAGCACCTTGTTTCTTTCTGTTTTACTATTGATTCTGCCACTATGAACTTCACAATATGTGGCTGACCATGGCATTGGTTGCCAAGATAGGATGCCTTGATAATGCACACAGAAACATAAAAACTGGATATGCTATATTGTTCCTATACTCATTTTAACTACATTTTAGAAGCTACTTGCCTGATGCTAGTTGGTTTAAGCTCCACATATTTTTTTTGTGTACGCATAAGATATAAATGTGTGAATGGCCTAGATGGTTTGTATGTATATGTTTGATGAAATCGAGAAGAAGATTGAATTGAATTGAATTGGATTGGATTGGATTTTATTGTTCACGGAGATCAAATTGCCTACTGGACCTACTGCAAAGACATATTCATCATACATCAAAATATAGGATATTCTACCAAGTCTCAAACTCTTGAAAACCAGCTAATGGCTTGGTCCTTCAGAGACTAATCAGACGGAAGTATAACATTGGATTGGGTTGGCAATGGTCATTGTGTTGTCCACTCCATACGCCCCTCATGTGCATACTTTGCAGATAGACTAAAACTTATTGTGGCTTGACTGTAGCCTGCCGGGGATATGGTCAAGATGACTACAGTCTAGGGTTGCATCTCCCCTTGCTCAATGAGGCAAGAAGAGACTGCTCTATTCCAAAATCACATGCCAACTACATGTGGCTAGAGGGCCATGGTCTCCCACATCCGTATTCAACCTAATCTCACTGAGGCAATGCCTTACCAAGGAGAGATCAAACCTATACCTTGCCCACATGCAATGACAAGCTATTAGGCATAGCATATAACATCCCCCCAATAAATATAGTATGCCAAGGGATTCAATAAGACAAGTTTTTCTTATATGCCAGTTCGACCCCGCCACTCACAAGTGGCAGAATAGCATCTACCTTAGTCTTAGATGATCTCGTGAGGTTAAGAACCCTAACCTGAAATCTAAACTAACGAGCAAATTTAATTCATATTTGACATAACATATATGATAGATCTGTTATTCTGATTCATTCTATTATGTGATGATGGATGATATCTATGTTGTGCATTTTTTGTGCTTGGGAAAAAGGGTTGTAGAGACCAAGAAGCTTGTTAGATATGCTTCTAGAATAGACCTCATTAATTTCCAAATAAAAACAGCATGTGCATAAGTTGCTGAAATTGGTGAAGATCTCAGAACTGCTTTGAAACGTGAGCTTGGCTGTTGTTGCAAGGCTGGATGTTGCCAGTCTTGAGCCTTCTAGCTCAAGTCCTTGTATTCTACTCTGTTTCTAATTCTCTAGCATATTCTTTGCGTATTTCTCACATAGTTTATTATATTTTCTCTTGCTTTTGCATAAGTTCATGACAAGCATCCGATCGATCTTACTGACCAAGAGATTACAATAACTGGACTCACCATGTCCATGATGTTTTTATTTCATTAAATTAGCAAGGAATTTTAACTTGATGCTGTAACTTGCAAAGCCAGCAAGATCCTATACAATTTCACCATTTGTCATTCACAGCGTTTGTGGACTTAGATTCGAAAAATGAAGTAAAACATCCAGGGAAAGATTTGGATCTAGAGAAAACATTGACACAAAAATAATAGAAGCTCATGGTGAGTCGGGCTTCCATGTTTTATGCCAAAATAGAAGGCAATAAAATGTGTACATAACCCATCGTGAACATATTGCAATTGGAAGTACAATCTTGCCCACTTTAGCTTTAATGTACAAATTTGAAAATGGTAGGAATAAAGCCCATAAATCTTTCTATATTATGTTGGTCTATTATTCCCACTTCAAAAGTACCTATTTTACCACTAAACTTTTTGGTATAACCAAATGAAGCTTTTGATAGATGTCACTGCATAGCGTGTCATTTGGGACATGTTAGTGTGTTCCAGCAAAGAGGATGCATGTTAGCGCGTCTCAGAAAAGATGCTATTGTAAGCAAAATGTAGATTCTAAAGTAGAGTCAATCCAACATATTATAATGTCATATTGCTATTGCATCATTAAACAAATGGCATCTATACTATAGTCCATTGGCAACACGTGTAATGACAGTGAATTCAAAGGGACATGGCAATGGCACACTATGCAATGTCAATAAATAGCATGTCTCAAAAGCAAACAAAAGCCAATATGGATTGGATGGAACCATAATAAACAAACTGGCAAAATAAAAAAAATTAATGCGGCCATAAGATTTTTTGGGATCGTGAAGCGAGTTTAGTTTCCTTATTATTGTAAGAAGGAAAAAAAAGGGAAGTGCAATGTTCTTTAAAGTGCTCCTTGGCCAAATCTCGAGATGGGTTTTGTTCCAATAACTACCTAGCATGAAGGAAATGCACGAGCATGACTCATAAATGGAATTAAATATAGCTAAGTAGCATAAGTGTTGTATTTAGTTTCTATTCTATTCTATTCTATTATAAGAAGCTTAAGATTTTGTAGAGTGTTTTAGAAAAAGTCCTCTTGTGAATATTTGGTAAGCATAGGCATAGAATAGATAACACTAACATTGTTTATTGAGTCTCACCTCCAATCATCTTACATTGAATGCACACTAGGGGGCTCGAACTCGAGACCCCTTTATACTAGACTAACGTGTGAATGCAAATTTTAGTTCACATAGAGCCATGCTTCTAATTATCTTAAATTGAATGCACAATAGGTGTCTCCAACTCGAGACCTATTTATACTAGATAGATTAGCATGTGAATACAAATTTTAGTTTATACATAGCTAAAAGATTTTCAAACACATTATAAATACTACTAGACTAGCATGTGAATACAAATTTTAGTTTATACATAGCTAAAAGATTTTCAAACAACTTTTAAATGCTTCACGTATCACTTTCTTTATTGTTAAGGTTTCGGTTGTATGGGGGGATGGAAGCTGGGAAGCTGATTCCCAGGGGTCCCACGACGTGGGAGCCGGAGCGGTCCCTGAATCAACGATCCAGCTTCATCCCCCACAACATGGCAACCGGAGAGGAGGGATTTAGTGACCGATTACCTATTGATGATCTGATTGAGGAATTGGAGCGTCGTTTTCCATTAGGAGATGGAATGAGCTCCCCGATTGCCATGTTGTTAATTCGAACTCTTAGATGATGGTAGACTCCATGAATCTCCCACATCAAAGGCCGCCTTTTGATGCCCGAAAAAACTCTTGCATGAATCAATGGCGCAAAAACATCGATGTAATACGATCGATTTTATAAAAATTGCGACTAGGAACCGTGACCATGATTCCCATGGTTGCCACCGCGTGATCGCAACTAAGAATAACAGCATGAGCATGTTAGGCGGTGGGAGCATCAAAGCACAAAGAGGCATATTCGATTTCATCGAGCAAAAAAACCACCTTTGCACAGCCGAGAATAGAAAGAGCATGCAATCTTATCCACGTCCTAAAACTTGACGTCTTCCTCATCTTGATGTTTTTGGACCATTGAAATACAAGCATCACAAAAAACTCCAAAATAGAAACAAGACCACCGAACATAATAAGTTGCTCAAACGGGCATGTCGATTATGTCGGATGGAAATAAGGCTAAAGTAAAAACATAGGCCTGATTTAGTCATTTTTCCATGATTTAATGTGGCATGGACGCCATCAATATTTAAGCATAGAGTTTGCACAATTAGTTTAGTATTGTGGGAGGGTATTCTCGCAATGGTTAGAATTAAGATTTGGGTATGGTCTTGTATGAAAAATCGTACATTTGAGGCCGTTTGAGGACATCATAGTCTTACCCTAGATTGGGGGATCCCGGAGGTGTGATCCCTGAGGGCAGGATCCCCTACGGCGTGTGATCCCGAGGATCTAATCCCCTTATCATACAAATAATCGTGCATTTTTTGGCCCTTGAAAGAAAAAATGGGGCAGATTTCGTGTGGGATTTTCTCCCTTGATCCGCAACCAAATCGAATGGGGTCAGTTCGAGGATGGTCGGAATGGGCTGGATCAGAGGGGCAGGTAGGAGCAAAGGAGGAATCAAAGCGAGCGCCGCTGTAATCAGGAAGCTTCAATCCGGCCGAAAATCAGCCCTAAACTGCGCAGTAACCCATTAACTGCGCAGTTGACTGTGTGATCCCAGAGGACGGGATCTTTTCTGATGGTGATCCCGGAGAACGGGATCACCACCTCCGGGATCCCCCAATCCAGGGTAAGACTATCCCACGCCGACATAATAAACTAAGGGATAATGTAAATTCTTGGAGTATGTGGAGGACAAGGATAGACTTTATATCATTCATTTCATTTTCTTCCTTACACACAGCAATACAATACAATCCATGCTGTACCCCATAAATTCTTTATCTTATGGCTCGTTAAACAAAACAGGCACGATAGATTTCCTCTGTTTTTGCAAACCAATCACATCACTACCCCGCTAGATCCAATACAGATCTGCCCACATTTGCCCTGATCTTAATTGCCATATAGCTTCCTCTGTGTAACCTGTCGCTGTAAGCAAGATTTTCATGGTGCTGGATTGCATTGCATTAATCCTTTCGATTTCTACAAAAATCAATCACTTTATATGCCGAATCTCCATGGCACTGGCTTCATTTTCATTAATTACATGGAACAGGCTTCATGCACATCCAAAACATCCTGCTCCTTGAAAACTTAAATATCTTACAACAGCTTCTAAACTATTCTTCATGTCTTTAGCATTTGTCTTCCCAGATTTGATACAGATAAATGCCTCTTTTACTCTATCAGAGAATCAAACCACCATTTGATCAGGCAGAGTGTAATGAAGATCATGCAAACCCTCCAGATTAGAGGCTGATTATCAGGTCTCCATGCCTGATAATTTCTGCTAGATGATCCCCATCCTTTTGTAGAATAGGAAGATTTGTGCTGGTGAGATTGGCTACTAAAAACTTCCCTTTTAGGGCTTATTTCTTCACGATATTTGGAAACAGAAGCAGCAGCAGCATATTGAGAACCTGGCCAAAACTCTGCATCTTTTCGGTACTTTCTTGCTCTCTTTAAAACCTGATATGGCTCCACATTTCCGGTCACTGTGAGCTTGGAGCTTTCTGGATCCATATCGATTGTGTCCACACCTGCCCCATACGAAAAAAAAAAAATTAAAACACTTTACTCTTCACACTGGAAAACAAAAAAATCCCTTACAAGAACGCATCAAGATCCAAAATAATGAGAATAAAAAGATGAATACCTCGCAGTTCTGACAGTCCTTTGGATAATTTATCTTTACAACGCTTGCAGGTCAAGCTTGCCCTCAAAATTACCTGCAAAACAAACCAAATCGTTCAAAAACGGAGCAGAAATGCGAAAAAAGAAACAATCAAGGGAGAAAGATCGCACTGTCGGCATGTTTGATGATCGGAAAAGGCGAGATCTTGGTAGAATGCTGAGGAAGAGGCGAGAAGAGGGGATTTGAAGCAGAGGAATAGAAAATGAGGAACAGAAACGGAGGGATAAAAGCAAATTAGCTATGGCATAAAACGGTATTAAGGAAAAAGATGGGCAAGCTGAGGCGGACAAACTACGGCGATGCCCTAGGTAATATCCCAAGCTTTCCCAAGGAAGGACTCCGGAAGCTTGTGTTAGACTTTGAATACTATTATTTTCACTCTGTCACTTTGGTGTTTACGGATCCCGGTATCACCATGGACCCCCCACTTACTATTCTTTCTAGCTTTTATTCTCTACTTATAATAAAAATGCTATTTTCCAAATCAAGTATCTATTCCTTGGCTTTTCTAAATGCTTTAGCCTATATTTCCTAACCTAAAGATATGCATCGAACCAAGCCATCGGATCGATATTCTCGGGTTGGCCGAGCACTATATATGACATCATTCAGCTTTATTGGCATCTTCTCACGGTAGCTAGCACTTTTGCCAGTTTTCTGTGTTCTTATGAGTCCATCACAAGAATCTCATGTACCAAACCTCGTACACGTCCGAGCCAGAGAGGCATCCAGATATAGAATTTTGCCCATTCATTCTTCTTGATTCATATTAGAACTTTTGAGCTCCCAATGTTCTCTCTTATCAATGTCCTTCATGCCCCACAATAAAAACCACAATGTGATTGTCTAAAGTGGACTAGTTTCTCTCCGTAGCTTTTGTCCACCGAATCTTCCTGTATCTCTATTCTATTTTTTATGATGTCTGTCACTTCTTCTCTCCTATATCAACCCTCTTCAAAAAGTATGCTGAAGTACTGACTCCGTTGATTGAAGTACTGATTTTATTGCTTGAAGTACCATTTATCTTCTATTTTCTCGTTGTCATGTCACCAATGTATGTGGTCACTTTTACAGTTGTAAGAAATAATAGCTGTAAATTTGACATATGTTGTGGATATGATATGGGTCATCATCTATAATACAAATAGTTACAACAAATTGTTGTAGTATTGTTATCTATTTCTATTCCTACTTGCTCACTGTATGGTTGGACGTCTTCAGTCCTTGGGCTCATGCACTATGATCTATAGAAGAAATTCTAATAATATATGGTTTGTTAAGTTGCCCCATGTTAAGGGGCAGTTCATTAGAGGGAGAGTGGGTTTTGACATCTCATGATATATTTGGGTATGTCTCATCTAATAGTTATAGCTTTTGGTTTTTCTTTCGGTGGTGGAAAGCTTTATAGATTGATCCTGGAGTAAGGTGTTTGGCACTTTGGATAAAGTTTTCAGGTCTGCCGAAAAAATCATCCTGTCACCCTCACCAAAACTATTCTTTGGGGTTGATGATGTGCCTTCTTTCTTTTTGATAAAATATATAAACAATGGATGTGTGTGTGTGTGTGTGTGTGTGTGTGTGTGTGTGTGTGTGTGTGTGTGTGTGTGTGTGTGTGTGTGTGTGTGTGTGTGTGTGTGTGTGTGTGTGTGTGTGTGTGTGTGTGAGAGAGAGAGAGAGAGAGAGAGAGAGAGAGAGAGAGAGAGAGAGAGAGAGAGAGAGATTTGAAATGAAATGTTGTATTTATTACGTCTGTAGGCTACCAGGTCTATGAAACGATTAATATGTACACTCAACATTATAAAATATGTCTTCTAATGCATCTTGCATTAGACCCCTCGCAGCTCTTGTCAGTTATTGTGACTTTCCACATATTTATACGCTATACGTATAACTACTGTGATACGTCACCAAGTATGTTGGTCTATAAAGAGGGATTATGGGTTAACATTAAAAGTGGTTTAAGTTAGCTATACTAAATAAGTATAGATTAGTTAATCTAATTAACCCAATTAAGCTAATTAACAATATTAGTTAGCTAATAAGGGGAGCCACCTGGCCCAAATCAATTGGGCCAGAGGTGACGCTATTCCAAGGGGGCAAGCTGGGCCTCCACCCCCAATCCTTCCCAAGATTGGAGAAGAGAGGAGCAGCTTGAGCATAGCAACTAGCCTTGAACCATGGATGTTCTTCGAGACAATGTGTCCAGCCAAGATACAGGTCAGTCTTTAGGTAGTTTGTTCTAAATTAATCCTTGTATGAGTAGGTGAATGATTAGACTCTCTTTAATGTTCCATTTGAGATTATGATGGATGGGTTCAATATGAATGTTCTTTCCTTATGTTCCTCCTGTGTGTTTGGGGCTGGGGGAAGGGGGGGGTGGAGAACTAAAAGCTATCTAGGAATAGAGATGCTTCAACCATCATTCAATTAAATTGGGATTATGTCTTAATTTTGGGATAAATTTTATATTGCACTTTTTTAGTAACTTTGTTAAATTCACTTTTTTAGTAACTTTGTTGCCCTTAGACTAGAATAGACGTTAACATATAATCACACACCTTAATATAAATTCACACCTTAACTTCAAATTACAAAATCATATATCATGAAACTCAAGTAGTACACAACTTTTTATTAATTGTAGAAAAGATACATAGTAACTGTTTTTCATTTTTCCACCAGCATCCCCAAGGATATGAGAACCTTATTCCTTACATCCCGAGGTATTGTAACTCTCATTTGCTTTTACTAGGAATAGTTTTTGGAGTCCACGAGTACAATACGGTTTCAATGTCTAGCCAAAGATCGGGATCACTAGGATTTCTCCTTCACCCCTAATATCTTTCTTTATCTATGACATTACTCGGTGATGTCTTTGGACACCACCATTCCACGCCAAGACCTTATTGAAGTTAACATCACCTTCTTCTTTGCAAATATCCGAGATAGTCCATCCCAACCACACCGGATAGGTCTCTAGATCTCTTTGGTTTTACTACTACAAATTGGTGGCACTCCACGCCAAGAGAAGGTTCATAACAATCCATGCCTAGATATTTTGGCCTATCCTTCTTAGGACCAACATAGTGTTTATCAGATTGAGGAGGAGCATATGCCTTCACAATGCTACTAATGGTACCATCATCTTCGTCAAAGACCCGACTAATGTTTTCCACTTACTTTTAGGGAACCACCCTTCTTTCAAATCTTCCGAGGATGTGTCTACCTCATCCAACAAGTTGATCACCTTCTTCCAATAATCTATCAATGCACGATTAGTCTCATCCGAATTAGTTTGTCAATGCTTGATGTAGTCATTGATGCCATCCTTAGTCAATCCCAATTGCTTGACTTCTTCATTGGTTTTAGAGCTTTTGGTTGACCAGAGGTATCATAGGCTTGCCATTTGCATCCCTCGTGCCAAATTTCTGCCCCACCTCTCCACTTCTCCTCCTCAAGGTCTCATTTTCCATTGCATGATTGGAATCCCTTCTCTCACCCAAAAAGTGAATTGAAGAGGTCTAGAATGACCTTCCATGTCGAGAGCATAACCATCCACAAAACTCTTCCAATCGGCACTTCTTCTATGATAGATCCTATAGGAGATGGATTTGTGCATCCATGAAATATTTCCAATAGCCCGGGAAAGTTGGTAACTGTCTCATTGCCTCAATACATGACTATATTTTCCAAACAATGCATCCACATCCTCATGAGTATGTCCCGCATTAGGAACCCCAAATTGACTCTTTCAAAAATACCCACAAATTTAAAGTAGGATAGGAAAGAAAACATCCACTGTTCTTATTTTGACCAAAGACAATTATCTAGTTGCAAGAGGAGCTTTTGCAGGCATCTCGAGGTTTAGCACGAGATGTTGAAGCTCCAACATGTTCATTAGGTCCATTCCTCCTAAATCTTGCCTTGCTAAACTTTTCAATACTATTAGGGGTTCCATCCAACAATGCACTATGTAGTGCCCGGCTAGTCAGTAGGATCCTCAGTAGGTGACCATTGTAACCCTTCTCATAGTTTCTTAAACACCTCATGATACTCCCAATGTGAAAATCTGGACCATCACTCCACAACTCTAAACCGAAATGGCCATAATAGGTGCAGGCGCCCATGCAATATTGCCCTGATCCATTGAAATCACTGCAAAGGGTATGATCTTCCACATGACTTAGGAATGTACTTGAATTGTGGAAAACAAGTCTTCATTTGGTCCATTTTATCATGTATAATACATAGATAGTTATTAGGTTCCATTGCGATAAGGTCCTCCACATCCAATAAGTTGATCTACATGATAGTTGATCTGTCATATGGTCCTTCATATGTTCCCTTATCTTTGCCCTTAGACTTGGTTGCACAGTCTTATCTAGTGTCTCCTTCAACTTAGCACATAAATTGCACTTGGCAAAGTTGTTTGAAGTTGCTATGGTCACATGCTTGAAATGCTTATTCCATAGCCTACTAAAACTGGGCTGGGACATAGAGGCCACTCAAGTTCCCGAAGCAATGCATTTATTTCCTCTAATATGCTCTTCTGGGTACAATGGGATGGCAATCTCTTTTCAACAATAACTCTACCCTGTTCATCCTTCTTACTCTTATGTGGCATGTTTTCTGCATTGAAATCCACATATCTTTCAAATATTTCCTTTGCAGCTATAGTTCCTAAGGTAGGCCTTACCAGGCCAGTGTTCCCATGCAATGCAATTTTACTACCATTTTCATGTCTCTTTTGCCAGTTGTGACAAGAAGAGGTTGGAATTCCATGTGTAGCCATCCATGCTTTTGAACATATCCACTTTCCATTCAATGGGAATCTTTTCTTCTTTGATCTTTCATCTGGAATTGCATAGCCAAATATGGTGTACATGAAATTCCTCCTGCTATCACACTTATGTTCCTGATATGTAGCTCTTGCTCCCACCAACTCCTCTATTGTGAACATTCTAACACAAGAAGCCCAACAACATTCACCTCCTCTAACCTTCATCATAGCTTCAGGAGAACAATCATAATCTGACTTGCATCTTTTGGTGGGATAATGTTTGAAAGTTGGAAGTGGCCTCTTGCTACACTGTGTGAACATTGTTGACAATGGTTCTACATCTATAGGAAACGTGTAGTTCCCTTCCAGTTGAATACTGTCCCTAGGCCATGCAACAATAGTTGGAACCTCTAGTTGCTTCACACAAGCTAGGCATTCTTGTTTGCCTGAACCCTTTTCCTTCCAATTGTCATATAATTTTGAGATTGCCACACCTAACCTTGTCCTCCCCTAATCTTTCATCATTCACTTTGCATTGATAGGATCCGCTAGAACAATAATCCCTTCTCCCATTGCCTCTCATGCATGCATGCAGGATCTTGACCTTTTGTTTTTCCAATCGATCCAGAAATTATAAAGTACAATTTCCTTTCCTTTGGCATCATCCTTTTCATTTGAGGTCTTTTCCTTTCCTTTGCCATCATCTTTGTCATCTTCATCCTTTTCATTTCTGGTCTTTTCCTTTCTTTTCCCATCATCTTTGTCATCTTCATTAGTTGGGGATTTTTCCTTGCCTTGATCACCATCATTGGGGGCCTTGGGGGATTTAGCATTTTGCATGCCATTGACCTAAAATGCATAAAAACCTATAGTAAGTTAGCATATCCAAATAACATCTCCCTAACATGTTCTTAAATGAAAGTTAACCTTAATAATAACCTTAATAACCTATAATAACTTAATCTATAATAATAATAAGTTAACCTATAATATATTAACTTATAATAACCTTAAATGTTGTAACCTTAGAAACAACTTTAAAGCTTATTATTGGTTAGCACTTTTAAGGTTAGAAGTTTCAAGGTTAAAACTTCTAATCTTCAATAAATATAACCTTAAAACTTCTAAAACTTAAAACTTCTAAATTCAAATTCATAAACTTTTAAACTTATAACCTTATTTATGAACTTAAAAATATTAACCTTAACTAATAACCTTAACTTATAAACCTTAAAACTATTAACCTTAAATCTTATAACTTATAACCCTTGTAATAAATTTTCGCGGCAGTTATTATGGCGCGGTACGAATTTTTTAAAGCAGTTATTATGTACAATTTACAATCCCTTTCCAACTTTTCCAGCTTTTCTGTCTCTCTTTCGAACAGCGCTTTCGACCTATCTGCAATCGGCTCCACAATCTCTGTGGCTTTTCTGGCGCTTTCGAGCTTTTCGGCTCCACAATCTAGGCGCTTCAATCTGCATGCAATCTAGGCGCCTTCAATGCCTTCAATGCGCTTCAATCTCGACTTCTATCCGCTTTCGGCTTCTATCGCATCAATCTCGACTTTTTCGACTTCTATCACTACAAAGGATGCGCCGACGTCCAACGGCGTCGGCGTGCCGATGAACGTCCGGATCGTCGTCGTTGATCGGCGACATGCGTCGTTCAACGGCGACAACGTCGTTCGGCGTCGTTCAACGGCGGTCATCGTGGCTGGCGACAGTCGGATTTGCCTGCGTGGCAAAGTGCTGGCGCCAAAGCCGGGCGCTCACGTCAAACACGTCCGGCTAGGCGTCGTTCAACGACGCGTTTTCCGCGGGCGGCGTCGCCCCGCGTCATGCGTGGAAATGGGCAGTTGCCAAGCTGGCAGCCTGCGTGTCAAGACGCGCCAGCGTGCCGTCGTTGAACGACGTTGCTGTACGCCGGCGTGTCACGTCTGCTGCGTGGCATGGTGCTTTGGTGCCAAGGCGGCTGCACCGCATGTCAAGACCGCGCGTCGGCTTTAAACGTCGTTTAACGACGTGACCGCGAGGAATTTTTTTTTTTTTTTGCCAAATAAAAACCCTAACCCTAACCCTAACCCTACATCCACGTTATAAGTGGATCCATCAGTAGCTGCTGTTATTCTTATTTTTTGAGTGTTCTTCCCTATCTTGCTATAATGGTCCTAAGCAGTTTGAAGACCACCTTCGCTGCGATATGTTCCTTCTAGCAAAGAATCCTCCTCCTCCAAGGGAAGACAACTCCAAAGAACCCCCCCGCTTCTCCCGCCGAGAACCCTCCCTTCACCATCGTGGCAAAGATGAGTGAAAAGGAGCTTCGATTGCACTAACATCCGGCGTTCCATGCGGGAAGGATCGTAGAATGGCTCACCGAGCCAAACAAAGAGAAAACGACATTAATGGTGCGGATAATGATGCAAATGGTTGCATCAAACCGCCACGCCCCTCGGGATGGACATAAGTAATGTATAAGCTTTTTTTTTATGAATGGAAACAATAAGTTTTTATCTATTTGTGTTGTCGTTGTATAAGCTTATTTTATGAATGGGAACAATCAATATTTTTATTTATTTGTGTTATTTGTATTGTATGTTGTTTTACGTATGTTAAACAATCCACGGTTGGTCGTTTAACGACGGCGTTATGATCATTTGACGCCGTTAAACGACGTCATGATCATCTGACGTGGCATATGAGGGGGCATCAGACGGCGCAAGCTGATGTGGCATGCCTAGGTGTCAGGACGACGTCATTAACAAAGGAACTAATGTAATAGAGGTTTTGTAGGTCACCTTCGTTCCGATCCTTTGCAAGATCAGTGGTGGTTCGTAGTTCCATGTAAGGCTCGCTCCCGCCGCATATTTGAAGGTGAAGAAGAGATGGCGGTCGAATAGGGAGGTTGGGGGGTTGGGGGGGGAGACTATTGTCATGATAGAAGACTACCATCGATTGAACCTTCATTACTTTATTATGATTATTATATTTTCTTCCCACATATGAATAAGAAAATACTTTGGCATGCGAATTTTTGTGTATACTACAAACCATATTAGGCAACATTAGTATTGCAACTTCGTTATCATAGACATTTATGCCAAGTTAATTGGCATCCTAGTATAGACCTATGGCTTGCAAGCGCCGATCAGGGCAGTTCTACATACAGTTGAGTACACGCTTTATGTTTAATTAATCATAAAATGTGAAGATTCCCTTCAAAATGCAAGATTCATATACAAAAATCATATATGTATTCCCTTCAAAATACAAAATTCATATAAAAAACCCATACACAATTCAAATACACAAAACAAAGTGGATGCGGTGCACATCTAGTGGTATATATCAGCATCCGATGTGATCCACTTCAAGCAGCTCGAAGGTGCTCGGCGGTGATTTCCTCCACCCCCGTCGAACAACAAGCCTCCCGGCATGGAATCCAAGCCCTCCTGGGCGGTGTCTCATTTCCCCAAGGAATTCATGTACGAGCACTTCCCGCATGCCCTATGGTTGGTCTGGTGCAACTTTTGAAAGTAGGGCTTCAGCAAATGTTTCCCTTCCCAAAGGCCCCTATCCTCTAGCATACGGGCCAAGCACAACGAGCTCACCATGCATTTCTTCGTGCACTCGAGCCTCAGATTGAGGGAAGGTTCCGGCCCCCAAGAATGCGGCGAGGTCTTTCTTGCCCCTATCACGCCAGCCTTGTCATGGCTTGCTTGAACTCCGCCTTTCTTGGGTTAGGTTCGCCTCTAGCCACTCGCATCGGAGGCCTTCGTGTGCTCCAAAGCGGCCGCCGCCCTCGGCCTTCCTGCGGCATCATCGGGCATGCATCGAGAAGCTGCCATGGCGGCGATGTAGGTGAGGAGCCCGGACGAAGGAGGAGGAGGAGGAAGCCGGAGGGCGCAGAAAGTGCAGGGACGGAGGGCGGAGAGAAGCCGGAGGACTAATAGGGCAATATATATGGCATCTCAAAGATAAATAAAACAAAACAAATTTCACGACGACGCCGTTATAGCCAGAAACGCCGTTATAGACGCGTCGTTAAACGACCTTTGAACGTCGTTAAACGACGCCTATACGCCTTAAAACGACGTCTCGTTCTTTAAAGTCATCGGCCGGCTTTCATTTTTCCCATTTCTTTTATGATTTGAGTATTGCGAATCCATCCTCGGATCCTAGTTTTTCATTGCGTTATTGTGAGTTTTTCTTTATTGCTTTTGGGATACATGGCCATGGAAGGTATGCTTCGACGCTTGAACCGGTCGGGGAGGAGATGAGGATTCAAGAGCAGAGAGATATGGAACCTGTCTTCACAAGTAAGGCTACACTCTGTAGTTTATACACTTTATTGTATTTTATCTATTTTCTAATCTATAGCTTGGTGTAGGAGCCGTCGAGGGCATGAGAAGGAAGGGAATCCTCCTCCCGAACCCCCTCCTCCACTTTCGAAGATGAGGACTATGAAACAACGATCCATCGGATGAAAGTGTTAAAGAAGTATGTGATTGGTGAGAAGGCACTGACCAAATTGCTAGGAACCAGTGAGCTGCCTAGCATGATGAGGGTGCTTCTTGAAAAGATGGTCAGGGTTTGGAAGCACCACAGGAAAAAAAAGATTAACATGATACTAGCGTCGACATATGCATGGGCGGCGCCTTGATACTTGACATGGAGCTATGGTTCAAAGGGGATGGACAAGTGGAGGACTTCACGATAGAAACCATAAGCCAAGCTCGGGAGGAGTATCTTTGAATTGTTCAAGTGATCTTTTGTTCAATAAACCTATGTTTTGTACATTGTTATATTTTCTCTTGGGTACAATCTAGCATTGATACATATGCATGAACATGATCCAAGGATTCTTGAAGATATTTTGCATTCTTACGTTGGATATCGCCTTCTTGATTCGATTTGCCATTTGAACTGAGGTTTTACTGCGACATTTCGACTTGGACTGGTAGAACCGAATTTTCGAGATTATTTGTGGTTTGGACTCTCCCGTAGCTCTTACAAATGGGACACTTCCATGTTCTAAATCTTTCAAATGCACATTCTTAGAAGTTTGTGATGGACCGGTCGGCTTGGATTTTTCTCCAACTTTGAGTGATAGAAGCAGCCACTAAATTTATGTTTCTTTGTGGCTTGAAGTCAAGCTGCATCTTCCAAATCTTCCAAATCAGCTCGGTTGCCTTCGCAAGCGGGCTGCCCCGACAGTTCTAATGCTAACCCTTTGACCTAGACCTTCTCCAAAAATTCGAAAATTGGGCCGTGTCTTTGGAGATGAATTAGGGATCCAGTGGCAAAAATCAGAATTTATTTTCGTGCAATGCATTAATTATGAATTTAATTGTTTTGCCATTGCAAAAGCCCCCGACTTCTAATTGCCACATCGGGAGGAGGACAGGTCCAAACTCCGTTCCGGCGGTTAAGCCTTGCTATCGTTCTCGGCACGTGGCTTCTTTGCCCGCGTTCAAGCTGCAGCAGACTAGGACTCGGCCCCAAAAACGTAAACCCTTCTAGAGCCCGGCAACTCCGCGGGGTTTACGTTTGGAGGGTCTCCCTCTCCTTGTCGAGGTCGGTAGGGACCTAGCGGCGTGTCTTGAAGTGGAGTTGGGGTGTTGATGCGAGCCTTGGACCCTAAAATCCCTCCCGGGGAGGCTGCTTTCCCCCAAATTTCCTCTCCCTAAGGCCACGGGGAAGAGCGGGCAATCTCCCTCTCGGAACCCGCGATTTGGCTCTGCCAATGGACTCGAACGTTGACATTGCTCACGGAAACCAAGTTCCGTGGCCAAAAGACCGGGACTTCGGCCCCAAAAGCGTAAACCCTTCTAGAGCACGGCAGCCCACGGGGTTTACGTTTGGAGGCCCTCTCCTTGTCGGTTCCGGTAGGGACTTTTTCGCCATGTCTTGAAGTGGAGGTGGGGTGTTGGCCTTGACCTTGGACACTAAAATCCCTCCTCGGCTGCTTGCCCCGAATTTCCTCTCCCCAAGGCCACAGGGAAGGGCGGGCAACCTCCCTCACCCGGAACAGCGATTTGGCTCTGCCAATGGACTCGAGAATCTGGACATTGCCACAGGGGATCAAGTTAAAGTGGCCGAAGACCGGGGACTTCGGCCTCCAAAGCGTAAACCCTTCTAGAGCACGGCAGCCCACGGGGTTTTACGTTTGGAGGCCCTCTCCTTGTCGGTCGGTAGGGACTTTCGCCATGTCTTGAAGTGGAGTTGGGGTGTTGGCCTTGAGGCCGGACACTAAAATCCCCTCCGAAGCTGCTTGCCCAATTTCCTCTCCCCAAGGCCACAGGGAAGGGCGGGCAACCTCCCCTCACGGAACCCGATTTGGCTCTGCCAATGGACTCGAGAATGCCGACATTGCCACAGGGATCAAGTTAAAGTGGCGGAAGACCGGGGACTTCGGCCCCAAAAGCGTAAACCCTTCTAGAGCACGGCAACCCACGGGGTTTACGTTTGAGGAGGCCCTCTCCTTGTCGGTCGGTAGGGACCTTGGCGCCCGTGTCTTGAAGTGGAGTTGGGGTGTTGGCGCCCGGAGCGCGGACCCTAAAATCCCCTCGGAGGCTGCTTGCCCCAAATTTCCTCTCCCCAAGGCCACGGGGGCCGGACGGGCAACCTCCGCTCTCTCGGAATCGCGATCGACTCTGCCCAATGGACTCAGAGCGTCGACATTGCCACAGGGACCAAGTTAGTGGCCAGAAGACCACCCGAACTCCAAGAAGCGCCAAAGTAGCTCACTTCCATCACACTCGTAGTCAATTGGCCTAGGATGTGCATGCGGGATCTTGTCGTGGAGGGCGTGAGTGTTTCCTTCTTTTCAAAAACCGGCCCAGTGTAACTTGCTCCCTAGGGTAATTTCGCCATTACAGACGATTTAGCAGGGTCTATTTGCCATTCCCGAGCATCCCGGTGCGAAACGACAAAACAATCACGGTTTCTACAAAGCCGACATCGGGGCCCCCGCGGTTTGACAAGTTCTCGGACCGATCACGGAATCTTTTGGACCTTCGAAGAGGGCCCTGAGCGGAGGATCCAATCAGCGGTCGGATAGGGAGCCAGGGCTCGGGAGGGTGGTCATTAAGCGTGCGACCGGGGGGCCGGCGCCGAGGAAGAGCTGCCTCGGGAACTTTTGGATCCCGCCTCACGGGGTCAGGACTCTCCCCTCTTGTGAGGATCCCCGCAAGGTCCACAGCCTCGTTTGACTTGGGGAAGGGTGCCAGCTTCGGTTGCCACCTTGCGAGCTGCCCGGCCAGACTAATCTTAACCCTTTGACCTAGACCTTCTCAGAAAATTCGAAAATTGGGCGTGTCTTTGGAGATGAATTAGGGACCCAGCCCGGCAAAAACGGAATTTATTTTAGGTGCAATGCATTAATTGCGAATTCACGAATGTCTTGCCAACTGCCGCCCCCCGACTTCTACTTGCCACATCGGGAGGAGGAAAGGCCCAAACTCCGCTCCTTTCAGTTCCCCTTGCTCTCAGGTATTCTGCGGCTCTTTGCTTCGGCCGGGGTCCCAAGTGCAACTTGAGACCGGGACTCGGCCCCAAAGCGTAAACCCTTCTAGAGCGCGGCAGCCCACGGGGTTTCGTTTGGAGGCCCCTCTCCTTGTCCCGGTCCGGGCGGGACCTTCTAGCCCGTGTCTTGAAGCGAGTTGGGGTGTTGGCCTTGAGGCCCTTGGACCCTAAAATCCCTCAGGAGGCTTGCCCCAAATTTCCCTCTCCCAAGGCCACGGGGCCGGACGGGCGACCTCCGCTCTCCGGAATTGCGATCGACTACGCCAATGGACTCGAGCGTCGACGTTGCCACAGGGACCAAGTTAAAGTGGCGACCACCGGAACTCCAAGAAGCCAAAGTAGCTCACTTCCATCACACTCGTAGTCAATTGGCCTAGGATGTGCATCACGGGATCTTGTCGTGGAGGCGTGAGTGTTTCCTTCTTTTAAATAAAACCCGGCCAGTGTAACTTGCTCCCTAGGGTAATTTAAGCCATTCGGACGATTTAAGCGGGTCTATTTGCCATTCGGAGCATCCCGGTGCCCGAGCGACAAAAGCAGTCGCGGTTTCTACAAAGCCCGGAACCGGGGGGCCAGCGGTTTGACAAGTTCTCCCGGACCGTCTGGAATCTTTTGGACCTTCGAAGAGGGGCCCACTGAGCGGAGGATCCAACGGTCGGATAGGGGCAGGGCTCCGGAGGGTGGTCATTAGCGTCGCAACCCGGGAGCTTGTTGCCGGGAAGGGCTGCCTCGGGAACTTTTGGATCCCCGCCTCTGGGGTCCTACTCTCCCTCTTGTGAGGGATCCCCGCAAGGTCCCCGCCTCGTTTGACTTGGGGAAGGGTGCGGCTCGGTTGCCACAGCAGAGCTGCCCGACCGTTCTAATGCTAACCCTTTGACCTAGACCTTCTCCTAAAATTCCGAAAATTGGGCGTGTCTTTGGAGATGAATTAGGGATCCCGGGCAAAAACCGAATTTATTTTTAGTGCAATGCATTAATTGCGAATTTACTGAATGTCTTGCCAACTTGCAAAAGCCCCCCGACTTCTACTTGCCACATCGGGAGGAGGAAAGGCCCAAACTCCGCTCGTCAGTTCCCCTTGCTCCGTGTTCTCCGATTTGCTTTACCGGCGGCCGGTCCCAAGTGCAGCAGACCGGGACTTCGGCCCCAAAAGCGTAAACCCTTCTAGAGCACGGCAGCCCACGGGGTTTACGTTTGAGGCCCTCTCCTTGTCGGTCGGTGGGACCTTGGCCCGGCGTGTCTTGAAGTGGAGTTGGGTGTTGGCCCGGAGCCTTGACCCTAAAATCCCTCGGAGGCTGCTTGCCCCAAATTTCCTCTCCCCAAGGCCACAGGGACGGAGGGCGACCTCCGCTCTCACGGAATTGCGATCGACTCTGCCAATGGACTCGGAGCGTCGACATTGCCCCAGGGACCCAAGTTCCGTGGCGAAGACCACCGAACTCCAAGAAGCCCAAAGTAGCTCACTTCCATCACACTTTCGTAGTCAATTGGCCTAGGATGTGCATGCGGGATCTTGTCGTGGAGGGCGTGAGTGTTTCCTTCTTTACATAAAACCGATCGTGTAACTTGCTCCCTAGGGTAATTTAGCCATTACAGGGACGATTTGGCGGGGTCTATTTGCCATTCGGAGCATCCGGTGCCCGAAACGACAAAACAATCTTGCGGTTTCTACAAAGCCGACATCGGGGCGCCCGCGGTTTGACAAAGTTCTCCCGGACCGATCTGGAATCTTTTGGACCTTCCCAAGAGGGGCCCCGAGCGGAGGATTCAACGGTGGGATAGGGAACCGCTCGGGAGGGTGGTCATTAGCGTGCAGCCCCTGGGAGGCGCCAGGAAGGGCTGCCTCGGGAACTTTTTGATCCCGCCTTACGGGGTCCGGACTCTCCCCTCTTGTGAGGGATCCCCCGCAAGGTCCCGGCCTCGTTTGACTTGGGGAAGGGTGCGGCTTCGGTTGCCACGCAACGGGCTGCCCGGCCCGTTCTAATGCTAACCCTTTGACCTAGACCTTCTCCCAGAAATTCGAAAAATTGGGCCGTGTGCTGGCGATGAATTAGGGATCCGGCGGCAAAAACCGAATTTATTTTTCGTGCAATGCATTAATTGCGAATTCTGAATGTCTTGCCAGCTGCAAAAGCCCCCCGACTTCTACTTGCCACGCCGGAGGAGGAAAGGCCCAAACTCGCTCGTCGGTTCCCTTGCTCAATTCTTCGACTCTTCGGCCGGCCAGGTCCCAAGTGCAGCGGACCAGGACTTCGGCCCCCAAAAGCGTAAACCCTTCTAGAGCACGGCAGCCCACGGGGTTTCACGTTTGGAGGCCCTCTCCTTGTCGGTCGGCGGGGACCTTCTTGTGTGTCTTGAAGGGAGTTGGGGTGTTGGCCTTGAGGCGGACCCTAAAATCCCTCAGGGCTGCTTGCCCCAAATTTCCTCTCCCAAGGCCACAGGGGCCCGGACGAGGCGACCTCAGCTCTCGAATCGCGATCGACTCTGCCAATGGACTCGGAGCGTCGACATTGCTCACGGGGACCAAGTTCCGTGGCGAAGACCACCCGAACTCAAGAGCGCCAAAGTAGCTCACTTCCATCACACTCGTAGTCAATTGGCCTAGGATGTGCATGCGGGATCTTGTCGTGGAGGGCGTGAGTGTTTCCTTCTTTATAAAACCGGCCAGTGTAACTTGCTCCCTAGGGTAATTTCGCCATTCGGACGATTTGGCGGGGTCTATTTGCCATTCCGGAGCATCCCGGTGCCGAACGACAAAGCAGTCTGCCCGGTTTCTACAAAGGCCGACATCGGGGGGGCGCCCAGTTTGACAAGTTCTCCCGGACCGATCTGGAATCTTTTGGACCTTCGAAGAGGGGCCCCCGAGCGGAGGATCCAACGGTGGGATAGGGGAACCGGAGACTCGGAGGGTGGTCATTAGCGCAGCCCCGCTGCCGCCAAAAGGGCTGCCTCGGGAACTTTTTGATCCCGCCTCACGGGTCCTGACTCTCCCTCTTGTGAGGGATCCCCGCAAGGTCCCGCCTCGTTTGACTTTGGGAAGGGTGCCCGCTCGGTTGCCACCTGCTGGCTGCCCGACCGTTCTAATGCTAACCCTTTGACCTAGACCTTCTCAGAAAATTCGAAAATTGGGCCGTGTCTTTGGAGATGAATTAGGGATCCGGCAAAAAACGGAATTTATTTTCGTGCAATGCATTAATTGCGAATTCTACGAATGTCTTGCCATTGCAAAAGCCCCAGACTTCTACTTGCCACATCGGGAGGAGGAAAGGCCCAAACTCCGCTCCGTCGGTTCCCCTTGCTCCGTATTCGGCTTTTTTGCTTCGGCGGCCAGTCCCAAGTGCCTTGAGACCGGGACTCGGCCCCAAAGCGTAAACCCTTCTAGAGCACGGCAACCCACAAGGTTTACGTTTGGAGGCTCCCTCTCCTTGTCGGTCGGTAGGGACCTTGCGGGTGTCTTGAAGTGGAGTTGGGGTGTTGGCCTTGAGGCCTTGGACCCTAAAATCCCTCGGAGGCTGCTTACCCCAAATTTCCTCTCCCCAAGGCCACAGGGGCCGGGACGGGCGACCTCCGCTCTCCGGAATCGCGATCGACTCTGCCAATGGACTCGAGCGTCGACATTGCCACAGGGACCAAGTTCCGTGGCGAAAGACCACCGAACTCCAAGAAGCCAAAGTAGCTCACTTCCATCACACTCGTAGTCAATTGGCCTAGGATGTGCATGCGGGATCTTTGTCGTGGAGGCGTGAGTGTTTCCTTCTTTAAGCAAAACCGGCCGTGTAACTTGCTCCCTAGGGTAATTTCGCCATTCGGACGATTTGGCGGGGTCTATTTGCCATTCGGAGCATCCCCGGTGCGACGACAAAAGCAGTCTGCGGTTTCTACAAAGCCGACATCGGGGCGCCCGCCCGGTTTGACAAGTTCTCCCGGACCGATCTGGAATCTTTTGGACCTTCGAAGGGGGCCCCGAGCGGAGGATCAACGGTCCGGATAGGGGAACCCGGGCTCGGGAGGGTGGTCATTAAGCGTCGCGACCCGGGAGGCCCCGGGAAGAGGCTGCCTCGGGAACTTTTGGATCCGCCTCACGGGTTCGGACTCTCCCCCCTCTTGTGAGGGATCCCCGCAAGGTCCTGGCCTCGTTTGACTTGGGGAAGGGTGCGGCTTCGGTTGCCACGCGGGCTGCCCCGGCCGTTCTAATGCTAACCCTTTGACCTAGACCTTCTCCAAAATTCCGAAAATTGGGCCGTGTCTTTGGAGATGAATTAGGGATCCTTTGCAAAAACCGAATTTATTTTCGTGCAATGCATTAATTGCGAATTTATGAATGTCTTGCCAGCACAAAGCCCCCCAGGCTTCTACTTGCCACATCGGGAGGAGGAAAGGCCCAAACTCCGCTCGTCGGTTCCCCTTGCTCGTGTATTCTCGTGCTTTGCTTCGGCCAGGTCCCAAGTGCAACGGACCAGGACTCGGCCCCCAAAGCGTAAACCCTTCTAGAGCACGGCAACAAATTAATTGCCGTGGCGGTCACATTCATATGGACTCATTATGGAGTGTCTGAAATTGAATATCTCGAACTTCGAAATTCAAGGTGAGGCGTCGTTGAACCACAAGGCATGTCCAAAACCCTTAGCGATAATCTATGAAGAGGCTGCAACCATATATGAAGTTGTATGTGATCATGCACGAGAGAATATGGCAAATCAAAGAAGCTCTTCTTACTGCGGCATGCATGGTAAGATTTGGGCATGCCTTGTGTAGATTGTATGCGAGAAAGAGCAACCTGGTGAGCCATATGTTTGCACCTTTGCTTTCTGATCATGACTGAAGTGATTGGCAAAGCTTGATTTAGTATGAAAGTATGCAAGTGAAGCTCAATGGTGCACAAGTCCGGTTTATTAAAGTGGATAGATAAACAAGGATGGAGAGAAATCTAAGTGGATAGATAAAGAAGGATAGATAAAATACATAAGTAATCATTGCCAACTAGTGCTCCATTATTATACGCTCCGGATGTGTTAGTTTCATTGGAAGCAATACCCCAAGAATCATTGGCATCGAGTTGCCTCCTCCCCATCTGTCATTTCCATTTGATGCAATTCCCCAACTATCATTCTCACCGATTCCTTGTTATCTATCATTGTTACCAATAGCATCATGTTGATTTCCTCCCCATCGATATTCCGCGAGTTTCAATGATGTTCAATGCTTTAAAATCTCGGCTAAAAGGGCCACGAGAGTTTATTCTATGCATTCTACCTCGGAAAAGATGATCTCTATCTTTGTGTAATGGTTTGATTCCTTTTATATGTAGTTCTGAAGGAAGATGCAATGCATACTTATGCGAGAGAGATGTTTTGCGGGGGGCCGTTTAACAAAGCTGTTTTACATCGGGCGTTGGAGTTGTTAATCGGTGTATAGTTCCTCCCCGTAATATAAATGATCGATTTGGCGAATGTGGCTTTGAAAATTAATGCCAAGGTAACTCACTTGGTACCCCATAATGGCTCCCTGTTCATTGAACTGAAGACTTACTTTGGCTTAGTGTGGAGGATATAATACGATGTTATCGATGGAATTTAAATTCGTGGTCTTCCAAAGGTCTCGAGGAGCCAACTATAATCTTTGGAATGGATGTGTCACATGGAGCCCCATTCTCGTCAAATTCACCATCAATTGCAATTGTAAGGATTGAACTGTGTGTGCACTTGACATTTCAAATTTCAATTCATTACATTCCTATTTTAACTTGCGGCGATGGGCTCTCTGTTATTGTATTGATATCCCAGTTTGTCGCGCGGGTCAAAACACAATCACGAAAATGTGAAACTATGAATCGTTATGCGAAGAACCTTCGGGGGCATGATTGCGTAAGTAACATAAATAACTTTTTCAATCGATATTGAAAGGATAATTAACTTTTGCTTGTGGCGGGGAATTGTTGAAAGGGTTTGCGGGGCTCGGTAAGTATCCGGAACAAAGCGGTTGCCTCCACGGCTTGTTGTATTCGGTTCCTACCCCTATGGCTATGTATAGTTCTCTCCCAGCTTTCGGTTCAATTTTAATAAATTTTATTGTATTGTGGACTTGAGGGATGGTGTCGGTGAATCGGTTTGCAAGTGTTCTTAATGTAGGGTTGGCGGCAATACGAAAGGTGTGCGATCTCTTTGTTTTAAGAAATCGATTTTGAAATGTTTAATAAATTGATTTTTTTTGGGGAGATGTTTAAAGGGCACGCGTCGTTTAACACAAAAAGGCGTCGTTATAGGCGTCGTTTAACGACTATGACGGGACGTCGTTAAGCGACCTCACGGCGTCGTTCAACGGCGTCGTAACTTTTATCGAGAAAAGCGAGCCGGCTTTTCCGCGCCCTAGTTTTTTGTTCTAAGCGGGTGGAGGAGGCGTTTTTAGTGGCGATTTTTGGCGGATCATCCTTCTGCGGTCCTTTCAAGCTTCAAGCAAGCATCAAAAGGTATTTCAATGGATCAATCAACTCTATTTTTTGAATTAGGCTTGTTGTTTGATAGATTTAGGGCTTCTTGTTTTTCTTGTTTGTTTTCAATCCATCCCATTTCTATCCTCCTCTTCTTTCCATCCTTGTTTTCTTCAATCCATTTTAAGCCTCTTATTAGTATGAATCGAATCCTCCTCCTTCTTCTTCCAATGATCTTCCAATCATTGGTTTCTTCCTTCTAATCTTCCGTTCTTCCAATCTTCTATTCATTTTCTTCTTCTTCTTCTTCACCACTTTCTCATTCTATTCAATCTTTCTTTTCCTATCTCCCTCCTCCTCCTCCTCCTCCTCCTCCTCCTCCTCCTCCTCCTCCTCCTCCTCCTCCTCCTCCTCCTCCTCCTCCTCCTCCTCCTCCTCCTCCTCCTCCTCCTCCTCCTCCTCCTCCTCCTCCTCCTCCTCCTCCTCCTCCTCCTCCTCCTCCTCCTCCTCCTCCTCCCTCCTTCTTCTTCTTGAATATGTTCTTACCAAGACTACTGTTACTCAATGCACAAACACATAAAAAGTACCTGGATTCATGATAAAACCATTTACCCAATATCCACCACGGTTTTTTAGGCCCGGGGCCACATCGGGCACTCTCCAAACCAATTAATCATGCTATTCTATATTTCGTATAATCAGAAACCATATCATATTAACTATCAAGCATGTTTACTTCAAGATATATTCTTCAAATTTCTCAAAAATACATTGTTCGTGCCATTATCAGTTTCTCCATAAAAAATATCAGTTTAAACTTTTTTTTTGTAAAAATGCCATCATATCGAAAATTTTGATTTTCTATATAGCAGAAATATTAGTTTGTCCATACATCATAAACATTTAGAGCTGCAATATAAGTAGTAATGATAATCTTCCATTTGTTACACTCTCAATATATAATCATTGTTCATTATTCAATATTAGACAGATCTCACCACGTTTTGTGATGCAATATAGAAGCGCATTGGTCTTCACGCATCCAATTTGTTTGTAACTCTAACCACTGAATGTAAATCAGGGAGATGATGTTTTGGTTACCTGCACCCAAACAATGCCAATGTTAGCACAAAAATGGTAACAAGACACGGGGCGTCAGGTAAGCTATAAAACATCATGGCTCATCGCCCTTCACCCTTTAAATTCAGGTAAACTGCGTAAGAAACTTAAATGTGTACACATATAAGCTTCAAAGGTCATAATTTTAGCATAATCATTTAAACGTGGCTGCTTACCACAACCATTTCATCAACATCACATAGCACAAAGTCATATTGTATATGTTCTTATATGCCTTACTTCATCTAGAAGCATATTCAAAGAACTTCGGCATCAAACTATAACTTGACCAACTATGGCCTATAGCAGCCCTATAATATTAAGCGTAGGCACCATGGCCTACAAGCCACATGTACATCAGCCACAGTGAATGCACTACTAGCCTCTATCTAAGTGCATATATCAGTTAATCCATGCTCTACATCATCTATAAAGAAGCATAAACAAGCATAATTGAAGGTTACATCTATATCAGACCAATCCAGCCTTGACAAGCCCATAAATGATCTCATAAACATGCATATACCACAAAATGCTAAAACAACCAGCATGCATTTAACCTAGCAATCTATAGCAGAGCAGCACTGAACAGCCACAAATGATCCAGTGCCCAACACAAACAACCAAAGCAGCTTGCAGGCTTCTATCCTAGCACAGGGTAAATCTGCATAGAAGTACTTCATAACAAATATCATTTTGTCATTGTATGCTTATCTAGCATTACTTATCAAGCATGCACTTAGAAGTATCCAGGTTGCATATGCCAGAATAAATCGCACACAACCAAACTTTTCCTGTAGATCATAAAACCATTCTTTACAATAGGCAGCTTATTTCCCTGACATAATCCAAAGACTCTTTCAAGGATAGAAAAACGAAATTGGATCTTGCCATGTTTTTACAAGTAGATAGCCGTTCAAACCTGTTTGAGAAGGCCGAAATATTTAGCTCCAGATCCTAACTCCATGCCGAAATAGATCAGCTTGGTTCTTGCAGTGCAAGGCAGCACCAAAGCGACATCCGCATTGCATCAAACTAGGGTTAAACTTCACCGTTTTAAGGCAAAAGGTGCCCATTTTCGAAAATGCTAGATCCATATATGTATCAGAGGTGTGAAAAGGCCAGAAATAGTCCCTGTTATCAGGCATGGGCATCATTTGTAACAAAGCCATCCATTGGCATCATGCCGAAACTGTATCCTATTGGCTTTTTGGTGGAAGATCCCAAAAGCAATCATAGAATCAAATCCATTAAGTTTTCGGAATAACCAGAGCAAAAGCGTCTAGGGCAAGCTACAAGCATGTAGCCGACTCCTGAAAAAATACATCACGGCATAGCTTTTTTTCTATATGCAAATGGTGCTAGCCATTGTATTACGATTAGCGAGAGAGCACGTCAGATTCACCGTGGTGGCCATATAGCCACTTTAGGCCAATCCTATAAAACCAATTTTCCTTTTGCATGCCATAACATAGGTCAATAGAAAATTCTATATGAGAATATGCTTAGGCATAGGGTCATAAATTCAGGCTCAGAGTCATAAATTCTGGCAACTGAAAGGATTTTCCAATACAATCTGTATTAGCCATAGCTCCAGCAATCTTGTATTAAAGACCAAAAGATATTTAGATAAATCCCCAGAATTGACAAGAACTCTCACACACAATTATGTGTAAGCAAATATAAAGGATTACTAGGTTCATCTTTGTAACCCCATGTAAACATAATAACTTGATCACTTAAGGGATATCTTAATATAAATGAGCTTCTCAAATTAAATTCATGTATCAATGGGCATAAAAATGTATGCATGCATCGTATCTATACTTTAGATCTTCCACAATTATCCATGTTAAAATCATCAGAGCTTTTCAAAGTTTTAATCATCTTCTTGTTCCAACTTAGAGCATAATTTAGACAATATCAGTTTTTCAACCTTGCCAAATTTGCATTCTTCTTCTTCTTCTTCTTCTTCTTCTTCTTCTTCTTCTTCTCCCACATCCCTCCCTCAGGATGTAGGACTCCTCTGTTTATAAGGGAAGTAGGACCCCCCCCATAAAAAGAGGGGTCCTACTTCCTTACACTAGAAGAAAATAGATTCATCGTTACATACCATTGCCTGCAAATATTTGATATGTAGAGTATTAGGTGCATTTAGATCTAATATTTAAGCCGTCGCACAGTGGACTGAAGTATATTTTCATATGAGAAGTACATTTTCATATGAGTATTCGGATAAGGCTCATTGGGCCAATACCCAGCACTTAATATATACAGGCCTCATGGCACTATGGACCATAGCCTCGAGTTGTACATTATGAGCAAAAATGCTACATGTATATATGTAGGACACCAAGTTTATTTTCAGCATGAAAAGCAGAATGCCACAGGGACATCGCTTAATACGCCACAATGATCCAGCATTCAGTCTTTGTGACATACTAGTTATACGGCACTGTGAACGTAAAACCCAGCAGGTTAAGGTTATGATAATTCTCAAATCATAACTTGGCAAATCCTACTTCCATATGAAAAAGTAGAATACATTCAATCTAACCTGGTTTGTAGAAGAGATGTGTTTGCCAGATACCTCCAACAAGTGGATGTCACAGTTTCTTCTTCGAATATGTTCTTACCAAGACTACAGTTACTCAATGCACAAACACATAAAAAGTACCTCGTTCATGATAAAACCATTTACCCAATATCCACCACGGTTTTAGGCGGGCCACATCGAACACTCTCCAAACCAATTAATCATGCTATTCTATATTTAGTTATAATCGAAACCATATCATATTAACTATCAAGCATGTTTACTTCAAGATATATTCTTCAAATTTCTCAAAAATACATTGTTAGTTGCCATTATCGGTTTCTCCATAAAAATATCGGTTTAAACTTTTTTGGTAAAAATGCCATCATATCGAAATTTTGATTTTTCTATATAGCGAAATATTAGTTTGTCCATACATCATAAACATTTAGAGCTGCAATATAAGTAGTAATGATAATCTTCCATTTGTTACACTCTCAATATATAATCATTGTTCATTATTCAATATTAGGCCGGATCTCACCGTTTTGTGATGCAATATAGAAGCGCATTGGTCTTCACGCATCAATTTGTTTGTAACTCTAACCAACTAATGTAAATCGGGGAGATGATGTTTTGGTTACACACCACCCAAACAATGCCAATGTTAGCACAAAAATGGTAACAAGACCGCGAGGCGTCGGGTAAGCTATAAAACATCATGGCTCATCGCCCTTCACCCTTTAAATTGAATTAAAGCGCATAAGAAACTTAAATGTGTACACATATAAGCTTCAAAGGTCATAATTTTAGCATAATCATTTAAACGTGGCTGCTTACCACAACCATTTCATCAACATCACATAGCACAAAGTCATATTGTATATGTTCTTATATGCCTTACTTCATCTAGAAGCATATTCAAAGAACTCGGCATCAAACTATAACAGCCAACTATGGCCTATAGCAGCCCTATAATATTAACTGTAGGCACCATGGCCTACAAGCCACATGTACATCAGCCCTGTGAATGCACTACTAGCCTCTATCTAAGTGCATATATCAGTTAATCCATGCTCTACATCATCTATAAAGAAGCATAAACAAGCATAATTGAAGGTTACATCTATATCAGACCAATCCAGCCTTGACAAGCCCATAAATGATCTCATAAACATGCATATACCACAAAATGCTAAAACAACCAGCATGCATTTAACCTAGCAATCTATAGCGAGCAGCCTTTGAGCGACCACAAATGATCCGATTGCCCAACACAAACAACCAAAGCGACTTGCGGGCTTCTATCCTATACCCGGGGGTAAATCGCATAGAAGTACTTCATAACAAATATCATTTTGTCATTGTATGCTTATCTAGCATTACTTATCAAGCATGCACTTAGAAGTATCCGGGTTGCATATGCGAATAAATCGCACACAACCAAACTTTTCACCTTAGATCATAAAACCATTCTTTACAATAGGCGACTTATTTCCACGACATAATCCAAAGACTCTTTCAAGGATAGAAAAACGAAATTGGATCTTGCCATGTTTTTACAAGTAGATAGCCCGTTCAAACCTGTTTTTGAGAAGGCCGAAATATTTAGCTCGGATCCTAACTCCATGCGAAATAGATCAGCTTGGTTCTTGCGGTGCAAAGGCAGCCAGCAACACATCACGGCGCATCAAACTAGGGTTAAACTTCACCGTTTTAAGGCAAAAGGTGCCCATTTTCGAAAATGCTAGATCCATATATGTATCAGAGGTGTGAAAAGGCCAGAAATAGTCCCTGTTATCAGGCATGGGCATCATTTGTAACAAAGCCATCCATTGGCATCATGCTGAAACTGTATCCTATTGGCTTTTTGGTGGAAGATCCCAAAAGCAATCATAGAATCAAATCCATTAAGTTTTCGAAATAGCAGAGCAAAAACGTCTAGGGCAAGCTACAAGCATGTAGCCGACTCCACGAAAAATACATCTGGCATAGCTTTTTCTATATGCAAATGGTGCTAGCCATTGTATTCTGTTAGCAGAGAGCACGTCCGTTACCGTGAGTGGCCGCCATAGCCACTTTAGGCGCCAATCCTATAAAAACCAATTTTCCTTTTGCATGCCATAACATAGGTCAATAGAAAATTCTATATGAGAATATGCTTAGGCATAGGGTCATAAATTCGGGCTCGAGTCATAAATTAAGCGGCAAATGAAAAGGATTTTCCAATACAATGCAGTATTAGCCATAGCTCCGACAATCTTGTATTAAAGACCAAAAGATATTTAGATAAATCCCGGAATTGACAAGAACTCTCACACACAATTATGTGTAAGCAAATATAAAGGATTACTAGGTTCATCTTTGTAACCCCATGTAAACATAATAACTTGATCACTTAAGGGATATCTTAATATAAATGAGCTTCTCAAATTAAATTCATGTATCAATGGGCATAAAATGTGTGGATTGCATCTGTATCTATACTTTAGATCTTCCACAATTATCCATGTTAAAATCATCGAGCTTTTCAAAGTTTTAATCATCTTCTTGTTCCAACTTAGAGCATAATTTAGACAATATCGGTTTTTCAACCTTGCCAAATTTGCATTCTTCTTCTTCTTCTTCTTCTTCTTCTTCTTCTTCTTCTTCTTCTTCTTCTTCTTCTTCTTCTTCTTCTTCTTCTTCTTCTTCTTCTTCTTCTTCTTCTTCTTCTTCTTCCCTTCTTCATCCCTCCCTCGGGATGTAGGACTCCTCTGTTTATAAAGGAAGTAGGACCCCCATAAAAGGGGGTCCTACTTCCTTACTAGAAAAAAATAGATTCATCGTTACATACCATTGCACACAAATATTTGATATGTAGAGTATTAGGTGCATTTAGATCTAATATTTAAGCCGTCGCCACGATTAATTTGAAGTATATTTTCATATGAGAAGTACATTTTCATATGAGTATTAGGATAAGGCTCATTGGGCCAATACCCGGCTTACTTAATATATCTGGGCCTCATGGCACTATGGACCATAGCCTCGAGTTGTACATTATGAGCAAAATGCTACATGTATATATGTAGGACACCAAGTTTATTTTCGGCATGAAAGCGAGAATGCCACAGGGGACATCGCTTAATGCGCCACAATGATCCGGCATTATCTTTGTGACATACTAGTTATACGGCCTTTGTGAGCGTAAAACCCGGCCGGGTTAAGGTTATGATAATTCTCAAATCATAACTTGGCAAATCCTACTTCCATATGAAAAAGTAGAATACATTCAATCTAACTTTGGTTTGTAGAAGAGATGTGTTTGCGGATACCTCCAACAAGTGGATGTCCACGGTTTCTTCTTGAATATGTTCTTACCAAGACTCTGATTACTCAATGCACAAACACATAAAAAGTACCTCGTTCATGATAAAACCATTTACCCAATATCCACCCTGGTTTTTTAGGCCAGGCCACATCAGGCACTCTCCAAACCAATTAATCATGCTATTCTATATTTCGTATAATCAGAAACCATATCATATTAACTATCAAGCATGTTTACTTCAAGATATATTCTTCAAATTTCTCAAAAATACATTGTTAATTGCCATTATCGGTTTCTCCATAAAAATATCGGTTTAAACTTTTTTTGGTAAAAATGCCATCATATCGAAAATTTTGATTTTTTCTATATAGCGAAAATATTAGTTTGTCCATACATCATAAACATTTAGAGCTGCAATATAAGTAGTAATGATAATCTTCCATTTGTTACACTCTCAATATATAATCATTGTTCATTATTCAATATTAGACAGATCTCACCACGTTTTGTGATGCAATATAGAAGCGCATTGGTCTTCACGCATCCAATTTGTTTGTAACTCTAACCACTGAATGTAAATCAGGGAGATGATGTTTTGGTTACCTGCACCCAAACAATGCCAATGTTAGCACAAAAATGGTAACAAGACACGGGGCGTCAGGTAAGCTATAAAACATCATGGCTCATCGCCCTTCACCCTTTAAATTCGAATTAAACCTATACTGCATAAGAAACTTAAATGTGTACACATATAAGCTTCAAAGGTCATAATTTTAGCATAATCATTTAAACGTGGCTGCTTACCACAACCATTTCATCAACATCACATAGCACAAAGTCATATTGTATATGTTCTTATATGCCTTACTTCATCTAGAAGCATATTCAAAGAACTCGGCATCAAACTATAACAGCCAACTATGGCCTATAGCAGCCCTATAATATTAACTGTAGGCACCATGGCCTACAAGCCACATGTACATCAGCCCTGTGAATGCACTACTAGCCTCTATCTAAGTGCATATATCAGTTAATCCATGCTCTACATCATCTATAAAGAAGCATAAACAAGCATAATTGAAGGTTACATCTATATCAGACCAATCCAGCCTTGACAAGCCCATAAATGATCTCATAAACATGCATATACCACAAAATGCTAAAACAACCAGCATGCATTTAACCTAGCAATCTATAGCGGGCGACAGCGAGCGACCACAAATGATCCGATTGCCCAACACAAACAACCAAAGCGACTTGCGGGGCTTCTATCCTATGCGAGGGGTAAATGCATAGAAGTACTTCATAACAAATATCATTTTGTCATTGTATGCTTATCTAGCATTACTTATCAAGCATGCACTTAAAGTATCCGGGTTGCATATGCGAATAAATCGCACACAACCAAACTTTTCACGTAGATCATAAAACCATTCTTTACAATAGGCGACTTATTTCCACGACATAATCCAAAGACTCTTTCAAGGATAGAAAAACGAAATTGGATCTTGCCATGTTTTTACAAGTAGATAGCCGTTCAAACCTGTTTGAGAAGGCCGAAATATTTAGCTCGAGATCCTAACTCCATGCCGAAATAGATCAGCTTGGTTCTTGCGGTGCAAAGGCGGCACCAAAGCGACATCCGCGGCTTGCATCAAACTAGGGTTAAACTTCCGTTTTAAGGCAAAAGGTGCCCATTTTCGAAAATGCTAGATCCATATATGTATCAGAGGTGTGAAAAGGCCAGAAATAGTCCCTGTTATCAGGCATGGGCATCATTTGTAACAAAGCCATCCATTGGCATCATGCCGGCCCTGTATCCTATTGGCTTTTTGGTGGAAGATCCCAAAAGCAATCATAGAATCAAATCCATTAAGTTTTCCAGAATAACCGAGCAAAAACGTCTAGGGCAAGCTACAAGCATGTAGCCAGACTCCGCAAAAATACATCGGCATAGCTTTTCTATATGCAAATGGTGCTAGCCATTGTATTACGATTAGCGAGAGAAACACGTCAGATTCACAGTGAGTGGCCGCCATAGCCACTTTAGGCGCCAATCCTATAAAAACCAATTTTCCTTTTGCATGCCATAACATAGGTCAATAGAAAATTCTATATGAGAATATGCTTAGGCATAGGGTCATAAATTCAGGCTCAGAGTCATAAATTCTGGCAACTGAAAAGGATTTTCCAATACAATCTGTATTAGCCATAGCTCCAGCAATCTTGTATTAAAGACCAAAAGATATTTAGATAAATCCCCAGAATTGACAAGAACTCTCACACACAATTATGTGTAAGCAAATATAAAGGATTACTAGGTTCATCTTTGTAACCCCATGTAAACATAATAACTTGATCACTTAAGGGATATCTTAATATAAATGAGCTTCTCAAATTAAATTCATGTATCAATGGGCATAAAAATGTGTCGTGCATCTGTATCTATACTTTAGATCTTCCACAATTATCCATGTTAAAATCATCAGAGCTTTTCAAAGTTTTAATCATCTTCTTGTTCCAACTTAGAGCATAATTTAGACAATATCAGTTTTTCAACCTTGCCAAATTTGCATTCTTCTTCTTCTTCTTCTTCTTCTTCTTCTTCTTCTTCTTCTTCTTCTTCTTCTTCTTCTTCTTCTTCTTCTTCTTCTTCTTCTTCTTCTTCTTCTTCTTCTTCTCCCACATCCCTCCCTCAGGATGTAGGACTCCTCTGTTTATAAGGGAAGTAGGACCCCCCCCATAAAAAGAGGGGTCCTACTTCCTTACACTAGAAGAAAATAGATTCATCGTTACATACCATTGCCTGCAAATATTTGATATGTAGAGTATTAGGTGCATTTAGATCTAATATTTAAGCCGTCGCACAGTGGACTGAAGTATATTTTCATATGAGAAGTACATTTTCATATGAGTATTCGGATAAGGCTCATTGGGCCAATACCCAGCACTTAATATATACAGGCCTCATGGCACTATGGACCATAGCCTCGAGTTGTACATTATGAGCAAAAATGCTACATGTATATATGTAGGACACCAAGTTTATTTTCAGCATGAAAAGCAGAATGCCACAGGGACATCGCTTAATACGCCACAATGATCCAGCATTCAGTCTTTGTGACATACTAGTTATACGGCACTGTGAACGTAAAACCCAGCAGGTTAAGGTTATGATAATTCTCAAATCATAACTTGGCAAATCCTACTTCCATATGAAAAAGTAGAATACATTCAATCTAACCTGGTTTGTAGAAGAGATGTGTGTTTGCGGATACCTCCAACAAGTGGATGTCACAGTTTCTTCTTCGAATATGTTCTTACCAAGACTACAGTTACTCAATGCACAAACACATAAAAAGTACCTCGTTCATGATAAAACCATTTACCCAATATCCACCCTGGTTTTTTAGGCCAGGCCACATCAGGCACTCTCCAAACCAATTAATCATGCTATTCTATATTTCGTATAATCAGAAACCATATCATATTAACTATCAAGCATGTTTACTTCAAGATATATTCTTCAAATTTCTCAAAAATACATTGTTCGTGCCATTATCAGTTTCTCCATAAAAAATATCAGTTTAAACTTTTTTGGTAAAAATGCCATCATATCAGAAATTTTGATTTTTCTATATAGCAGAAATATTAGTTTGTCCATACATCATAAACATTTAGAGCTGCAATATAAGTAGTAATGATAATCTTCCATTTGTTACACTCTCAATATATAATCATTGTTCATTATTCAATATTAGACAGATCTCACCACGTTTTGTGATGCAATATAGAAGCGCATTGGTCTTCACGCATCCAATTTGTTTGTAACTCTAACCACTGAATGTAAATCAGGGAGATGATGTTTTGGTTACCTGCACCCAAACAATGCCAATGTTAGCACAAAAATGGTAACAAGACACGGGGCGTCAGGTAAGCTATAAAACATCATGGCTCATCGCCCTTCACCCTTTAAATTCAGGTAAACTGCATAAGAAACTTAAATGTGTACACATATAAGCTTCAAAGGTCATAATTTTAGCATAATCATTTAAACGTGGCTGCTTACCACAACCATTTCATCAACATCACATAGCACAAAGTCATATTGTATATGTTCTTATATGCCTTACTTCATCTAGAAGCATATTCAAAGAACTCGGCATCAAACTATAACAGCCAACTATGGCCTATAGCAGCCCTATAATATTAACTGTAGGCACCATGGCCTACAAGCCACATGTACATCAGCCCTGTGAATGCACTACTAGCCTCTATCTAAGTGCATATATCAGTTAATCCATGCTCTACATCATCTATAAAGAAGCATAAACAAGCATAATTGAAGGTTACATCTATATCAGACCAATCCAGCCTTGACAAGCCCATAAATGATCTCATAAACATGCATATACCACAAAATGCTAAAACAACCAGCATGCATTTAACCTAGCAATCTATAGCAGAGCAGCACTGAACAGCCACAAATGATCCAGTGCCCAACACAAACAACCAAAGCAGCTTGCAGGCTTCTATCCTAGCACAGGGTAAATCTGCATAGAAGTACTTCATAACAAATATCATTTTGTCATTGTATGCTTATCTAGCATTACTTATCAAGCATGCACTTAGAAGTATCCAGGTTGCATATGCCAGAATAAATCGCACACAACCAAACTTTTCCTGTAGATCATAAAACCATTCTTTACAATAGGCAGCTTATTTCCCTGACATAATCCAAAGACTCTTTCAAGGATAGAAAAACGAAATTGGATCTTGCCATGTTTTTACAAGTAGATAGCCGTTCAAACCTGTTTGAGAAGGCCGAAATATTTAGCTCCAGATCCTAACTCCATGCCGAAATAGATCAGCTTGGTTCTTGCAGTGCAAGGCAGCACCAAGCAGCATCACGACTGCATCAAACTAGGGTTCGCTTCACCGTTTTAAGGCAAAAGGTGCCCATTTTCGAAAATGCTAGATCCATATATGTATCAGAGGTGTGAAAAGGCCAGAAATAGTCCCTGTTATCAGGCATGGGCATCATTTGTAACAAAGCCATCCATTGGCATCATCTCGCAATCAGATCCTATTGGCTTTTTGGTGGAAGATCCCAAAAGCAATCATAGAATCAAATCCATTAAGTTTTCCGAATAACCGAACAAAAAGCGTCTAGGGCAAGCTACAAGCATGTAGCCGACTCCACGTAAAATACATCCGCATAGCTTTTTCTATATGCAAATGGTGCTAGCCATTGTATTACGATAGCGAGAGCACGTCCGATTCATCGTGAGTGGGGTCGCCATAGCCACTTTAGGCGCAATCCTATAAAACCAATTTTCCTTTTGCATGCCATAACATAGGTCAATAGAAAATTCTATATGAGAATATGCTTAGGCATAGGGTCATAAATTCAGGCTCAGAGTCATAAATTCTGGCAACTGAAAAGGATTTTCCAATACAATCAGATAGCCATAGCTCCAAAATCTTGTATTAAAGACCAAAAGATATTTAGATAAATCCCCAGAATTGACAAGAACTCTCACACACAATTATGTGTAAGCAAATATAAAGGATTACTAGGTTCATCTTTGTAACCCCATGTAAACATAATAACTTGATCACTTAAGGGATATCTTAATATAAATGAGCTTCTCAAATTAAATTCATGTATCAATGGGCATAAAAATGTGTCGTGCATCTGTATCTATACTTTAGATCTTCCACAATTATCCATGTTAAAATCATCAGAGCTTTTCAAAGTTTTAATCATCTTCTTGTTCCAACTTAGAGCATAATTTAGACAATATCGGGTTTTTCAACCTTGCCAAATTTGCATTCTTCTTCTTCTTCTTCTTCTTCTTCTTCTTCTTCTTCTTCTTCTTCTTCTTCTTCTTCTTCTTCTTCTTCTTCTTCTTCTTCTTCTTCTTCTTCTTCTTCTTCTTCTTCTTCTTCTTCCCCATCCCTCCCTCCCTCGGGATGTAGGACTCCTCTCATTTTATAAAGGAAGTAGGACCCCCCCATAAAAGGGGTCCTACTTCCCACTAGAAGAAAATAGATTCATCGTTACATACCATTGCACGCAAATATTTGATATGTAGAGTATTAGGTGCATTTAGATCTAATATTTAAAGTCATACATCGATGGACTGAAGTATATTTTCATATGAGAAGTACATTTTCATATGAGTATTCGGATAAGGCTCATTGGGCCAATACCCAGCACTTAATATATACAGGCCTCATGGCACTATGGACCATAGCCTCGAGTTGTACATTATGAGCAAAAATGCTACATGTATATATGTAGGACACCAAGTTTATTTTCAGCATGAAAAGCAGAATGCCACAGGGACATCGCTTAATACGCCACAATGATCCAGCATTCAGTCTTTGTGACATACTAGTTATAATGACGCGTGAGCGTAAAACCCAGCAGGTTAAGGTTATGATAATTCTCAAATCATAACTTGGCAAATCCTACTTCCATATGAAAAAGTAGAATACATTCAATCTAACCTGGTTTGTAGAAGAGATGTGTTTGCCAGATACCTCCAACAAGTGGATGTCACAGTTTCTTCTTCGAATATGTTCTTACCAAGACTACAGTTACTCAATGCACAAACACATAAAAAGTACCTCGTTCATGATAAAACCATTTACCCAATATCCACCCTGGTTTTTTAGGCCAGGCCACATCAGGCACTCTCCAAACCAATTAATCATGCTATTCTATATTTCGTATAATCAGAAACCATATCATATTAACTATCAAGCATGTTTACTTCAAGATATATTCTTCAAATTTCTCAAAAATACATTGTTAGTTGCCATTATCGGTTTCTCCATAAAAATATCGGTTTAAACTTTTTTGGTAAAAATGCCATCATATCAGAAATTTTGATTTTTCTATATAGCAGAAATATTAGTTTGTCCATACATCATAAACATTTAGAGCTGCAATATAAGTAGTAATGATAATCTTCCATTTGTTACACTCTCAATATATAATCATTGTTCATTATTCAATATTAGACAGATCTCACCACGTTTTGTGATGCAATATAGAAGCGCATTGGTCTTCACGCATCCAATTTGTTTGTAACTCTAACCACTGAATGTAAATCAGGGAGATGATGTTTTGGTTACCTGCACCCAAACAATGCCAATGTTAGCACAAAAATGGTAACAAGACACGGGGCGTCAGGTAAGCTATAAAACATCATGGCTCATCGCCCTTCACCCTTTAAATTCAGGTAAACTGCATAAGAAACTTAAATGTGTACACATATAAGCTTCAAAGGTCATAATTTTAGCATAATCATTTAAACGTGGCTGCTTACCACAACCATTTCATCAACATCACATAGCACAAAGTCACATTGTATATGTTCTTATATGCCTTACTTCATCTAGAAGCATATTCAAAGAACTCGGCATCAAACTATAACAGCCAACTATGGCCTATAGCAGCCCTATAATATTAACTGTAGGCACCATGGCCTACAAGCCACATGTACATCAGCCCTGTGAATGCACTACTAGCCTCTATCTAAGTGCATATATCAGTTAATCCATGCTCTACATCATCTATAAAGAAGCATAAACAAGCATAATTGAAGGTTACATCTATATCAGACCAATCCAGCCTTGACAAGCCCATAAATGATCTCATAAACATGCATATACCACAAAATGCTAAAACAACCAGCATGCATTTAACCTAGCAATCTATAGCAGAGCAGCACTGAACAGCCACAAATGATCCAGTGCCCAACACAAACAACCAAAGCGACTTTTGCGGGGCTTCTATCCTATACGGGGTAAATCAAGATAGAAGTACTTCATAACAAATATCATTTTGTCATTGTATGCTTATCTAGCATTACTTATCAAGCATGCACTTAGAAGTATCCGGGTTGCATATGCCAGAATAAATCGCACACAACCAAACTTTTCCTGTAGATCATAAAACCATTCTTTACAATAGGCAGCTTATTTCCCTGACATAATCCAAAGACTCTTTCAAGGATAGAAAAACGAAATTGGATCTTGCCATGTTTTTACAAGTAGATAGCCGTTCAAACCTGTTTGAGAAGGCCGAAATATTTAGCTCCAGATCCTAACTCCATGCCGAAATAGATCAGCTTGGTTCTTGCAGTGCAAGGCAGCACCAAGCAGCATCACGACTGCATCAAACTAGGGTTCGCTTCACCGTTTTAAGGCAAAAGGTGCCCATTTTCGAAAATGCTAGATCCATATATGTATCAGAGGTGTGAAAAGGCCAGAAATAGTCCCTGTTATCAGGCATGGGCATCATTTGTAACAAAGCCATCCATTGGCATCATGCCGAAACTGTATCCTATTGGCTTTTTGGTGGAAGATCCCAAAAGCAATCATAGAATCAAATCCATTAAGTTTTCCAGAATAACCGAGCAAAAACGTCTAGGGCAAGCTACAAGCATGTAGCCAGCTCACAGAAAATACATCTGGCATAGCTTTTTCTATATGCAAATGGTGCTAGCCATTGTATTCTGTTAGCAGAGAGCACGTCCGTTACCGTGAGTGGCCGCCATAGCCACTTTAGGCGCCAATCCTATAAAAACCAATTTTCCTTTTGCATGCCATAACATAGGTCAATAGAAAATTCTATATGAGAATATGCTTAGGCATAGGGTCATAAATTCAGGCTCAGAGTCATAAATTCTGGCAACTGAAAAGGATTTTCCAATACAATCTGTATTAGCCATAGCTCCAGCAATCTTGTATTAAAGACCAAAAGATATTTAGATAAATCCCCAGAATTGACAAGAACTCTCACACACAATTATGTGTAAGCAAATATAAAGGATTACTAGGTTCATCTTTGTAACCCCATGTAAACATAATAACTTGATCACTTAAGGGATATCTTAATATAAATGAGCTTCTCAAATTAAATTCATGTATCAATGGGCATAAAATGTGTTAGGTGCATCTGTATCTATACTTTAGATCTTCCACAATTATCCATGTTAAAATCATCGAGCTTTTCAAAGTTTAATCATCTTCTTGTTCCAACTTAGAGCATAATTTAGACAATATCAGTTTTTCAACCTTGCCAAATTTGCATTCTTCTTCTTCTTCTTCTTCTTCTTCTTCTTCTTCTTCTTCTTCTTCTTCTTCTTCTTCTTCTTCTTCTTCTTCTTCTTCTTCTTCTTCTTCTTCTTCTTCTTCTTCTTCTTCTTCTTCTTCTTCTTCTTCTTCTTCTTCTTCTTCTTCTTCTTCTTCTTCTTCTTCTTCTTCTTCTTCTTCTTCTTCTTCTTCTTTCTTCTTCTTCCATGGAAGAAGGGCGTGGATGAAAAGGCGAGGCCCATTCTTCCTCTATTTTTTATTACAAGAAGGGGCGTCGTTGAAAGGCGAGGCCCCTTCTTTTTATGTTCTTCCTTTTTTTTATTTTCATTTTTTACATGTCAATATATAGTTCTTTTTAATTAACAATGTAAATAGTTTTAATGTCAATGATCTTTTCAACGTTCGTCTTTTTTTTTTTTTTTTTTTTTTTTCTGTAAGTTTTCTAATTATTGAATGCCTTTATTTTTTTGCATGTACACTAATAACAAAATCATTAAGCTCTTGGAAATCGATTTTTCATTTCGAAGACATTCTAGGTAAGAATTTGAGTTTGAGTAGGAGAATAAAGTTTTAATGTTTTATTTAGGTTAAAAAAAAACTTGGGGAGACTTGGACAAGGGCATGGTCGGCTCTTTGAGTGGAGAAGACTAGGTGTTCCGTCCAAGCTCACCGCTTACTACTTTTGTAATTTTATTGATTAATGTATTTAGTTTAGAAAAAATTGGGGAGACTTGGACAAGGGGCATGGTCGGCTCCGCCTTGAGTGGAGAAGACTAGGTGTTCGGGTCCAAGCTCACCGCTTACTCTTTGTAATTTTATTGATTAATGTATTTAGTTTAGAAAAATTTGGGGAGACTTGGACAAAGGGCATGGTCGGCTCCGCCTTGAGTGGAGAAGACTAGGTGTTCCCGGTCCAAGCTCACCGCCACTCTTTTTTATTTTTTTTTTTATTAATATATCAATAAATAGAAATCTTTACTGGATTGGACAAGGGCGGGGGTTTTGAAAAAAATTGCATTATTGATTTTCGGGTTTCTAGTTAAGAATGTTGTTTTTAAAGATGTTAGGGATGTCAAAGAAACACAACGATGTGGAGTGGTTAAGAGCAAGAAAAAATTTAAATAGTTGGTTTTAAAAAAAAAATTAAAAAGGGAAACTAACTCTTAAGAAAGTAGGTAAAGATTCATAATGAAGGTTTGAAAAAAGTCACAAAGCAAGATTAATGAATCTAAATTGGTTTGTAGGTATGGCCCCGATCGGTGAAAGACACTAATGATTAGTGAGATTAGACGATGGTCATAAATGAGATATGTGCTAACGAAAGTCCCGACCGGAGATGCAAAAGCGGTCAACGTGGTCGACCATTTTGTCGGACATGTGAAAAGGAAGTGCCAATTTGAGTTAGCACAAAATGGCCAGGTCAAGAAGAAATGTTGACTTCTCTCCTTGACACACATGTAAAGCCAATGATTGGAAACCCCATGGATGAACCGAAGACATGTTTGAAGCATTCGGTCGCGACTTAAAAGTCCCAATCTTCGGGGCTCGTGTCAAGGAATGGGTAGCTTCATGGAATTCCTCAAAGAAGCGGCGTTTGGATCACAAGAACATCATTGCGGATCTCAATGCACGCCGGTTGGAGGTAATTAAAAATGCTTTGCATCGGGGGGAAGCTCTAGTGGAGCAGGGGCCTAGCAAGCCCCACTTTTCTTTGGAGAATCACATGAACACATCAATCTTTGTTGATCCCATGCCCAGAGAGCCGTGGATGTGTCACGCCTTATTGAGGAGAAACCAACACATCGCGCGCGTATCAAATCAAAATCAACGAACACAACACTTCCAAGATGATGAGCTATACGAGGATGGGTTTTCAAGGGCAAAGATAGGGCGTAGGCGTATGAGATGGCTCAAAGATACATACGCTTCAAGAGCCCGCATCCTCGCTTTGGCTACATCCATTGGACTTGCATATGAAGTTGCTAGCTCTAGTGGGGGGATACCATAGGGCCAATGGTGATTCTACCTTTCATGAATGGAGAGACACTTGCACACTTGTTTGACTATTTACCTAATAACTTGTCACGTTTTAGAAGATGGTCAAATGCAATTGCTAGAGCCAAGAAGAACCGACAAACACATAGGCGCTGAACTTAGGAGCAAAATGCGAGTTGTATATCAAGATGTTCCGGAGATAGCTCTTGCCCTAAAGGTAGGTGTCGTTGAGATCCACAAAGGCCACTTCACTCACACAAAGCTTAATTGCAAGAGAGTCAAATTACATTTTGATGATGAGTACCAAAATGTGTGGGTGGCCATTGGTGATTGGGACAATGCAATTCATTTTTACGCCAAAGAGCCGTCGTCCCTTGTTGAAGTATCGGTACTTTTACTTTCGGATGGACAAGCAAAATATCCATGGTTAGAGGAAACCGTGTTTGAGAAATCAAAGGATGATGATCGCGTGTATGGGGACCGCGAAATTCATGATGTCTATGCATTGGGATATATTTATGAGATGCTTCGGATTTCGCAAGCTATCACGAATGGAATGGTTTAATAATAACAACAATGCCCAATGGATTAATCCAACCCATATGTACCAACGACGTCTTGACAAGTTGGAGGAGCAAAAACAAGAATGATGTGCCTCACGTGAAGACGTATTCTCATCACGACCCAAAGCTTCAAGTTGTTGAAGCCTTACAAAGTGTTGGAATATCTTCTACCATGGTTGTGAGACAAAGACGACACATGAAGTGCATGGATGCCTTGGAGATGTCAAAATTGTTGTTGTCACAACTCAAATAATGAATACAATATTGTATATCTTGCCATGTTTAAGAGTATTAAATTTTTTAATTGTCTAATAACCAAATATATAAAGACACTTTTAATTATTCAAATCCCAATGTTTTGTAATGAACTTCCCATGTTGCTAACATTTGTTGCTTTCCTACTATGTTATTCATCGCCTCCATATAAATAACTTGCAAGTTTTTGCACATGTCCAAAGAACCATGGGATGCGCACGATGGCATATCTATTGTTCACAACCTTACTTCTCAAGGGCTTGGTAGCCTTCTTGACAGCCCTAAACCCGCAAAAGGCCTTTAAGAGGCCGAAGTTGGTCGCTTCGGGTTTAGCTCGCCACCACCGCCACCTCCACCATTGTGTGGATTTGGTATGGATTTTTTCTAGGATAAAATGTAAGTTAACCATTTATTTTTAACGTTCTAATGTTTTTAAATGTAGCGTGTAAATGCGGTTTAAGTCCTTCTTTTCCTATGCATAATGTTCGCTGCGTGGTTATGGCGGATCTTCTTCTTCGGCACCACCGTAAAGAGAGGAAAAAAAGGACCTCGCGATCCAGCAGGAAGACGAAGAGCGAGGGAACTTCAGAGATATCAACGAGGCGATAACCCCGAAGATAGGTGGAATGCCTTGCAATTCGGGATGTCGCCCGTGAAATGGAGATTGCGCGCCCGGTGCATGTTGAACAAAGTAGGCGGAGGTCCGCCCATGACCCTCCACGCCATAGCTCATACACTCCTTCAGAATTCAATCTTGGGCCCGCCCCCCGAACACGGGAGAATGAACCCCCAAGAGGGGCCGCCGACCGTCGTCCCACGTCGGAGTGGACGCAATTCCTCTTCAAGCTCGGTAAAGATCGTGGCACCACCTGCACCACCTCCACGAGGCATCTCTTTCAATATGAGTTCATCTTGAATTATGCCCTTTTTTGTTCACTAACACATATTCATATGTTAGTCGTATGTTGAGTGTAGTAGCAAGAAGTTGCCGCGCCACAGCACTGCAGATGGCGACAATTTTTGGAAGATGGCTAATAATGTCACAAATAGCGTTTGCCATAACGTCCACAAGGGTGAATGGAACTCGGGAGCCTATGATGAGGAAAAAGAGAGGATCAAGGAGATTTTAGAAGCGTAATATCCCGAGCTCAAGTCGGGGAGAGATCTCATGGAGGGAGCTTTGTTCAAAGCAGGGTAAACATGTTAAATCCACCAGGTATTAGGCTCTTTCGTTCTTCATTATAACCTCATTGTACTCATATTTTATTTATATTTTGCAGAGGTAATCAGAAGAAGCAGCTGAAAGCTCTTGCCAAAGCTACAGGAGTCCCGATAGAGGAAGTGGCCAATGACCTTATCACAGTTGACTAATGAGGCATGTCAAGTACATCATCTCTCCATGAGTCGTATAATTAGATGATGCCATGTGGACTAAGTCCTTGTATTGCATTGTAGTGTTTGAAGGCCAACATATTATCAAAGAAAGGGGAAGCTAGAACAAAGCGGGCCCGACGCCGAGGTACGACGAAGCAAGTGGCGACCATAGTGCCAATAAGACTGGTCCGCGGCGGTTATGGCTTTCTGGATAAGCTATTTGTAAAGTATAAATTTGGTTTATAATGTAGGTTCTCGAGTTGAACACTAACATTAGTTTTGGTGCTCATTCTCACTAGGCGCATTTGCTTTGAGCCGTTTTGCTAAAGATGAACGCGAAAGGGCCTTCAAACAAAGGCGATCATCGCGGCCATCGCGTCGCGCCATCATAGCGGCGTGAAAGGGGGATGAAGTGTATCATTCATTAGATAATTATTTGTGACTACAATGAACTAATTGTTCGCGATACAATATAATGCGAGGTAAATGAAGACGAAGCCAATGAAGAAGAAGAAGAAGAGAGCAACAACTAAAGACTTAATATATTTTGTAATGTGCAAATTACATTGTGAAATATATTAATTGAATTCAATTTAAATTTTTTATGCTTTGTTCTTATTATTTGTGATTTTTTTGTTATGTTAATTTTATGCTCGATTCTATTTTTTTATTCTTAGATTTATTAAACATTTAATTACATATTAAACAATAATGCTTATCTACCATTAATATAATTTAATCAATATTTGTTTCTATTTTTCGAATTTTTAAATTTTTAAATATTTATTGTCGATTTATTTTGTTCATATTTAATACTATTAATATTATTGATAATATTAATATTAATAAATATTACTAAATATTTATTTATATTAAATATTTGTTAATTTTGCATATGAATATTAACTGTCCGTTAAATCATATTGAATAATATTAAATAAATATTTTTTTTTTATCAAAATTCCTTAATCGTCGTTGAACGACGTTATGCAAAGGTGGCGCCCGCGTCGGCGTCGTTGAACGACGGCGTTATGCGTGGCGCCGGGCCGCCAGAAAGCCGGCAACCACGCAGGCCGGTGGCGACCATGCCGAAGCGTCGTTGAAACGGCGTTTCACACGCCGCGGCGACCCGCGCCGGCGCTACCGGCAACGCCACGCCGGGCGGACATGATGGCGTGTACTTTCGCCGTTGAACGACGTTGCAGTCATCCGCCACGCCACCGGCCGCTATTGGCCCGTGGTCACTCGCAGCGGCAGTGCAGCGTGGGCTGACCGCGACGTCATGCTGCGATATTGAACGGCGTCATGTCGCCGCTTAAATCGCTGTATTGTTGCGGCGTATAGCGGCGCGATAAACATCATTTATCGGCGCTCAACGTCGAAATAAACGTCGTTTATGCGCATCGGCGTTTTGATCGCCGATCATCGGCGATGCAAGCGGCGTAACGACGGGCGTCGTAATAGACGCCAAATGGCGGGGCTTTGGTTTTGTAGTGTATCACGCTTAAACTTCGGCTTCTATATGCTTTAAACTTCGGCTTTTAAGCTTTTAAACTTCTACAATCATCTGCTTTAGGGTTTTACTCAAAGGTGTTTTCGGCTCAAAGGTTTGTAGGCTCTATACAATGTCTCCGGCTTTTTGGCTTTTTTCGGTCTCTACAATCTCTCGACTTTGAATATCTTTGGTTTTGTGTTTAAAGCTTCGGTACTGCTATTGCTTTTTCTCCAAATTAGTTTGCTATTGCTTTTTTCGGCTTCTTAAGGCTTCTCGAATCAAATCCACTTAGGTTTTTCGATCTTTTGGTTTTATTTCAAGGCAAAGGCTTAATTCTCGGGTTAGTATTTCTGTTATTTACATAAAGTAGTTATTTTACATAAAGCATGTTATTTACTTTTACATGCATCAGGTCCTAAACCGCCCCTAAACTTTCATATATAGATCCCGCTCTATGATCTTGTTACGTAATCTTGCCTATATGATGATCCGCTCTTATTCTATTTCACTAGCTCTTCCTCTATCATTTCTAATTAATGATCTAAAATAATGAAGTAAATAATGATCTATGATCTATCGCTCCACCGATCTTGCTCTATGATCTATGATCTATGATCTATGATCTATGATCTATCACGCTCTATGATCTATGATCTATCCGCTCTATGATCTATCTGCTCTATGATCTTGCTTATATGATTTTGTTGTATCTGCTCTTATTCTATTTCACTAGCTCTTCCTCTATCTGCTTTAAATAATGAACTAAAACAATGAACTAAATATTGAACTAAAATAATGTATTCTGCATTATGCATTCTGTTAGAATAATATGTTAGAATGGGAGAAATCGCGCTTGGCGCATTTCTATTTTTGTTTCGATTTTCCACTAGGTTAATCAAAGCGCCCGGTAGCGCTTTTAGTTTGGCTTTTCTTTTTCATACGGTTCTATACAAAATGGCGCCCGGTGGCGTGTGAAATAGATCCGTGAAAAAAAAAAACAAACGCCAGCGCTGGCGCCGTTTTGAATTATGTATGTTCAGAATCGTTTTATGGGGAGAGTAATATATCATTTGCTAATTACTTAATTTCTCTCGTTCTAGTGCCATGGATTTTCCTTATGCATGGACACTGGCCGATCCTATCCCGGATGGTTCTAGTTCAAATACACTTCCCACGGGCGACCATCAACTCACGGACCACATACAAGATATTACTTGATTGTCTTGTTCAAAGCGTTCAAAGAGAGTTGGAGATTCCATTAGGCCGATCAGTCGGGGGGCCATGGGAACACTTCCATCGCATCTCGGACATATCGCGGCTCCTCATGCTCTTAGTAAGGCTCATGCCAAGTAATAAGTACGAGGATTTGATTTATAGTATCAAGGATCGATACAACACTACGGTTTGGAGACTCGACATTCGCGGGGAAGATGAGGATCTGTCATATCCACAAATGGTTCGGGTGGGACTTTTTTATGTATTGGGCGATGAAGTGGGCCTATGTGGTTGTAGAGATAGAAAGAATTCGCGCTGGCGCATTTTGTAGAAGAAGAAATGTACATACACTTTTTGGAATATGAATACAAAGTCGCTGGCGCAATTTTGCACTAGACTTTTATGTCATTAGTTTATTATGTTTTTTATATGCAATGTAAAAACATTGAATCCTTTGATGCCCTCCGGCCGGTATGACCAACCCCAAGAAACTACATATTTTCATTAATGTGTAGTTTCATGGGGTTGATATGATCAACTAAAGAGCATCCTGATTCAAAATTCACAACATCACGCAGATGTTATGATATATTCATTTTTTTTTGAATATCCAAATATACATACCTTTTTTCGGGCGTTCTTTTGGCCATGCTACAAATGTGCCCACACTTTCCAACCGTGATCACCAGGGATGTCTTCTTGGAAGAGCCTCATCTTCATAATTGCGGTTTATAATGGAAATCTTACAGAACTGTTTCCAAGAGGAACCCCATGACACATAGAACTTGGATTCAGGATCTTGATTTTACATAAGCCTACTCGGCGCTTCAAGTTTCTTTGTTAAAAGATAGCATTCTTCTCAGAACGATAAAGAACGAGAATGCATTGGAAAAAATAGAGGGCGAAAAAAGAGAACAAGAGAATGCATTGAATGGAATCACACTCACCATAGTTCAAAGGATTGATCGAATGGGATTGAAGGCGGCTCGATCGAATGGGATTGAAAGGCGTTATGAAGCCGGATCTTGAGGCCTCGATAGTCGATTGTTCTTAGGCCTCGATAGTAGGAATGATCTTGAAGCTCGATAGTAGGTGGCGATTAGGTGGTAGTAGATTACCCACATATCGTTTCTTGAAATTAATAATTAATTGTTATCTTGAAATTGCACTAAAAAGAAACACAATTTAAATTTGTAAATGGCGGAATGACGGTTAATTAAAGCGGTATAAATTTAAAAGGGCAATTTGAATTTCACGGTTGTAAATCGGACCCCCTAGATTATGAACACATACATATAAGTTTAAACTAAAATCCAGTCTCATATTATCCGCACTTGCGTTCTATGGCGTCTAGAGGATGCGGCGGGTAGAACGCCGAGGCCAGTAGAGGTGGTGGGCGGCGACCCAAAGCACAAATCAAGCACGGAGGAACAGCTGAACAAGCGAAAAGCACAAATCCAACAAAGCCTCCTGGGGTAATTGATCTTTTTTTGTTCTGTAATTGATTTACGTGTCTTTTTTTTTTGTTAGGTTTTAGGGATGTTTTACGTAATAATATAGTTATTATCCAATAAGAAGCATGTGTCTAATGGTTGAGTTCATATGTCCCAAAATGTATGGAAACAAATGCTTAATGTGTACATGTTGGGTTCTCTTTTAATCTTTGTATGTCTGTTTGAAGCTTGTGTACTTAGCTGAGCGATTATTGATTAGCTAGTTGTTTAGTTGTGTCCTCACGATGAAGATTCAACTCTTTAAGTTGCATTTTTTATAGTTAGTTGTTTTCACGAGCATTTTGATTCGGACAAAACCCATGCGCGGCGTTTAATTAGGCATTACATTAGTTTCTTTATCTTTGAGTCACTTCTAAAAAGCGCCATGTAGCCAGCGTATTTATTACATTTTGGCTGGGACAAAACAGCGCTGGCCTGACCCCAATAAACTAAATGAACTTCTTTGTGTATTCATTTTCAAATCGCCAAGCGCGTTTTATTACATATGTGTCGACGGCATATATTTGAGCATTAAAAGATTAACCCATGTCTTTGTAATTTCACGGGATCACAAAAGACAATCAAAGAGGGAGGACCAAGCAAAGCGAGACCTCTACATCCCGAGAAAAAGCAAAGGGCGGATGAAGATGTTCTTTATTCTGAGACCTGCGGCATGTATTGGCGTTAGAAGATACATCCGGAATAATAAAACTCGGTAGAACCTCCATGTCGAGGAAGAAGATCTTATGGAGGGCCTGAATGGTATGTGGAGATATTCAAAGCCGGTGGGAAGAGCCGGACCTCATATTCATGTCAAGGTTAAGAGAGGCGATCAAATGAAGAAGCGAGGGAATTCTTATTACATCGCGAAATCAGGGACGATTCTTTACGTTAATTGCTAGTTGAAGTGGGCCAAAACATAAGAAGAGCCTAAAGAAGATCAATCGTTTTGGTCGCGAGCTCTTTTAAAGAGACGCTTTTAAGATCGAACTGACATGGCCGATAACCTCTTCAAATTTGGCTGACGGTTGGCGAGCCGTTGACTCCCCAAAGAATATGCGAGGGCTTCACGGTACATTCGACGAGCCATTAGCCGCGAGGGGTTCTCAAGCGATGTCTACTACAGGCGATGAAGGATAAGGAAGAAGCTAGCTCTAAAGGCGGAAACTCACGAAGTGGCAAGCCGAGGCTTATAAGGACGGCGATGACAAGGCGAGGCGGTTGGAGGCAATGAGCAAAGCTGGCGAAGAAATATGTATGCAAGTATCCAGCGGGCCTCCTTCACCCATCCGATCAAATGGGCGAGGCTTTTCAGTCCACTAAAGCAATTTATATTAGCGTAAGGTATGACAAGCAGCACTCTTTGGAGATATTGAACGGCATGATCGAAAATCCAGGCGTGTGCCAATGCACCGGATGTAGTGCCATACGATACCGAGAACAAAAAGGTAATCATTTGGAGCAAAAATTTGGAGGACTTCATCGAGAACCGGACATACATTTTATGATAATAGATGGCGGACATTCAATAGAGGCCCGGAAGATTCTCATCAAGAAGGCCGCGAAATCTTGGGAATCGGTTGTTCTATAAGCTTTATTAAATGAGAAGCTACGGTTCTGGCGGCTCAACAACACCGCCGAACTAAAGCGAAAAAAGCGCACTCCTAAATGACATGGGAAAAACTTTCTTATACAAGGTAATTCTCTTCCTACATTTTTATTTTTCGTATTTACCGTCAGCGCCCGATTTTCGATAGAAAAGCGGTAGCGATTCTTAGTCTCTAGATAACAAAGGGTTCACAGGATGGTAGGCGTTTCTCCGTCAAATAAACAAATCGGCGCTGGCGATTTCTTATTAAATACAAATGCGCCAGCGTGATTTGCCTAACTGAGGAGACATGGTCGCGCCAGAAGATAGCGTTTCTCCTCAAAGTAGGTAAATCACCTGCGGTTGTATTTCCTATTATGAAATCGCTTCCAGCGCCGACGGCATAATAAGACGTAGAAACGCCTACCATTCCAAAACAACCTTTGCTATTTAGAAACAGGCAATTCCCTTGCTATTTGTCGCGTGAAGGGCGCGATTTTAAACTAGAAGTATTGTTTGAATTCGATTATGAAGCTAACGGTTATTCCTTTGCGTCCCTATATAGAGCAACCCGCATGCTCCGAACTGCTGGATTGAATATGGGAAGCCAATGCCGATCGCATAGGGGCCCAAAAAGCCCCGAATTCAAGTTCTTTGGAAAGGACACTTAGTGGAGTCTATAATACAGACAAGACCAAGAGCACCAGAACAAAGAAAAAAAGGAGATGAAAAGGGTGTGACTGCTGTAGAAGAACCAATCGCACCCAAGGATGCATGCAAGATAGTTTTGCTTCGCATTCGGTTTGGGAGAAATGGAATGAATTCGGGACGCCACGTGGAGAAGAAGTTGTCGATTCACAAGGAAGATTTCCTCCTGATGACACATCAATTTTTATATCAATATAACGAGAGATGAGGAAAGGCCGGGGATTGGAAAATCAAGAACTCATCTCGATCCCGGATAGGTTAATCATAAAGGAAATCCTTTACAAGAAAACCTCGGCGACAAAGGCTATGGAATCATTCGAAGATGCATGCAACGAATGAAAAATATTAGAGTGCTCAAGAAGGCGGTTGGTGAGGAATTACAAAGGCTTACGGGGAGAGTGGTCGTTGTCCGAGTTAGGACTCATGCAAAAGTATAACGTCTCCAACGGCGACCTAAAGAAGTATGTATTTTGGTCCAAGGACTTTGTCAAGCAGCGAAGTTGAAGAACGTTGCAAAGATCGATTAGGATTCACACAAAGTTGCATCCGACTTGAAGCGAAAAGTCGCGTTGGTGAAAGCGGACCCCGAGATCAATCCACGCTTTTTATCAAGTCTCCACTTTGGTTTCAAGTGTGCCTTGCCGAGAAGTGGGTGAAGGTCCCCATGATATCACACTCTTAGGTGCTTGATAGCCGAGGCACCGGATGGTCGCTTTTGAAGACTATAATCGTTCTTCAACATATCGCATTGGTTGCACGGTTTAAAATGAATTACACAATCGTCACTATATGTCCCTCCCACATGTCCTATGCATATGCTCTGTCTTGCAAATGACTTAGAATGCGGAAAGTCATCTGACAGGCGATCCTCATAGATGAAAACAAGGACGCTGATGACTTCAAAGACAAGTAAAATTTCTCATGTGCTTATTATTATGATAGCCATGATGGATGATAAGGAATATGAAAGGCTTAAGGGAAAAACAGATGGAGAAAAACTAGCATGGCAGTGCTATCAGTTAGATGAACGCATAATGCGAAACGTCTTCTATCTGGAGCAAGAAAACAAGGGGAAGGTCACAAGGTCGTGGGAAGAGTTAGAGGAAGAAGAGGAAGAAGAGGATGAAAAACGAGGACGACCTAATCAATTCTTGTGGGCCACATTAAGTATGAGCTCTTAACTTCACATAAGGGGAAGCTAAACAAGAACGGGTTCTCTATGGACCTTTCCCAGTACCTCATTGAAGCATTTTGTCCATTGGGAACAACTTGCTGGGAACTTCACGTTGGAGGTTACATCGGTAGAGAAGCTTTGAAGTTAGCAAGGAAATGTCAGAGCGTCGTCTCCGATGATCGAGCCAAAAATTTCTTGGACCTCTTCTTTGAGAAAGTACTAGAGGAAGCACCTAGGGGACCAATCGGTAGTGCAAAAAACAAAGCTTCTAGCTCTAAGGCCGAAATACCTGCAGATTTGCTTAAGGAACGGGAGAATTTGAGAAAGCTATTTGTTGGCCAAAACATGATGGATGAAATCGAAGAGCAGCCAGATCAACATGTACATATCGACATGCCTGTGAACATCCATGACATTGAAAATATAGATCAGGATGAAGCTAACAAGGATGATGATAATAACAATATTGATGATGAAGCAGACTCCAAATCTGAAAACACTAGCCAGGTTAGCGTAAAGAGTAATGAACTATCAAGCATAGTTCACACTGTACAGATCTCAACTGATGTGGTTGGTGCTTCTATCAGACCGGAGACAACTCAGAATAAGGACGCAACGGAAGAATACACCGCGGGGAATGAAGAAGAAGAAAGGTATCGTAACAATCTTCCTTTTTTTGATATCCATGCATTTTTCAAACTACAAGCATATAGAAATCGCGCCTGGCGCGATTTAGAGTTACCTAGAGATCATATTTTTAAATTATGTTGACATGCATCATTCTTGAAATCGCGCCTGGCGCGTTTTCCGTTTCCATTTCTTTCATCTCATACGTTATTGTTCTCCTTACAGAAATGAATTGGCTTCCCCAAAAGTACTGGTCTTTGATTTGAATGGTGTGCTATGTAGAACGTTACCTAAAGCAACGTTTGAAAAGTCATGGTATGCGCAACAACCATTTGAGACACGTACCAAATATGTTTACCCGCGCCCTTATCTGAAGGAGATGTTGGACCAGGCCTTCAGTCTGTTTCATTGTGCAATTTGGTCATCTATGGAGCATAGAAATATACAGGATGTTTTGAAAGTAGTGCCTGAGCTAAATAGAGATTGGGCATCCATCTGGGATCAAAGCAAATGTGCTTCATTCACAAACCCTAAAGAACCGACAGGTAAAAAGATATTTGTGAAATGCTTGCGCAACATGATGGATGCCCTAGGTGTTGAGGATAAGGAAGGCATGATCATTGTGGATGATGACGCTTTGAAGTGTTGCTTCAATCAGTCACAGTCATTGAATCCGCCGCCCTATCATCCTCAAGATTTTGACAAAGATGACTTCCTGCTTCGTTTTGTTAGTGTCTTGCATGAAATAGCTTCAGGAAAAACGGTCGAAGAGATACAAACACTATACCCGCAACTTGATCGGACAGGGGAAATAGACAGGGACCTTGAGAAAATCGTTCTAGAAAGAGAACTTTTTTGATATATATGTATACAGGAAATACACTTTCCAAAAAGTTTTGAATATGAAATATACTTTACACGAAAGGTTTTGAATATATATTGTGTTCTTATAGCACCATTATTGGTTCTGTGTACGTATTGTTTTTTTATATTATGTGTATGGTTTGCTATACTTGCAATAATTTGTATGTATATACCGTCAATAATTTAGGTGTGTATAAATAGGTATGCATGAAATTGGCAAACCATCGGGCCGGCCTCCGCCTACGCTTGTTATTATGGCACATTCTATTACCCAAGATGTACCCATGCGGACCTCTGCAAAATTCGCGAGCTAGAAATAGAACTTCGAGTGGCTTGATGGTTGCTATGAATCCCTCATCCGCTTCTATCCTGATCCCTTTGATGTTGTAATCCATCTTATATGGAATCCGAGGCATGGTTTGTTCATGATCGACAGATCTCAAAGACCGCCTGCCGCCTACTGACGGCGATGAATCGGATTAGTTTTTAAGTTTATGTTCTATTATAATGCGTTGTTTATGCCAAAACAAATCGCCCACGCCATTTGAACCACCAAAAAATCTACGCTTTGTAGCAACTTGCTTGTCATTGTTATTTATTCGTAAAGCATTACAATTTCAATGTTTAGATTTCGTTGTCGTCCGTGAATGTGCGAATTAATAAGCACTTTCCTGCTTTTTCTATTGCCAACATTCTGTCATAATATGGGTCATTTGCATCGAATATTTGAATGCCTTTGCAATTTAACATAAAATGCATCTTCCTAGCCCGAAAATGAACACAGTGCAAAACTGTGGTTAATTCAATATAATGGTCTGGAATAGACATAATCCCAATTTAATTGAATGATGGTTCTTCTAGCTAGAACCTAAAACCCATTAAATGCGGCCTGCGCAGAAGAGCCCTCTGGGCTGTCGATGGTATGATGTGGCTGAGCACTAGATAAGGATCACGGTGGGGATGTGGGGGTGGGACCTTGCCTAGCATGGCTACAAGGCTCCCTACTGTGGCTAGTTCTATAGCCGGTCATTGCTATGGGCCAAGTATGGATCTAACACCTCCTGGGTCGCAGGATACGTACCTATAGGGACGTCTTGGGCTCGATAGACGTGTCGGGGCGGCCTATGGATTTTGGGGGGTTAAAGTCGGGTACGGATGCGTGGTTGCCTGACGGAACCACGATCCTCTAGTCATCCATAGAAGCACTGTGCTCTGGACGGGGGTTCACCCTTTTCTGCCTCATCGGAATGGGGAGATGTAACCCGGAGTAGTCTCGTCGGGTGACTCCATGAGATTACGTCTCCGGAAGGCTACAACCATGCCATAGCGTGATTCGGCCTATCTGCAAAGTGTGCACAGGAAGGGCGGATGGAGTGGGCTACCCTCGCCATTGTTCTATGCCAGCCAACGCCATGTTATACCTCTATCTGCTGTTATCCGGAGGCCTTGACCGTCCATCAACCCCCATGAGTCTGAGCCCAGGGGTAGAGCCTTATTCTTGGTGCATTTCCTTTGTTATGTTGGTATTCTGTTGTATTCGTATGGTTGATGATGGGCCACCCTTCGCGGTAGTATATTATTTATTTGTATTGTTGCTAGATGCTAACTTGTATGTACGCTTTCACTATATAGGATTCCCATAGAAGGCGTGGGACGAATGACACCTCCGTGTCCTTCACCCGGACACTTGCCCATCACAAGTGGTCTGAGTCAGACGGAGGGCCTTTCTATGATGGTGAGGTCACCATGGAAGGGAAATTTCCCGTACTATACGATGGGAGCGTCATATAGGCACGGGGAGCGTCACAATAGTATCAGAGCATGATGCTGGTAGACCAGGTCATTAAAATAGCCATATTCTAACCCGCTAGACCGTTCAGTAGTAAGGGAGAGTCTTTTCTCTAGTATAGGGGTACTTACATACCTTTAGAGAGGAAGTGGCTGATCAATTGATTATGAACGGATCAAGTAGAGTAAATTTTTTTATGAAGTATTAGGGTAAAATATGTTGAGTTTTTTTCAGCGGTCCCTTGATTCTTGGAGTTATAACTTTCTCTAGGAGGCTCGGATTGGGCTGATTTTTGTTCCATTGTAACGGGGACCCCCTTAATTAGCCTAGGGCGACCCTCAGACTTGCTGGTAGCATCGAAAATTTGGATAAAAATCAAAATCGGCATCGACAGGGTTTTGAGTGTTTAAAATTTGATTTGGGGCTTCCGAATCTACCTCGGCCCTGAAAAATACGCGTGCGCTCTATTTATATGTATAAAAAGTTTTTTATTAAAAAAAAGGGAGAGAGAAAATTTTGAATTTAAAATTCTAGAAACTTCTTGTTTTTGTCCCTTTTCTTCTGCGCCTCCTATACCTGCGACACCATAACCGCCAGACCTAGTTTGATCTGCCATAGCTGTCGGACCAAGTTTGCGCACCATAGCTGACCTCGACTGTGCCTACCTGCCATAACCTATAGTGATAAAGTTGGACCGCCATAACCGCTAGACTGCGACCGTTCGCTCTCGCTACCCTACCTAACGACTATCTAAACCTCATGTCTTTGAGGACATGGCTCACATACACATGGAACAAACCTATGAGAGCCTTAGCATCGTCCAGATCTTTGTTGTCCTTGGGCCGCTTCTGGGTGTCAATCCTGAACCTGAGAAAGTGGAACTCCTCCTAAACCAGCTGGTTTTGCGCTTCGGTTTTGCGCTTCAGGTCAGGAGGGAGGATCCCCTTTTCCGTGTTCCACTTAACCGAGCGATATCTCCTGAAGCTTAATGCCTTGGGAGAGATGTATAGATTGGTGGAACAACCAGATCAGGTATTGATGCTCACCAAGTTCTTTCCGCCAGAATCTATGGCCAATGACTCCGAAGCTGCCCGGGTTGAGGCTTAAAGGGTGATGGATATGGGAGGATGATTAAGATCTGCCTACAATCGAATTTTTATATGTAGAGCTTGAAGACATGCACATCTAATCTGTTGCACCCATTACGCCCCACTCTCGATTCTCGCCTTTCGCCTATGGGCACGCAAGAAGTCCGCACGGGCCTATAATGAATGCCCTGCCTTGGCTATGGCCTTGAGATCCGGGCGCTTGGCTATAGCCGCTGCAGATCCTCGAAGATTTGAAAGCCCTGTATGAAACCCTGGCCGCTGCAAATCCTTGAAGATCTGAAAGCCCTATATGAAACCCTGGCTATGGCGATGAGATTCCGCCTTGGCTATGACCGGAGAACCGGCATGGCCCCTGTCACTCTACTACTGCACTCAAAGTCAATAAATTTAATGTGGATGTCTTTTGATGCACCTAAATCCCGCCCATGTTGGGCGGGACAAAAGTTTAACACTTTTTGCTTATGGTGGGCCCAAAGGGCTGCATTGAAAAATCTAAAAATCCCGCTATTTTGCCTAATTCATGACTTCGTGCTTTACTGCTAGTTTTTTTTCTTTGATCCAATGATCGGCAGTAGATAAACATGTTCTATGTATGACCATGACAGCCTCCAATCAGGTGGCTAGATGTCGACCTTTGTTTTTTTTTAATGGACAGTTGGATGGTGCATGCTCCATGCATATACGAGGGTACATTGGAAACCCCTACATGCATACCCTATCTAAGCATGTATATTTATTTTACACAAGATTCGGTTCTATTATTTCTTGCCTAACTTTTGACGTAGTACTGCCTAATATGGGTGGGGTAGTGAACATTCACAACAAAATAGCCTTTCTCAACACAATTCCTGACAGTGATATCAAGCTATCTAAGACAGATGTTTGTTCGTAATCCCTGTTTGTAGATATTATCTAAAGCAATCTATGCCAAGCGAAAAATCACAAAGGCAATCTAAATTTAGATATTATCTAAAGGCAATCTAAATCACAAAGCGAAAAATATACAGGGATAGGTTCCTTATGTATGAAATCTAAATTCCTGACTCGTAGATCATCTTCGACAGCCTGAGTTGCAGCAGCAGGGGAGGAACATCTTCTCCAATCACGTGCTAGAGATGGAGACACAACAAGAAAAGGGTCATTTAGCGACGTCTATAGCGACGTCTATCACGACGTCGACGGCGGCGTCGCCTGCGGGCGCCTCCGCAGGCGTCGTTGCAGGTCGTCGCATGCGACGTCGTCGCTTATGCGACGTCGGCGAAGCGTCGCTTTCGGGCGTCGCGTTGCGTGACTCGGGCGTCGCTTCGACGTCGCGTCGGCGGACGTCAGCGTCGCGGCGTGGTGGACGAAAAAAAAAATAAAAAAAAATTAAAAAAAAAAAAAAAAAAAAAAAAAAAAAAAAAAAAAGGAAAGAATTTTAATAGTTAGTTACAATATCATATACAAGAGGCGAGTAGTGGCTATCTTTACGTGTTCCCTGTTAGGGGAAAACCCGTATAGCCAATTCTATAACAATACGACCAATATTAGACAATGACATTGAAAGTTAACGTGAACTAAGAGTTTATAGCACTTACGAATCTATTTCGGCCGCCAGAACCCAAGTGAGACGGAATTCGTTTGCTTGAAGTTGCCTTGGCAGTCCGTGAGGCAGATGTTTTTTCTTGGAATCCTTTGCACGTTCGAAAGTGATCTGATTGCAAGGAATACAACATGACAAGTTAAATGTCTTATTTCGAATTGAACGAATGGCAACAAATAACAAATACCTTGATATCTTCCTTATGGACAGATTAAGTGGTTTAGGGACCTTTGACCAATCGCCTCCCAATTTTTTGGCATTCGACTTCAATTTTGCAATCACTCTTTGCCTTTTCTATAAATCGATAGATTAACACAAAACAAAAGAATAAAAATAAGACTATGACTAGGTCATGTACCTTCTTTTTCGAAGCAGCTCCCCCCATCATCGAAATGAGCCCCTTCCAAATCTGGATTAGTCGGATTAAAAGCTAGAGTTGGCTAACATACGCTTTAGGGTTATAAGCTAGATTTGGCCACCTCTACCTAAGAATTACAAGAAAAGTCGACTTGGACCCGAACACCTGGTCGTCTCCACTTTGGTGGAGCCTCACAGGTGCCCTTGAACAAGCCACTACAATTTTATTTTAAACCTAAAAATAACAAGTGGTCATGGACTTGAACCCGCACGCGGCCCTCTCCACTCTAGGTGGAGCCTACCGCCCCTTGAACAAGCCACTCCTTATCCTAGGAAAAATATATGATCGTAGTGAAGTGGACTTCGAACCCGGGTACATGGTCCTCCCCACTCTAGGTGGAGCCGACCCGTGCCCTTGAACAAGCCACTCCATCAATTTTTTTAACCTGCTTAAAATTATAAAAATAAAATGCAAGCGCGATCAACTTACCAAAAGAAGGACGTGTGTAACAAGATCCTGAGGGTCCAAATCGAAATAGAAAGCAACAAAGAGTTAGAAGAATAAGAACAACGGAAAAAAAAGATCGAAGAAGAAACAAAAAAAAAAAAAAAAAAGATGAAGAAATAGTAAAACAAGAAAGAAAAAAAATGAATGAATCAAAGAAGAAGAGAAGGGTGGGAGAAAGAAGAGAAGGGGAAAGAGGAGAAAAAGAAATTAGGGGAAGAAAGAGAAGAATGGAAGAAATAAGAGAATGAAATGGAAGAAGATAGAATAATGGAAGAATGGAAGAGTGAAATAAGGGAAGAATCGAAGAAAGAAATGAGGAAAGAAGGAAAAGAAGAAGAATCACGAAAAAGAAGAAGAAAAAAAGAAGAAGGAAAGAGATAAAAAAAAAAATTTGAAATCTACACTAAATCATTCAATCCAAAAACCATTCAATCCAAAAAGCATGATCTACTAACCTTAAAAAAAGAGTGCTTGCAAGTCGTTCGTTCAAGGTCGTAGAAGATCGCCCAAAATAGTCGATAGAAGGAAGCCTAGGAATGGTCCCGAAAAAGACGGTCCAGCGGGATTTGAAAAAACACGCCGCGTCGCGTGCGACGTCAGCGGCGTCATCGCGGCGTAATTTTGAAATCGTATATACGATTTTGAAAACGTATATACGATTTCAAAATCGTATATCTGATTTAATAACGTCGCATCTGACGGTCCGCGAACGTATTTTGTTATAGCGACGTCTAACACTTTTTAATTTTTTGGTGCCTTTTTTTTCATCTGATGGTCATGAAAGTTTGTCCTTATGCTAATTTGGACATTCCCGAGCCATATATGCAGTCAAAATCACATTCTGGATTTAACCAATCTTCTATTGCTACTACTTACGAATGTTTGAGCCTGGGGTGGCATGTTTGAGCCTGGGGTGGCGGTTTGATAAGTTCTCCCGGACGGATGTTGGATTTTTTTGGCCCTTATCGAACGAGGCCCCTTGAACGAAGGATTCAACGGTCGGATAGAGGAACCGAGATCCGGGAGTGTGGTCTTTAGCGTACGGCCCCCCGGGGGAGCGCTGCCAGGAAAGGCTGCCTCGGGAAACTTTTTGGGGCTCGCCTCCTGGGGTCCGGACTCTCCCCTCTAATGAGGTGGCCTTGCAAGGTCCTGGCCTTGTTTGACTTGGGCAAGTGTGCCAGCTCGGCTGCCCAACAACAGGCTGCCCGGACCGTTCTAATGCAAACACTTTGATCTAAACCTTGTCCGGAAATTTTGAAAACTGGCCTGTATGTTGGCGATGACTTAGGAAGCCTGCTGACAAAAAATCAGAATTTAATTCCGTACTATGCATTAATTACGAATTTATGAATGTCTTGCTACCGCAAAGTCGCCCTTTACTTCTAAGCGCCAACGGGAGGAGTACAGATCCAAACTCCATTCCGTCCGGTTCCCCTTGCTTCACGTTCTCAAATCGCATCTTATCGCCCAAGTACCAAGTGCAAGGACCAAAACTTCGGCACCCAAAACGCAAACCACCTCGCTAGAACCCGGCAACTCATAGGGTTTTACGTTTGGAGGCTCTATCCTTGTCGATTCGACTAGGACCTTGCGCCCGTGTCTTGACGTAGAGGGGGTGTTGACGCCGAGCACGGACCCTAAAACCATCGGGAAGCAGCTTGCCCCAAAGTCCTCTCCCCCGAAGGCCCCGGCGACGGACGGGCAACTTCCTCTCCGAAATCGTGATTCGGCTCGCCCAATGGACTCGGAACATCGACATTGCCACGGGGACCAGGTTTCATGGCCAAAAGACCACCCCTTCTCGGGGTAGCGTCAAACTATCTCATGTCCAACACACTTTCGTAGTCAATTGGCCTAGGAGGTGGGTCACGAATCTTTTGCAACGTGGGCGTGGTGTTTCTTTCTTTTTACAAAACTGACCGGTGCAACTTGGTCTCTAGGGTAATTCGCCTCCCGGACGATGTAAGCGAAGTCGAATCGCCATTCCCGAAAGCTCCACAATGTCCGAACGACAAAACACTTTGGTTTCTACACGGCCGACGGGGCGCTTGGCGGTTGATAAGTTCTCCGCGGACGGATGTTGGATTTTTGGACTTTATCGAGACGGGGGCCCTTGAACGAAGGATTCAACGGTCCGGATAGGGGAACCGAGATCCGGGAGTGTGGTCTTTAGCGTATGGCCCCCTCGGGAGCCGCCAGAAAGGCGCCTCGAAACTTTTTGGGGCTCGCCTCCTGGGTCCCACTCTCCCCTCTAATGAGGTGGCCTTGCAAGGTCCTGGCCTTATTTGACTTGGGCAAGTGTGCCCGCCTCGGCTGCCCAACAACAAGCTGCCGGACCGTTCTAATGCAAACACTTTGATCTAAACCTCGTCCTAAAATTTTGAAAACTGGCCTGTATGTTGGCGATGACTTAGGAAGCCCTGTTGACAAAAAATCAGAATTTAATTCCGTACTATGCATTAATTACGAATTTATGAATGTCTTGCTACGCAAAAGCGCCCTTTTTACTTCTAATCGCCTGGCAATGGGAGGAGTACGATCCAAACTCCATTCCGTCAGTTCCCCTTGCTTCGCGTTCTCAATCGCGATCTTATCGGCCAAGTCCCAAGTGCAAAGGACCAAAACTTCGGCACCCAAAACGCAAACCCCTGCTAGAACCGGCAACTCATGGGGTTTACGTTTGGAGGCTCTATCCTTGTCGATTCGACTAGGACCTTTGCGCCGTGTCTTGACGTAGAGGGGGGTGTTGACGCGAGCCACGGACCCTAAAACCATCCATCGAAGCAGCTTTGCCCCAAAAGTCCTCTCCCCGGCGGCCCTCGGGCGACGGACGGGCAACTTCCCTCTCCCAATCGTGATTCGCTCGCCAATGGACTCTAACATCGACATTGCCCCCTGGGGACCAAGTTTCATGGCCAAAAGACCACCCCTTCTCGAGGTAGCGTCAAACTATCTCATGTCCAACACACTCGTAGTCAATTGGCCTAGGAGGTGGTCCTCGAATCGCAACGTAGGGCGAAGTGTTTCTTTCTTTTTGCAAAACCCAACCGCGTGCAACTTGGTCTCTAGGGTAATTCGGCCTCCCGACGATGTGCCGAAGTCGAATCGCCATTCCGGAGCCTCCGCAATGTCCGAACGACAAAACACTTTGGTTTCTACACCTGGCCGACCGCAGGGCGCCACGGTTTGATAAGTTCTCACGGACGGATGTTGGATTTTTGGACCTTATCGAGGACAGGGCTCTTGAACGGGATTCAACGGTCGGATAGGGGAACCGAGATCCGGGAGTGTGGTCTTTAGCGTCACGGCCCCGGGGGAGCCCTGCCGGAAAAGGCTGCCTTGAAAAACTTTTGGGGCTCGCCTCACGGGGTCCGGGACTCTCCCCTCTAATGAGGTGGCCTTGCAAGGTCCCGCCTTGTTTGACTTGGGCAAGTGTGCCGCTTCGGCCCCTAACAACAGTCGCCCGACCGTTCTAATGCAAACACTTTGATCTAAACCTTGTCCGGAAATTTTGAAAACTCGGCTCAGAGTATGTTGGCGATGACTTAGGAAGCCTGCTGACAAAAAAATCAGAATTTAATTCCATACTATGCATTAATTACGAATTTATGAATGTCTTGCTACTTTGCAAAGCCGCCTTTTACTCCTAACTACCACAACGGGAGGAGTACAGATCCAAACTCCATTCCGCCGGGTTCCCCTTGCTTCGTTCTCAATCGCATCTTATCAGCCAAGTCCCAAGTGCAAAGGACCAAAACTTCGGCACCCAAAACGCAAACCCCGCTAGAACCTCGCAACTCATAGGGTTTACGTTTGGGAGGCTCTATCCTTGTCGATTCGACTAGGACCTTAGCGGCCGTGTCTTGACGTGGGAGGGGGTTTGACGCCAGAGCACGGACCCTAAAACCATCCGGAAGCGACTTGCCCCAAAAGTCCTCTCCCCAAGGCCCCGGGCGACGGAGGGGCAACTTCCCCTCTCCCAATCGTGATTCGGCCACGCCAATGACCGGGCGTCGACATTGCCACAGGGGACCAAGTTTCATGGCCAAAAGATCACCCCTTCTCGAGGTAGCGTCAAACTATCTCATGTCCAACACACTCGTCGTAGTCAATTGGCCTAGGAGGTGGTCGTCGAATCTTTACCGCAACGGAGGGGCGTAAGTGTTTCTTTCTTTTGCAAAACCGACCCGTGCAACTTGGTCTCTAGGGTAATTTTCGGCCTCCCTGACGATGTGGCGAAGTCGAATCGCCATTCCGAGCCTCCGCAATGTCCGAACGACAAAACACTTTGGTTTCTACACCTGGCCGACCGCAGGATGTTTCATGGTTTGATAAGTTCTCACGGACGGATGTTGGATTTTTTGACCTTATCGGTGACAGGGCTCTTGAACGAAGGATTCAACGGCCGGATAGGGGAACCGAGATCCGGGAGTGTGGTCTTTAGCGTCACGGCCCCGGGAGCGCCGCCAGAAAGGCTGCCTCGGAAACGTTTTGGGGCTCGCCTCCGGGGTCCCACTCTCCCCTCTAATGAGGTGGCCTTGCAAGGTCCTCGCCTTGTTTGACTTGGGCAAGTGTGCCTTCGGCCGCCCAACAACAGGCTGCCCTGACCGCTTCTAATGCAAACACTTTGATCTAAACCTCGTCCCAAAAATTTTGAAAACTGGCTCAGATGTTGGCGATGACTTAGGAAGCCTCATGACAAAAAATCAGAATTTAATTCCATACTATGCATTAATTACGAATTTATGAATGTCTTGCTCTCTTGCAAAAGTCGCCCTTTACTTCTAATCGCCACAACGGAGGAGTACCGGATCCAAACTCCATTCCATCAGTTCCCCTTGCTTCGCGTTCTCAATCGCATCTTATCAGCCAAGTCCCAAGTGCAAAGGACCAAAACCGGCACCCAAAACGCAAACCCGCTAGAACCCGGCAACTCATGGGGTTTACGTTTGGGAGGCTCTATCCTTGTCGATTCGACTAGAACCTTTTGCGCCGCGGTCTTGACGTAGAGGGGGTGTTGACGCCGATCCACGGACCCTAAAACCATCCGGAAGCGGCTTGCCCCAAAAGTCCTCTCCTCAGAAGGCCCCGCAACCCGGACGGGCAACTTCCCATCTCCCGAATCGTGATTCGCTCTGCCAATGGACTCTAACGTCGACATTGCCCCTGGGACCAAGTTTCATGGCCAAAAGACCACCCCTTCGAGGAGGTAGCGCCAAACTATCTCATGTCCAACACACTCGTAGTCAATTGGCCTAGGAGGTGGTCAGCCGAATCACCGCAACGTGAGGGCGTAAGTGTTTCTTTCTTTTGCAAACCTACCGCAAACTTGGTCTCTAGGGTAATTTCGGCCTCCCGAGTGATGTGGCTTAAGTCGAATCGCCATTCCGGAGCCTCCGCAATGTCCGAACGACAAAACACTTTGGTTTCTACACGCGATTAAACCCAGACGCCTTTTGGTTTGATAAGTTCTCACGACGGATGTTGGATTTTTGGACCTTATCGAGGCGGGGCTCTTGAACGAAGGATTCAACGGTCGGATAGGGGAACCGGATCCCGGAGTGTGGTCTTTAGCGCATCGGCCCCCTGGGACCGCCAGAAAGGCTGCCTCGAAAAAAACATTTTGGGGCTCGCCTCACGGGGTCCCGACTCTCCCCTCTAATGAGGTGGCCTTGCAACGTCCTGGCCTTGTTTGACTTGGGCAAGTGTGCCCGGCTGCTGCCAACAACAGCTGCCCGGACCGTTCTAATGCAAACACTTTGATCTAAACCTTGTCCGGAAATTTTGAAAACTGGCCTCAGATGTTGGCGATGACTTAGGAAGCCTCACGACAAAAAATCAGAATTTAATTCCATACTATGCATTAATTACGAATTTATGAATGTCTTGCTCGCAAAAGCCCCTTTACTTCTAACTGCCACAACGGGAGGAGTACAGATCCAAACTCCATTCCATCAGTACCCCTTGCTTCGCGTTCTCAACTGCATCTTATCAGCCAAGTCCCAAGTGCAAAGGACCAAAACTCGGCACCCAAAACGCAAACCCTGCTAGAACCTGGCAACTCATAGGGTTTACGTTTCGGAGGCTCTATCCTTGTCAGATTCGACTAGGACCTTGCGCCGTGTCTTGACGTAGAGGGGGGGTGTTGACGCCAGAGCACGGACCCTAAAAACCATCCGGAAGCAGCTTGCCCCAAAAGTCCTCTCCCGAAGGCCACGGCGGGGAGGGGCAACTTCCCCTGGAATCGTGATTCGCTCGCCAATGACTTCGGAACGTCGACATTGCCCTCGGGGACCAAGTTTCATGGCCAAAAGATATCTCATGTCCAACACACTCGTAGTCAATTGGCCTAGGAGGTGGCTGTCGAATACTTTAGCAACGTAGGGCGTAAGTGTTTCTTTCTTTTGCAAAACCTAATCGCAACTTGGTCTCTAGGGTAATTTCGACCTCCCCGACGATGTGGCGAGAGTCAATCGCCATTCCGGAACCTCCCGCAATGTCCGAACGACAAAAACACTTTGGTTTCTACCGCGATTCGCCGAGGATGTTTCAGGGTTTGATAAGTTCTCCGCGGACGGATGTTGGATTTTTTGGACCCTTATCCAGGGCCCGGGGCTCTTGAGCGAAGGATTCAACGGTCGGATAGGGGCGAGATCCCGGTGTGGTCTTTAAGCGTCTGTCCCGAGTGGAAAGGCTGCCTCGGGGAAACGTTTTGGGGCTCGCCTCCTGGGTCCTGGACTCTCCCCTCTAATGAGGTGGCCTTGCAAGGTCCCTGGCCTTGTTTGACTTGGGCAAGTGTGCGCCCTGGCTGCCCAACAACAAGGCTGCCTGGACCGTTCTAATGCAAACACTTTGATCTAAACCTTGTCCGGAAATTTTGAAAACTGGCCTGTATGTTGGCGATGACTTAGGAAGCCTGCGGACAAAAATCAGAATTTAATTCCGTACTATGCATTAATTACGAATTTATGAATGTCTTGCTCTTTAAAAGCGCCTTTTACTTCTAAGCGCCACAACGGGAGTACAGATCCAAACTCCATTCCATCGGTTCCCCTTGCTTCACAAGCGTTCTCAACTGCATCTTATCAGCCAAGTCCCAAGTGCAAAGGACCAAAACTTCGGCACCCAAAAACGCAAACCCCGATAGAACACGGCAACTCATGGGGTTTACGTTTGGAGGCTCTATCCTTGTCGATTCGACTAGGATACCTTGCCGTGTCTTGACGTAGAGGGGGTGTTGACGCCAGAGCACCCGACCCTAAAACCATCCTGGAAGCGGCTTGCCCCCAAAAGTCCTCTCCGAAGGCCACGGCAATGGATCGGCAACTTCCCCTCTCCCAATCGCGATTCGGCTCGCCAATGGACTCCTAACGCCGACATTGCCCCAGGGACCAAGTTTCATGGCCAAAAGACCACCCCTTCGAGGTAGCGTCAAACTATCTCATGTCCAACACACTCGTAGTCAATTGGCCTAGGAGGTGGTCAACCGACACGCAACGTAGGGCTTAGTGTTTCTTTCTTTTGCAAAACCGACCGTGCAACTTGGTCTCTAGGGTAATTCGCCTCCTGGACGATGTGGCGAAGTCGAATCGCCATTCCCGAGCCTCCGCAATGTCCCAACAACAAAACACTTTGGTTTCTACACCGCCGGCCCGCAGGACGCCAGACGGGTTTGATAAGTTCTCCTGGACGGATATTGGATTTTTGGACCTTATCGAGCCGGGGCCCTTGAACGAAGGATTCAACGGCCGGATAGGGGAACCGAGATCCCGGAGTGTGGTCTTTAGCGCACGGCCCCTCCCGGGAGCGGCCGCCAGAAAGGTCGCCGGGAAACTTTTGTGGCTCGCCTCTTGGGGTTCGGACTCTCCCCCTCTAATGAGGCGGCCTTGCAAGGTCCTGGCCTTGTTTGACTTGGGCAAGTGTGCCCGCTCTACGCCCAACAACAAGTCGCCCCTGACCGCATCTAATGCAAACACTTTGATCTAAACCTTGTCTGGAAATTTTGAAAACCCGGCATGCTCGTTGGCGATGACTTAAGAAGCCCTGGCGACAAAAAATCAGAATTTAATTCCTTACTATGCATTAATTACGAATTTATGAATGTCTTTGCTACCGCCAACAACAGTCGCCCTAGACCGCTCCAATGCTACCTATTTGATCGAACTAAAAATTTGCACTCATCTTTGGGGATGACATAGGAAGCCAACCGACAAAAATCAGAATTTAATTCCATACCATGCATTAATTACTAATTTATGAAGCATGAATGCAAAGAACGCATAACTAAAAAATTTCGCATCGAAAAAAGGTGGAATTTTGACAAAGCGGCAACGTGCGGGCGCGGACATGAGAAAACATTTCACTAGGATATGCGGTGTTGGTGCACGATGAAATATCTCCGGAAGTCTTCCAGAGCTCACATGCCGCCACAAAGTTCTCTTCACGGAAGGCCCGGCGATGGACGAGCAATTTCCCTCTCCAAAACCATGATTTGGCTCTTCCAATGGACTCAGAATATCGACATTACCCTGGGGACCAACTTTCGTGGCCAGAAGACCACCCTTGTTCTCCAAAAAGAACAAAGTACACTAGACGTCCAGCAGACGTCCCGCGCGACGTCACGTCGCACAAAAGTGACGCACGCGATGCGACGTGGTGCACTGGCGCGGATGATCCGCCACATCACGGTGCGACGACGCGCACCACACGCCGCGACCGCGACGCGGACGCGTCGCATTGACGTCGCATGGTCACGTTATTTGCGACGTCACGTCGCACAGACGTCGCAAGCCCACGTCGCTAAATGTCCATTCTCTTGTTGTGAGAACTAGGGAGTTAGCGGTAGCACGTCAGGGGCAGGTATTTTGAATAGATTCTAGTATTGCAATAGAGCCATTCTAGAACTTATTGTTCTGAACATGAACCCTAATCAATGAACCCTAACTATAAGTTAGATGTATGTGAGTAGGATTAGTTGTTATGCTCATGTTGATATAATGTTGGTTGATCTCATGTTTGCACCTCTTGTGTATTGGGAAGGGGGGTAGAGGCCTAGTAGCCACTAGTAGATGATGCTCCTAAATTAGACCCATTAGTTCCCATTATTATGCGGCATATAGAGCCCACCACCGCTATGGAGGCTATGGAGGACCGGAGCACCACATAAGGGTCGGTGGCAAAGTGGAGGGAGGTCCCCACGAGCACGCGACGGTACCGGGGACATATAGCTGGCTAGGCTTATAGTCCGGTCACACGGTGTGGGCGGGTATGAGTCCCACACTTCCCCGGTCAATGGTGTGCCACGACTCTCTCAAAAGCGTAGGTGTCGGCCGGCCCTTGTTTTGGGGGGAGTTCGATCCGGATAATGCACGTGTGTCGCCATGATTCTCTAGCTGCCCATGGAGCCACTGCACCTCGGGAGGGGGAGATGCAACCATTCCTACCTCATCAGACCAGGGAGATGCAACCCGGTGTAGTCTCGTTGGGTGACACCATGGGATTACGTCTCCAACAAGTTACAAATCCGCAGAGCCGATTTAGCCTATCCAGAAAGTATGCACCGGGAGGGGCGGATGGAGTGGTCAACCCTAGCCATTGTCTATTGCCAGCCCAAGTCATTGCCATAACTCGATCTATTCTATATGGAGGCCCCCAGCCGTCAGTCGACTCCCCCTTGAGTCTGAGCCCTGGGTAGGAGCCTCTATTTGGAGTATTTGATGCCTTTGTTGTATTGTTGTATACGATGACATGGATGGATGGATTATCACTACCCTTCGAGGCAGTTTATTAGGTTTATTGTTATTGTTACTAATGCTTATGTTGTATATTTTGCGTCTGCTGACATAGGGACCCCTAGAGGACGGGACGGAATGACGCCTATGTATGCTCTACTCGATAGTCTGGCCTTCAAATGCGAGTTAGATAGAGGGCCCATAGGACGGGTGGCCATTGGATGGGGAAGGTCCTTCGATGTATATGGCAGGCTGTCGTATATAGCGCAAGGAATGTCACAAGATTTGATGGTCATATTTGGAAAGAACCCTAATCAGATTATCAGGATAAAAACTATATCATCTCTCATCTTAAAGGTATTTGGTGAATTGTATAGAAGCTTAAGGGCATTTGAGTAATTAATGTACATCTTAAGAGCATTTATTTTCAATAATACAACATACTAGATATGTTGACCAAGGGCATTACAAAAATTTACGAAAACTCAGGGGTATGTCGTGAAATTTGTCAAAACATAAAGGGTATTTTGTAGTTTTTCCCTTTTAATTAACAAGCCAAGTGGCAGTGTTGAACAACAGTTCATGTATGTATGTTAGGTCATGTGCACACTGTGCCAAATGGCAAGTCAAATGGCACATTGCCAAATATCAAGCTAAGTGGTAATATTGGACATCAGTCCATGTATATGTATCAAGATCGATGGCACCATGTGCCAAATGGCAAGGTCAAGTGGCACACTGCCAAATATCAAAATTTGAATGGCGCGATTGGACGCCGATCCATGTATATATATCTCTGATCAAATGGCACCCTATGCCAAATGGCAAGGACAAAAGGCACACTGCCAAATAGCAAACAAGGTCTGTACAGCTTTATTAGGACTTAACCATCATTCATTTATTTTGGGATTATGTCTATTCCAAAATCGCGCCACTTTAGCATGTATAATGACCAATTATGGTGTTTTTACATTTATTTTATTCACCAAAAATTTGGCTCAGAAGCACTTGCTCATTAGTCTATTTCAATTTACTCATAAAAACAAGTCTTATTAACGCACTATTAACACATTTTCTTATGAGGTGGAATGATAAAAAATAACCATTTTTTAACGTCTATGTTATCTATGGGGTGTGAAAATAATGCAAATAGAATAGAATGGAATAGAAATTATTGTCCCTTGCGCCCTCAGGCCCCTGGACTTATGTAGCATGGGCGAGCTCCCTAAAAAGGGCGCTACTAGCACATCACGCTGATTTATTGTAGCCTTTTCTGAAGACTTCCTTAGTTTCTATTAGTACCGGCACCCGCTTTGAATCGGCATCGTGGCAGTATGGTGGTGCGTCGTTATCAATCAGCTTTTAGCTGAGCATTTCGTAGATGTTTATGAATCACCTCCTGTGCAGTTCATATTACAAGCCCTCTTTCTTTGTGTACTTCTCGGTGTCTGATCATCATTTCCTAGATTGCGTCTGCCAGATCTCTCATTGTTTCTGCCCTTACTATCAGGGTGTGTACTGGTTGATCCCATCTTATATTTCTGTACTTGTTTCTGATGTCTCAGTATATTGGGCACTCATTGAGCATGTGATTCTCATCCTCCACTTTCCCAGTGTTACAGATTCTACATATCCGGTCTTCCTTTTCTATCTTCCTCCATCTGTCCTTTTCAATTCTTAGATCGTGGCTCCCTATCCTAAATCTCGCCAAGATGTCTCTCCTGGACTTTCCTAGCAGATTATCTCGGTACATCTGTTGTCCTATCTACTATTCTGGATTGAATACTGTCATGAGCCAAAGTGTCTTGGGTCCTGCGTGCTTTTGCAGCCATGCTCTTGTAGCCTTATCTGCCCACTCTTCATTCCACTTCCCTTTGTTTACTAGATCACTCAGGTTCATTCCCATTTCTCTGGTCCACCTCGCCACATCCTTAAACCATCCATTGCCTATGAGTATGTGTGATTTTGCTGACTCAATGATTGCAATACTTGACAGCTTCCCTTGGTGACCTCCTGCGTTGTCCTTTATTAGGTATCTGATAGTCTTCTCCTATGCTCTCACCTCCATTGGTTTCTGTCCTGTCTCGAGTATTATGACTGTTAGTGGCGTGTTTGTTCGCACCTTAAATTCCTGTTTGTGCCACTGTCTGAGGATCCCTTCATGTTTATCCCATTTCTTATCCGTCAAACCCGGTCCCCATGCTTCAGCTCCATATAATTGCGTCGTCGCGACTACTGCACTAAACAAGTAACATTTGATTACCCAATCAATTATTCTTCTTTTATTACAGAAATTTTTCATATACAGCTAATATCGGAATTTAATTACACTAGAAGTTAATTGTTCGAAGATTTTGAGGCAGTATTCAAAGAAATATGAAGGTGGACGTCATAGTTGACGTTTAATATTTACAATAAAATTACACTTCCATTAATTTTGCAAGAGGTAAATCAACAGGTAATCGGCTTGGCGTGATTTAGCACCAGCAATTTGGACTCGAACAACATGGTTAACAACAATTTGGACTCAAACAACATGGTTCCGACTCAAGCAGAATAGTTTCAGACACAAAATCGAACTCATCCCTGGGCTTTAGGTTGTCCATAGTTGTTGAAGAAGAACTTGTCTGCAAATCTTACCAAATCTTTATGGGGAATGGTCCTTATTACTATTTGACATTGGGGAGAGGAGAGCACAAAGACCTGAACTTGTACTCAATCGCTGAGCTTATGGACTCAATCTTCACTTGCTTCTGGTCAAATTTTGGAGATTTTAGTGGTGGAAGAATGAAGGGTAGGAGATTTAATGTGCTCTTGTATTCTCAAGGTGGTGGAATAGTGCCATGGGGCATGCCTTCTTCTTTCATAATCCCCTGCTGTGCAACAACTTCAACTATCTGATCACGATTCAGTCTAAAGCTCTCAAGAAGGCGCCACATATCATTTAAAGCCGATCTCTGATCTTGAATAATTTGGTCTCTAATAGCCATTTTGTATTGTGGCTCCATATTTTCCATGCCCTGCAGGATACAGCTTGCATTTTTAAGTCCAAGTCCACCAATCCAGATTCAACAAATGCTAGAAATTTTAAAAACATATTACCAGAAGATGATACTGATTAAAAATACAAAGCTATGTTTTGTTTCCATTACTGTTAATAGCATCATCTATTTGCTATTGTAGCTCTTTGAGACCTTGGTGTCCAAAAAATCTCGCAGTTTCTTCATTTTCCTTTTGCAGTCTTGAAATGTTGACAAAGTGAGTCAGAAACAATGCTACACTGCATTCACACAAGTTCTACATAAAGCCACAATATAATTACCCATGATTTACAGTTATATTGCATAAAATAGCTGGAGTTTGACAACTAACCATGAATATACTGGACATGGACATTCTTCATGAGAATAAGATCAGCGAGATGAGCATTACTTAGACACCAACATACTTGGTGGTTTATTGCAGCAGTAGGATATTACAGCATAGATCCATGAAATGTGCCACCTTGAATCATGAAATGAACATGATGTCTTACCATAAACTTCGTGGCAGTTTACCTGACAAAATGTATCATCTAAATACGAGGATTACTTTAGAGTTGAAACAAATTGTTGTTTGAAACCCATGCATCGGTATAGCTTAGTCACATCACCATAAAATCCACATCTGTTGAAATAGATAACAACTTAAGAACTATATACCAGAAAATCAATGGAAAAACAAAGCCACAAGCCTCAAAGAATCTAAAAACTCTGTTATAATATTTGTTTAATGCACCAAGTTTTTAAGCAGAAGCTGCTAATTGTCATTGCATAAACTGATTTAAAAGAAAAGAAAATAAAACTCTAACTCTTAAAGTTAAAGCAAATGATTACCATGAGCTGGTGGCACATAGAGACTTCGATCCACAATTTTAAGCAAGAATTTTACCTTCTTGAACTCACAAGCTAAGATTTTGGTCTGCTTTTATCATTGCCAGGCAGCTCTTTCATAAGATTGACTCTATGTTGTATGACTTGTATATCTAAATCAGCAAGTAAGCGGCATTCTTGACCCAATCAGAAACTAGTACATCTGCAAAATTTATGATGATATAGCTTACGACATTGGCACAAAACAAAAATCCATATAAGGATGATTACATGTTACCTTGCCTGAGGAAGAGGTTTAATCCATTCCACAACTTGTCCTGTAGAAAAATCGCCTCAAAACTATCTCCGCCGCATCTGCTTGCTATTAGCCTATTATTCTTCCTATTGGGACAAGAAACGACAAGATATTTGCATCTGCTTTGGAAGAAATGGTAAAGCAGAGGGCAGAACTGGGCGAACAGAGAAAACGTAGAGGAAAGATAGATCAAGGAAGAAAGAGCAGGCGCAAAAGTTTGGAAGGGGCAGTGGAGAAGAGGCGGAAGAAAATTTTGAGAAGGTGAAAGGGAAATAAAAAATTGAGAAGAATAGGCATAGGCGGGAGACGGGAGACGCGTTTGGTTTGGGAGGGAAATTTTGTAGAAGCGCACGCACCGAACCAAAATAAACTTTGTTTAAAATTCCCAATTTAATGACATAATCCGAAAGTAATTGAATGATGGTTACTTCAATGTTGTTTTTGTGATAGACCCAACTCACTAGTACTGGATTCCAAGTAGGAAGTTCCATTTGGAACTCGGCCTCCTCTTGGTTTTCCAAAATCATCCTACATTTATGCAAGCACAGATAAGAGGATGAAATTTTAAAGCAAAAATGCCATACAAGAACAAGAAGTCCAAGATGGTACCATTCTTCCAAGGTATACAGTTACAGATATTTAAATCCAAGACAAGCCTAAGCCCATCAGACTATGCTGATGCCCAAAGATCCAAGTAAAATAGGCCATTGTGCTTAATTCCTATTGTACACAATAACAATTAGAGCTATAAGGATATAACTCTTGTCTACAGAATATAGATAATAAACCCTATACCATGAACAATATATTTTATTCACGCTATAGCGGTTTGCACACTTATGCAACATGGCACATGCATGATCTTTTGCAAATAGAGTTCAGAAAGAACTTCCCATAATGAGCATTTGGAACCCCAGATATTTTCGTTGTGTAGTTAATTCAGAATATAACTTACAGACTTAAAAGTATTTTAATACAAAGGGGGAGTATCTAATAGCAAAGCATCCATTTTGTAAGCTTTACACATCTCCAGCATAAGACTAACACTAACACTGCTAGGCTATAACTTGCTACAAGTTCCATTTGAAAAATTCCAATGTCCCAAAGCAAACGGCCAGCCTGTTATGGCAAAATGTATAGCCAAGAATTGATTTCCAAAAGGGTAATAATTTATGTGAGAATATAGAACATATTCTCTAAAAAGTACCAGCCAGAACCAACTTGTAGCTGTGTAGAAGTTAAAATAAGCAACAAAGTAGCTTTGTACCATTTCAAAGTGCAAATAAAAGGCTTGTAAATAGGCCTCTGTTTCCCAAACCGGACATGCAAATCCATGTACTTGTAGACAAATTAACATCTTCAAGTCATTCCTGATCAAATCATCTTCTAATGCAAACTTTCTAGCTCATCTAAAACCCATTGAACAAAAGGGATACATTAAGAGGAGAAGCCCGTACCTGTAGCCAACCAATGCATCATTAGCCTGATAAGGTTAAAGATGCAAGGTCCAAAATGTACCTTAGGCTTCTCGGTTGTCAACCGATCACCTAATGTAGGCCTTTTGCCCAAAAGATCAAATGAGCATAGTAAAATATAAAAGTAATTTAAACAAATGAGAGAGATCTAGCTCAATATTATTTCAGTAATAATGGTGAGCAAAAGCAAAGGATCCTTAAATATAAACTATTCAGAGAAGAAACATACAGTTATAGGCATTTTAAAACCGAAGATATTAAATGTTGTTCAATCTCTTAGGCAAAAAACATGTATTAGATAGCAAACATAACTCATAAATCTGTCATGTTTCTTCAACAAGAGTTATTTGATTAACTAGCATCATGTCTGAAAGGTAAATACAATTTTAAGCATTTAGATGCTAGAATAAATTTCTTTCTCTAACCTTTAGGTTTGAGATTGTTATAAGTCTAGCATTTATGTCATAGCAGATCCCTTCTCTACTACCAACTATTTATCTTGAATGATGAAAAATGCACTGCCACACATGGTGAAACTCGTAATCAAACGCGTAATCAGATTCAAAGCACCATCCATTTGGACTGTCGGTAAAAAATGGGATCTTCACCATAAATTTGTCTATAGGAATCCTGGATGGCCACCATAGTCCTGCTAACCTCGTTTGCCGTAGCCCCCGTTTGCATACAAGATGCCAGGCCTCTGCACTCCTCAAGCCATGCCCTTACATACCATAGCCAGGCTTGCTATGTTTGCCAGGCATTTCGATTCCTCAAGCGCTTCAAAAATACTGATTTGCATATTGATTCGGGGCATGGGTTTTTAATCCTCGACATGTCACGCTTCTTTGCTCTCTTTTGTTTGGATCCCATAGGCCAACTGGTCTCCGTGGACGATAAAAAATCTATTCTATTCTATTCTATTCTATTCTATTCTATTCTATTCTATTCTATTCTATTCTCTCTGTCTAGCAGTGCCTCATCTGAGTCTTGTTTCACAAACTATAGATTATGGAAGGAAAAATATGCCCATAAGCTGGCAAGATGGGTCGAGGCAAAATACCTAATAGATATGGAGATATGATTCGGTAGAGAGATTAAGGCAGAGCCCAGCAAAATGGAGGCAGGTTATGCCAGATTTCATCCGCCTTATATCATAAATGACGAGAGGTAAAAGTATTTAGTGAAATAAGGAATAAAATCGCTAAATTGGCAATATAGAGATGGGAAAAATTTCACTAATGGTAATTGCAATGGTCTAGCCATTCATTGGCCCTATTGAAATCGTCTTCATGTGGACCAAATAACATTGGTAATGTGAAGATTCCCATCCAATCCGTTTTCTTTTAATCGGATAATGTAGCTGCTCTACCTACCATCATCTAAAACTTTTGAGTTGTCATACCTTCAGAAGAGACCCCGGACAATTCCAGATTGAAAGCATTCCTTTGGCTTGTATTTTTAAGACCACTCCACTCCACTCTCGTTACAAGCTGCTTAGAAAGGGATGTCCAATGAGGATATTTAATTCTCCATCTTTTTTTCATCAATCAATTGCTTCCAAGTTAAAAGTAAAGCTCCCATTGGTTAACACCAACTAGACTAACAAAAATGAAACAGGAAACCAGATGGCATTACATTTCATATAGATGCAAAAAAATGATACACAACAAAACAATGAAGTCAAATACATAAAACAAAGAAGTCAGCTAAAAAACTAGAATTGTTATTGCTGCTTGTAATGACTTGAACCAACTTCTAAGCACTCCATTCAATTCAAATCAGATTCATATAAATTAGCATGCTTAAATCTTATTCAAAATTCACCTTTGAAGCATTGCCACATGCATTTGTGAAGTCCACTTAATGGCTTGATATTGCCAAAATCATCCTGCATTTATGCAACCACAAACAAGAGGATGAAATTTTAAAGCAAAAATTTAGAGAAATCAGAATATCTCACAATCAATTACTTCAAATACCTATAAACCTCTACCAAGAAAGTTTAGCAGCGCTGTTAAGACCAATGCACAGAAGTGTCATGAAAAAAACCAGCTTGAACTAGTTAATCCTAGCACAAACATCCCTCCCCTGTCTTATATGGCCATACAAGAACAAGAAGTCCAAGATTGTACCATTCTTCCAAAGTATACAGTTACAGATATTTAAATCCAAGACAAGCCTAAGTCCATCAGACTATGCTGGTGCCCAAAGGTCCAAGTAAAATAGGCCATTGTGCTTAATTCCTCTTGTACACAATGACAATTAGAGCTATAAGGATATAACTTTTGTCTATAGAATATAGATAATAAACCCTATACAATGAATGATATATTTTATTCACGCTATAGCAGCTTGCACACTTATGCAACATGGCACATTTATGATATTTCAAATAGAGTTCAGAAAGAACTTCCCATACATGAACATTTGGAACCCCAAACATTTTCGCGGTGTATTTAATTTAGAATAGAACTTCCAGACTTAAAAGCATTTTGATACAAAGGGGGAGTATCTAATAGCAAAGCATCCATTTTGTAAGCCCAGCCAGGACCCACTTGTAGCTGTGTAGAAGTTAAAATAAGCAACAAAGTACCTTTGCAGCATTTCAAATGGAACATGCAAATCCATGTACTTATAGACAAATTAACATCTTCAAGTCATTCCAGATACATCTTCTAATGCAAACTTTCTAGCTCATCTGAAACCTATTGAACAAAAGAGATACATTAATAGGATAAGCGCATACCTGCAGCCAACCAATACATCAATAGCCTGATAAGGGTAAAGATGCAAGGGCCAAAAGGTTAGAGAAGAAACATACAGTTATGGGCATTTTAAAACCGAAGATATTAAATGTTGTTCAATCTCTTAGGCAAGAAACATGTATTGGATAAGCAAACATAACTCATAAATCTGTCATGTTTCTTCAGCAAGCGTTATTTGATTAACTAGCATCATGTCTGAAAGGTAAATACAATTTTAAGCATTTAGATGCTAGAATAAATTTCTTTCTCTAACCTTTAGGTTTGAGACTATTATAAGTCTAGCATTTGTGCCATAGCATTACCAACTATTTATCTTGAATGATGAAAAATGCACTGCCATACCTGGTGAAACTTGTATTCAGACTCCAAGCACCATCCATTTAGACTATCAGTAAAAAATGGGATCTTCACCATAAATTTGTCTCTAAGAATCCTGGATGGCCACCATAGTCCTGCTAGCCTCATTTGCCATAGCCCTGGTTTGCACACAAGATGCCATGCCTCTGCACTCCCCAAGCCATGCCCTTGCATACCATAGCCAAGCTTACTATATTTGCCATGGCATTTCGATTGCTCAAGCGCTTCAAAAATACTGATTTGCATACAAGATGAAGTCTCTCTCTATCTGTCTAGCAGTGCCTCATCTGAGTCTTGTTTCACAAACTATAGATTATGGAAGGAAAAGCAGGCCCATAACGCAGCAAGATAGGTCAAGGCGAAATACCTGATAGATATGGAGATATGATCCGGTAGAGAGATTTAGGCGGAGCCCAACAAAATGGAGGCAGGATCTGCCGGATTTCATCCGGCCCACATCATAAATGACGAGAGATAATAGTATTTAGTGGAATAAGGAATAAAATCGCTAAATTAGCAATATAGAGATGGAAAAAATTTCACTGATGGTAATTGCAATCGTCTAGCCATGCACTGGCCCTATTAAAATCGTCTTCATGTGGACCATAATCAATCCTAAGCTCAGCTTTAGAAATTGAGAATAACCATTGCTTATGTACTATAGACAACGTAATGAAATTGCCCATATGTATACAATGGAATTAATAGTGTAAAGGACATTGCACTTCAAGTAATACTTAAGTTGCACCCCAGTACAAGTGGGTAAGCACACTAGGGGCCAAATTTAGACACCTCGAGTTATCCTTATAGTTAAGAAATGCCCACAAGCAGCATGCATATAAAACAAAAAAGGGAGGGAGGGAGGGAGAGAGAGAGAGAGAGGCTCCCTATCGCATTACAAGAGAGTTGCAGAGTGTAGAACTCCCACTCGTTAATACCAACTAGACTAACAAAAATGAAACAGGAAGCCATATGCCTCTAGACTAGATGGCATTACATTCATATAGATGCTAAAAAATGATACCCAACAAAACGAAGAAGTCAAATACATAAAACAAAGAAGTCCGCTAACAAACTAGAATTGTTATTGCTGCTTGTAATGACTTGAACCAACTTCTATGCACTCCATTCAATTCAAATCAAATTCATATAAATTAGCATGCTTAAATCTTATTCGGAATTCACCTTTGAAGCATTGCCACATGCATTTGTGAAGTCCACTTAATAGCTTGATATTGCAAGCCCATTGGGCGACTAAATTCAAGGTTGATGTCCTAGAGCATAAGATCAAGTGAAAAAAAAAAAGGCTCCCTATCACATTACAAGAGAGTTGCAGAGTGTAGAGCTCTTCCTGTATTGTTTGCCAAATTTGTTGATCAACACTGAGATGCAGAAGTTGTTTGCCAAGTCTCCTAATGGGCTATAGTAGTATATTGAGAACCATATATGAGATAATGCATTCACAACATTTTATTAATCACTAGCAGATAAATTTATTGCATTGATTTACTACATTTAGTTAAAAAAATAATCCTTAAAACTATATAATTGCAATGAAAGCACACACAATTGCATACTTAACAAAGCATTTGGCTAAGGCCAATTATTCAAAATTTTTTTATTATAACGAGTTTTTCTTTATGACATACTTTTATGGTAGTAAAATGTGGATGTGAATAGAGAGACTAGTGATGAACACATTGGTAGTTTACACATTTTTGCCAGCTCCGGCAATGGTTGCCACAGTAGCCACAATTCCCTCTGCTAATCTTCAGATTATAACACTTTTCAACACAGCAGGTGAAGCCATTAGGACAAGGGTACTTCCAGGTACAATGTTGCTCATTCAGCTCTCTACCAACATGAACTTCTCTCTCGGCTTCAGCAGCCTGCACGACCTGTTGGGCAATCACAAGGAGAAGAAGCACGGCGAATACAATTCTGCGATCCATGGCGAGGATGGAGATGAAAATGTAAATGAATGAAAGGAAGTGATTAGAATGAAGAAGAGAAGGATGAGGGTCCAAGCAATTGAAGGTCTATTTATATTCACATTTGACAACCAACGTGCTCAGACATGACGGAGCGCTGTATATGTCGGACGCCATCATGTTTAAGATATGGGTATATCCGTGGTATATCCAGGTCTTTGACATGTTATAGCCACGTCACAAAAAAAATACAAGGTGTGTTGTGGGCTTTGGCAGATTTTTTGAAATTTAGGGTTGGCCCAAACATGCCCACGTCCTATATATACAGCGTTGGAGACGTGATTGGCTTATTCTGACCTATCCTGGCTGCCACGTATGGATATTTTATGTGGATTCTGGCATATTGTTCAACCATTTCTTTTGGGCGCTATCTGTCTATTAGACTAACAGGAGGCATGTCCTCGTTCGATTGAAGACTCGTAATTTCCAGGAAGCTTTTGTGCCTAGGAAAATCCACCTCGTATGTTATTATTAAAAGTGCAAACCTGATCTTGGCTAAACGAAAATTCAACTCAGAACCTGATCTGGGCTAAGCTAGATTTTAGGAATAAGATATCCGTCGTGATGAAACCATAACCCCGAGTCTTCAATTGCAGAGACAGCCTCCAAAAGGTTTGTTGCTGGGAAGTTCTGATGCCAGAATCTACACAAAATATCCAGGGAAGCATCTAGCCACAAAACATGCTAACTTAGTTAGTCTCCATCTCAGCCAGGATAAGCTTAGACTATGTCAGAGTAGAGCACGTTGGTTGCCAAATGTGAGTATAAATGGACCTTGAATTGTTTCAAACCTCATCCTTCTCTCCTTCATTCAAATTTCCTCATTTCAATCATTTTAATGTTTGCCATGGATCGCAAAATCGCATTCTCCATGCTTCTCCTCCTTGTCATTGCCCAACAGGTAGTGCAGGCTGCTGAAGCCGAGAATGAAGCTCATGTTGGTAGGGAGCTGAATGAGCAGCGTTGTAACTGGAAGCACCCTTGTCCATCTGGCATCACCTGTTGTCCTAATGGGAAGTGTTATGATCTGAAGATTAGCAGAGGGAATTGTGGCTACTGTGGCCACCATTGCCTCAGCTGGCAAAAATGTGTAAACTACCAATGTGTTCATCATTAGTCTCTCTATTCACATCCACATTTTACTACCATAAAAGTATGTCATAAAGAAAAACTCGTTATAATAAAAAAAATTATAATTGGCCTTAGCCAAATGCTCATCCACTAGCCTCTCCATCCACATCCACACCTTCCTATGTCATAAAGAAAAAAGCATTATAATAAAAAGGTTTGAATAATTGGTCCTTGACCAAATGCTTTGTCGATGCTCTTCTCTTTTGTGGGTTTCTTCAAATAAATATAGTCAGTAGATGTGCTTTTAATGATCAAGGTATCCAATAATTTATATCTTGCTTACATGCCTGAATGATGTTTCTAAAACCCCATTTTAAAAATAACATGAGGGTCAGCACATACTGGTTGGATCTGATTTGGAGCTCTATGATGCTATTATTCATGATGAACAGCCTTCATGTATTGCTGTTTTGTATTTGCCTTCAGATTAAGGTGGCATGACATGAAGCTAGGAGTCTTTCCATATATGTCTAGACCAACTTTGTTGTTTCAATCCTCTTCCTGTTCTCTTAGATGATATGGATTTCTTTTGTATTATGTTGTGACATAATCAAGATGCTGTAATTCTGAGATTTTGTTGATATCGGTTTCAGCATGTGATATACTGTCTGCTGCATAGATATCCATGTTTGCTCAAGCAAGGTTTCCCATGAGGTCGTATCTGCCTGAAATGGCATGTTGTTTATTATAGCTCTGCACAGTCCAGCCACCCTAGAAGCTCATTCAATTAAATTTTGCTAGGCCTCCATCAATTAGGCCATCATGGCTACGTCCAGGAGGTATGCTACCAACCATGTTAGCAGTTGGTGTACCACCTTCAAAATACAATTTCTGGATATAATCAAGGCATTTGTGACACATCCATGCTGAGCATAAGCAGAAACAACCAATGTCCATGATACAAGATTGCGAGAAGGCATCTGCGTGAAACTACATTGTGCAAAGGAATTTGTTCAAAGACTTGGCTAGCCTCGTCTAATAGACCTTGCTGAGCATAAGTTGTTATTGTGGAAGTCCTACAGATCAAATCAAATTGAGCTATTTGTTTAAAAAGATGAAGTGCATCCTCCATATGCACATGGCATATCTTTGAAACCATTCTTGATTACCTTTCGCCAAAATTTGGTTTTGGCATTTGGTTGAACTTTTACCAACCTGAATCGGCCCATGAAGAAGACATGAGGTAATCAAGTTTGTCCACATCGTCTCTATAAGGCAATCTGTTAAATACTGTCCTTGATGTTTCTTTGCATACGTGGGAATCCGCATGTTCCATGATAGCAACTGTCTTTTAGAAATGTGCTCAACAGTATCAAATGCCTCACGACAAGAGCACGCAAGTATGGAATTCCAACTAACTACACTCTTGTCCGGCATTTCCCCATCAATTGAATGGCCTCCTTCGTTTTGCCTTTCTTGACATATGCGTAAATCATAAAATTTAATGAAAACCGAAAAAGCGGGCATCTGTTTAAAGATAGCAAGGACCTTCTTGATATATCCTTGGCAAACACAAGCTGAAAGCATGGTTATCCATGAACCCATGTTTTGTTAAAGCATTTCTAAAGAAGTCTAGGGTTTCACTAAAATATCCATTTTTAATAAAACCTGAGAGCATAGCTATCCAGGAAACAACATCTCAGCTTTGGCATCTGCTCAAAATAATTTCGGGCTTGTGCGAAATGACCATGTTTAGCATATCCCGTTACTAAGCGGACTAGATTTTCTTTGGGGCATATGTTCAAAGATTTCTCTGACATTTTCAAGCTGAGCATGATTTGCAAAGGCCTTGATCATGGCATTCCTTAGAGCTGCATCTGATTAAGGAATTATGTAAAAAAGATGTATAGCCTCGTCAAAATAACCTTGCTGCAATAATGCCAATAATTATGGCGTTGTAAGAATGAGGATCTGGCATGTTCAGATCATCATGCATTGCCCTTGATTCATGCAAAGTTCCACATTTGGCATAATACATCTGGACAAAGAGATTCCTTAGAAGCTTATTCTGATCTAGCCCAACTTTCACAATGTGTTCCTGAACACGTTTGCCCTCTGCAAAATCCTTCTCATCCCCGCACCTGCGCAAACGTGAAGCAAGAGAGACTAAATCGAAAGATATTGATGTGTGTCCAGCTCCTGTTTTTTTACATGTATCATTTCGGCTTTTTGGTATCTATTCCAAATTGCGTATCTTTCAAGCTATTTTCTGCCAGCACAGCCCATTTTGACAGAAATAGGATTTCCGACCAAATGCAAGAATTATCCATTCTAAGTATGCAGCAAAGAGATTCTATCGACTTACCTCTTTGTTTTCCGTTTTCCGTGTATGTGTATCATCATCCGATAGGACTTACCACTGGGCTAGACCTGGCCAATTGAAAGCAAAAGAAAACAATGTCCATTTGCAGGAGTCCGAAAATACGAGTTATAGTTGAAGGAGATAAAACAAGGAAACTGGGATTCAATATCACGAAACCATGACAACCATATGCAACATGATTTCAATGTATTTTGGCGCAAAAATTAGAACTACTTGCAAATTCTGTACTCGCATGGCAATGCGTAGTTGTGGTTTAACTAGGCAAGGATCTCCATTGCTTTGTTTGGCCTGAGAATGCTAGTGCTTTAAATGGGCAATGCATAATTGTAGTTTAATAAACATGGATTCCAGTGGTTTAACTGGGCTAAGCTTGCTAATGGTTTAAGTAGGCATGTGTATAACCTATTATTAAACTTGACTATGTTGTCAGGGGTAAGCTTGCTAGAGGTTTATTGGACATGAATGTCTAGTAGTCTAACTGGGATAGGCGTGCTAGTTGTTTAATCGGACATGGCAATTCTTGTTGTTGGCAGAGTTTAACTAGGCAAGGGATAGTAGTGGTTAAATTGGGCACATGATAGTTGTTGTGGAGTGTGTCTCCAGTGGTTTAATCAGGCTAGTTTTGGTAATGGTTTAAATGTGAAAGGGAGTCTAGTAGTTTAACTAGGAAATGCATGGTTCTGGTTTAACTGGAAAATGGTCTTTAGTCTTGTAACAAAGTAGTGCATGGTTGGTAGTAGTTTAACTGGGCAAGGAAGAGTAGTGGTTAAATTGGACATTGCAACTTAATAGACAAGGGTTGGCAGTGGCTTAAATGGGAAAAGAATAGTAGTGGTTAAACAAGGCAAGGGATTCTAGTGGTTTAACTAGGCAATGCATGGTAGCTTACATTGGTTGTCATTTAATTAGGCAAGGGTCTCTGATGCTTTAACTAGACTAGAACTGACGCGGTTTAACCGGGCAAGGAAGGCATTCAATTGGCCAAGGCTGAATAGTGGTTTACCCGGGCATGTGATAGTTGTGGTTAAACTGGGCATGGGATAGTTGTGTGTTACGTGTCCAAGGGAGGGGTTAACTAGACATTCTAGGTTGTGGTTTAAGTGGGCGAGGCTCTTAAGTAACTAAGCTAGACTTACTAGTGGTTTAATTGAGCAAGGTATTTAACTGAACATTAGAATTGTGTTTCTTAGCCGGCCAAGGACTAGCACGAATGTATGATTGTGATTTGACTGGGGAAGGTTCTCTAATGTCTTAGTATGCAAAGCATAGTTGTGATTTTACTAGACAAGGAATAGTAGTGGGCAAGGTGTCAGCCAACCATCCCGCCATAAGGCATGTGAATGAAAACAAATGAAATGGGCAATTAAAGTCACTTTAAAAATGAGGAAATCAAACCCCCATCTTATATGTAAGAATCCTTCAAATGGTGCAAAGCTATTTGGTGGGATTAAAAAAAAATGAAAAAGTTCGCATGCTTCATATGCGTAGATGCAATGTTATCTATTTTCAGAAGTTTCAGATGTACCAAGATGAATGTAAAAATAGATGCATCTAAATTATAAAAAGCTGCCCCTAGGGGGGCAAACCCTTGCTCATGTGGGTTTTCGGCATATTCTAGGTATATGCTAGAATATGCCTAGAATATGCAAAAAGCTCCTCAAACTTATTTGTTGGCTATAACCTGTGAAAGGCACCACTATTTGTCTTCTGAAACAAAACTGGAGCCCAGTAATGATAGTAAGGAATGCAGGGCAAGATGATGTGATGCATATCTAAGCTTCAAGCCGACCATAACCTTTGCAATCGTTTTGCCTTTGAATTTGTGGTGATAGCAGAATCAAGGCATGAATGATGCGGCTATATGGACGACCTTTCTCATTTCGTCCATCCTCATGAGCTCTAAGCTATAGCTTAGGCATCAAATGAAGAGGTAGGTGTAATTTCATCATCCGCTTAGAAGTGAATCTACTCTGGGTGTACAACATATTCTGCTCATAAGACACATTTCTCTGGGAGGCTAATTCAAACCTGTCAGATTTAAATTCTCAAGCTTGCAACAGTATCATTTTTGGTATTTTCATCTTTTGATGCAGCTCTAGTTTGTTGGATGCAGGCTTTAGGATTGCCATTGCCCCAATTTGGGCATGTATCTCTAATTTTGGCCCCAGACTGGAGCAAATTATCAAAGCGTCATGGTGCAACCTCTGTTGGTTAGGTATTCTCTATTGTTCCAATCATTGGAAATCATTGTCCTATGACCAGGGGTCTGAAGATGTAAAAACCAACTTTTAAAATTAAATTTAATAGCAATTCTGCATTGATTAGGTTCCTTATTGTGCAATTAGTAGTTGTTGGAAGGTTGTCTATATTTAAATCTCATGATTAATTTTATTTAGTGCAGTTGATGGAAAAGCAATCCTTATTAAATCCCGGTCTTAATAACAGTACCCAGTGCTATACATGTGTACTGCCCTTAACAACCCAGCACTTCAATCTGCATCAGGAATACCCCACAGGTATTCATGCCTTCCATTTGCTTCTATAGCAGGATATGTAACCCCCTAACTACAATATGAACTGGTGCAACCCTCTCCTACATGAGAGATTGCATATATCTTCCATCCTATTTTAGTTTTATGAACATTGAAATTGATTGGAAGTTCATCTGTTTATGTAGTAAGTTAGGTTGAATTTCTTATAAGAAATCTATTTTCTTTGCCAGTTTAAGGAGATGGGTTTTCTACCAGAATCCATGGTAAACTATCTAGCTCTCCTGGGGTGGAATAATGGGACAAATGACGAAGTCTTTACCAAAGAGGACTTAAGTAAGCAATAAAAGTGCATGATTATAACTGTAGTACAGATGCTTTAATTCGGACCATGATCCACTACCAAATATCAATCAAGCTATGTCTCCTTCCCCAATCATGTATCATACATCATGGCAATTCAGTACGACGTAGAAACTTTAAAGAGAAGGTTTTCTTTTGAACAGTATTGAAAACGAAAAGCCAACAGCCAGGTCTTGTACAACACTCACATGTATCCTTCAACATGTTAAAAGATATAAAGTTCCCACTCTTCTCTCTGCTTGCCATCGATGCAAAGATGAATCGCCTTTGGAAGATAAAGCATTCTTGAAGGTTCTTGTAAATGCTGGCTATATTTATTCAATCAAAACCTTGGCTCCCATTTATTTTGATGCATGGCTAAATGGTCAATACAAGGAATCTTATTAATTTGTGAAAAGTGACAAATTTTCTTTTGATTCTTCCATGCCAGCTAAGCGTTTCACAATTGACCGCATAATAAAAAGTGCAGCCATATTTGACGAGACAAAACTACGGTGCTCCACATTTTTCCATCTTTTTTTTTGTTCCTGTATCTTCTATTCTCTCCATCCACTTCACAAAGTTTGTGTATATCACAGCCATAGAATTTTATTTCGATTTCAGGTGGATGAATGGACAACATCTACGGCTGCTTTCAAGTGATAAACTTGCACAGATGTTTGGAGTTTGCTGGGTGAAAGCAGGAATTCTTTCTGAACCAAATGGTTCATTTGTAGATGTGAGTCTTGTTCAATCAACTTTTGTTGTATATTAATATGTTCTCTTAGTTTGGTATCTTAAATGCCTTCAGTGTCATTGAGTTTCTGGAAGGATTTTCATTATCAGGATGCTGTTGAGCTCCTTAAAGGAGGTGTAGACATTGTTGAAGACTCTGCAAAGTCTTGTCGCAAATTCTCTCCTACAATATTATAGACGCCTTAGAAAGGTGATGCAAAGCTAAAAGTTTTGTTTCTTGTATTATTTGAGCTCAGAAGATTAATGTCCTCAAGGGAATGCTGTAAATTATTTGCATTTATAATGAATCCCAGATGTTCCAGATGTGCATGATCAGATGGTGATGCTAGATATTGTTGCATATAAGTGTTAGTCTGCATATGGGGGTGAATCGATCTCTGAATCTACTGACATTTTGTAGTATATTGTGTACAGTGTAGAAGCAAAGAAGTTATTAAACGACAACTTGAAGGAAGTGGCTGAAAGCATTATCGCTGCATATGATAATGGAGAAATTCGTGCAACCCTTGATGGTGGTCTTGAGGGTTGGCAAACATGGGTCAAAGGTCTAGGAAAGCATCTATATAGAAAGGTTAGTAGATCATGTTGTTTTATAGAAGATATTGTTTCTTTCCTTTTTATTAGCTTGTTAGTATGGTTGTTGTGAAATTTGAATCCTAAAGCCTTTGCAACTCGATATCCTAAAACTCAGGGGAAAAGATTATTCATGCCCATACGTTGTCTTTTAACTGGTGAAGTGCATGGACCAGATCTTGGGTTAGGTATCCTTCTTTTGCATAAGGCAGAAATAGCCGGAGTTACATTTCAAGAAGTCATTCCACTTGATCAAAGTACTATGTTAAAAGGGGTTACGTGGTCAGAAAAAACTGAAGAAAGTCGTTCGGAAATTGCCCATGCTGTTACCTCTTAACAGTCGTTATGTTTGACTCTGGAAACAGCTGTAGCCCTTGTAGCAAAGGGTTTTGCCAATGCTGGCATACAATTTTGTATCCACTCATTCTTTTGAATCAATATTTAAGCTTTTATTTTCTTTTTGTTTTTTTCGTCTTATTTTGATTCCTTCTCTAGATAGAGAGAGAGAGAGAGAGAGAGAGAGAGAGAGAGAGAGAGAGAGAGAGAGAGAGAGAGAGAGAGAGAGAGAGAGAGAGAGAGAGAGAGAGAGAGAGAGAGAGAGAGAGAGAGAGAGAGAGAGAGAGAGAGAGAGAGAGAGAGAGAGAGAGAGAGAGAGAGAGAGAGAGAGAGAGAGAGAGAGAGAGAGAGAGAGAGAGAGAGAGAGATGAGATGAATGAAATGAAATGAAATGAAGTGTATTATTCCGTCTTTTAGAGACCATCAGGTCTATGAGACATCTACAAAAACAGTTTCAAAATTAAACACATGTTCATGTGACAAGCCCTCCAAAACAAGGGTCTCGTCATCAAGCTCTCTCTCTTCCTCATCATCAATAATATCCTTAGAAATTTTTATCACTGTTTCCCTCATTTGTAACACATCAATCAAGAAACTCGCAACTCTAGTTGAAGGCAGATGAAAAAAAGAAATAATATCTACTCCTCTAATCCCAAACCTGTCTTTTATAGCTTGGTATGCCGGACACCACAAGATTACATGCTCTTCGTCTTCCACCTCATTTGCTCCGCACGCCCTACATATTCAATGTTCATGCGCTATTCTCATCCATCTCCCCACCTCCACATTAAGGTGATGGGCACTCAATCTCATCCTACAAATAATATGTCTTTTCTTGAGCGATATATTGTCACTTAGATAACTCATCTCCTTTAGCTCAGGATTCATTTTATCTCTGTAATGCCTCATCTTTGTACCCGGACTAGACCATACCCGGTAGTTTACTGCTTCTTTAACCCATTCTCTGATCCTGTCTTTATTCTGGCACAAATCCTCAATACCAATCCCTTATTTCTTCATCCATATCATGCCATCTGCATACCATCCCTTACCAAAAGTTTCCTGTATCGCCAATCGAGGATAACTGCCATCATCAGATGCCCCAACTTTGCTCAAGTATGTCAAAAACTGACACAACGCTTCACACTCCAATGGCAACATGCCACATTCTGCTAGCATCATCTCATATGGCGTCTGCATCTTAACCCCCAGCTCTGCATGCAAGAATTTCTTCTGGATCTTTTCAATTTTCTGCCATAACTCCATCGACAATCCCGGCCCCTATACCTCACACCCATAAAGAACCACTGCTTGTACCAGCACCTTGAATAACATTCTCTTCAAACCAAATTGCCATATGCCAGCTTTCACACATTTCCTTTGCATTGCAAAAAAAGCCTTAAGCCCCCCATTAACTGCTGCTCTACTGCTTGATTCCACCTGAAATTCTTATCCACTGTAATCCCCAAATATTTATAGGATGTAGTGAGATCCACTGATTCTTCTTTGTAGGAGAAAGCATAGTTTTTGTCTAAGGTCGTCCCAAAAATCACCACTTTAGTCTTGCTTAGGTTCACCTGTAACCCCTTCGCATCACAAAAAGAGGCTAACGTATCTAAATGCTTCTGCATCCCCTCTTTGCTCGGGGGAATCAATACAATGTCATCCGCATATAAAAGCAACTGAATAACATATCCTGCCATACCTGTCCCTTCCCCCCCATATTTTTCCACCCACTCTTCCAATTCATCAATGAATATACCAAAAAGAGTTGGCGACATTGGACATCCCTGCTTAACCCCCATGTTACTAACCACTACCTCCTCACACTCCTCAACAAACGGGGTAGAAAGTGTAACTAAAACTTTTTCATAAAGCAGTCTCACCGCATCCCTATATTCTTCAGGCACCCCTACTCATTCTAAACTGATCCAGAGATTTTTCCTGCATACTGTATCAAAAGCCTTAGTGCAATCTACAAATGCAGACAAATAATGGTTTCAGTCCCCTTAACGGCGTCTATCATCATCGCCACAAAAGTAACAAGATGATCTATGGTAGATTTCCGAGGTCTAAAGCACCGCTTGCCCCTTAGCCCTAACATTTTTCTCCTCTGCCCAAACACTAATCTTATGCTCAACAATGGTAGCATACAGCTTAGCAAATAAATTACTTACCATGACCATTCTGTAGTTGTTAGGATCGCTCATGTCTCCTGCTTTATATATCGGCACCACTCTATTAATTTGCCATGCTGACGGAAAACCATCTCGTAATGGCCCGTGACAAACATTCTTGTAAGCGCATCCACCACTTGCGGTCCCGCCCACTTCAAACGCTCCGCTACTAGTCCAAGAGAATCTCCCGCCTTCGTGTTGGCAATCTTATCAAGCCCCCACTGCACATCTTCAACCGAAAACACCATTTTAATATGCACCCCTTGTTGGCTATCCTCCCCCAAACCTTCTGCATGATATAATTTCTTCACCTGATTAATCAACCCATCAGCTTTCAAATGTGCCACCTTATTCTTTCCTTGCTTAAGCTTCTTCCAAAACTTAAAAGGATCAACTATCAACTCCTTAACTAGATCCTCCTGTTTACTCCTCATAAATGCCCTTTTCTTTACTTTCACAATTCTCTTGAACTCTTTAATTAGCTGCCCCCTGACATCCCCCACTGCCTTTTTGTATTGCCTCCTCTTCCCCCTACACTCTTCATCGAACCACCCATTGCACGGCAAACCTTTCCTCCTACGCCCTGATACAAAACATTCTTGCGCTACCTGAGTAACCATTGAAGTAATCAGAGCACTTAACTCTTCAGCCCCTGTAGGCCATGCTACTTTTCACACATCCTTTCAAATGATTTCAAATATGCCTCCTTCCTTCTTTCTGCTAAATATATCCATGGAGAAACCCTCTGATCCTAGCTATACTCGAGACCCTTATTGAGGCAATTACAGGCACATGATCAGATTCACTTCTCTCATCTAAGATGTTCAAGGAGTCGACCTCATCCACAAAGTGTGCTGCTGCAATAAAGTAATCTACCACACTCTTACCTCTACAAGTGCATTTTGCTGTTTCAGGAAACTTCCTCGTCCCATTATACAGGAGCAAATCCAATCCACTACACATGTTCAACAATGCTGCTCCCATAGGGGTAGGCCATTGTTCCATATCTAAAGATGTGCGATTCCAACCTATGTCAGCCATCTCTCCCTCGTCTAGCTGCTCCATTCAGATAGGATCCCCATATGGACTGGTTATTGCTGCTTGTTTTTTGGCTGTTCTCCCATTAAAATCACCCATGAGCACTACATCTCCTGCTGGTATAAAACTAGCAATATCCTATTCAAGCATCTGAAACGGATCATCCATATCCAAATTATACATCTGATAAGTACTTTGTTTCAAAGGGGGAAAATAACACCCAGCTACAAACACCTTACGATTCTTCCCTACCAGTTCCACCCAAATATATTGTTTGGTATACCTAACCAATCTTACCAAGTGCTTCAAATCATGTCTGACGTAGCAAGCAATCCCGCCATATCCCCTCCTCCTCCACCCCTTCTCATTCCATATTGAGTGTAATACACAAAATTCTGGGATGTCTGGCAACCCAAACTCCTCATGCTCCCATGTTTCTAAGAAAAAAGCCACATCTACCGATGCTAGAATGTCTCCCATCGAATACACCTTTGCCATGCTCAATTGGTTGACATTCCATGCCATAATCCTGATGGCCTCTATTTCCTAACCCGTGATCTGAACTTTTCCATTCTTCCAAAATGCCTTCTTGTTCTCTTGCTTGGCCGTCTTGAACTTTTGAATCTCTGCTTTATGGTCTTCATACTGCTCCTTATTGAGGTCTTCATTAACCCATATATTCTTTCCCTTTAATTCAGTTCTCTTTTGCAACACCTTGACCTTACTATTCCGATTAGAAAACTTTACCACTACATTTCTCAGTTTAGCCCCTTTGAACCCAACTCTGAAAGCATCCTCAATTTCCACTCCCTCCGCTTTCATCCGCACTGCAAAAAGATGAGCTACTTCACTTCTGGTATCCTCATTTTCGACCTCTGGTAACCCCGCAATCCTGACATTCAATGCCCTTTTTTGCCTTTCCTGCTGCTCCAACATCTCATTCACCCTGAAATTGAGTTTATCTATGACCTCTTTGACCGTTTCTGTAGTATCTCCTTCTCCCTCCTCAACCTCCATTCCTTCTCTTTCCTTCAAATCATTAATTTCTTCCTTAAGTTTTACATTTTCCTGTTTCAGTTCAACCCGCAGGGCCATAATTTCTTCTTTCAAGAATCTATTCTCTTTCTGCAAATCACCCATGGAGCTGGAAATTTGGCGGAGAGCCCTTACCATTTCGGATTCTTTATTTGCTGCCTTGCGCATTTGCTCCAATGTCTCCATCAGTTTAAGCATTACCATGTTCAGGTTTGTTAACAGCCCCCCCATGTCATTCTGCTGCATGAGACCAAAACCAGCCATATTGTTCACCTCCAATCCATTCGGATATGGCATTGGGTGCCATGTACTCCCTTGCACAGTAGTGAAAAAACCTCCATGTTGCCCCCTTTCTGGAGGGAGATTTGCTGCCATATTGTGGGCTCGAGGGTTTGTTGGGACAAAATTTTCTACATCACCACTTACCTTCATCTCCTTTTCTATTACTGCACCATGTGCCGATTTGCCTTCTGCCAAACCCTGCTTCCCCCCCTGCAACTAAATCCTGTGATCCCTGATCAGCCCCATCGAAAGAGCCTGTCTCAGATCCCGTATCTTGTGTCTCCCCATTCTTCTTCGATGCAAGTGCTCGGGATGTCCCACCAGCAGTGACCATGCCCTGTTTACTCCCAACAGACATGTTTTTGCCCTTATCGGATTCCTTTTTCTTTGCCATATCAGCCTGGTTTCCTTCTTGTCTGATTTATTGTCTTAAAAAAGTTTTCACAGTCCCAATCAATCCCAGGAGGCCGAAACTGATCCCTTGTCTGATTTATTGTCTTAAAAAAGTTCGATTCTGGTTTTTGCACAGTCCCAATCAATCTCAGGAGGCCAAAACTGATCCCTCTACGAAATCCACAGAGATTTCAGAGTTTGTCCCCCACAGTTCGACCGCTCATCTGTTCTTATCTGATTTTTTTTAAGAAAAACTCGGTTCTGATTTTGACAGAATGGAGCCAGATCCAAGAGTTCGATTCAGTATAAAATAATAAATCCTGCCATGGTTTCGATTCTAATCCTTATACAGAGAGCCCTGCCCTACTAGCTTCGTCCTAATCTGATTCTCAACGCATTTTACCAGAAGTATAAAAACCATAGGGTTAGAGAGAGAGAGAGAGAGAGAGAGAGAGAGAGAGAGAGAGAGAGAGAGAGAGAGAGAGAGAGAGAGAGAGAGAGAGAGAGAGAGAGACGTTAAAGGGGCCGAGTAAAATGCACCGTGGGTTGCCCTTACAACTATGTTGTAGATGGAAGCTTCTTCATCTTGTCTGTCCGTCCAGTACATAACCAATTAAAGATAGTTTAGGAAACCAAGGAGCAACTTTTGGCCAGTACATAACTGATGTAATATGCCAACACAATTCCTCTAACTTGATACTTGCAAAAGCTGGAAAGAGTTGAAGTTGTTCTTCCTGACTTTTTAATGTTAGTAGATGTACATCTTTAAGCTTCCATAGTTTGAGGATGTAATCATGGTAAGAATTTGATGAATACAAATCTCATGATTCTTCTGTTAAGTGGTTGTACTTCTCTTGCAGAGATAAGGCATCTTCAAGCTCTTGAGCCACTTCTTGCAGAGATAGGCCATCTTTCAAGCTTTGGGACCAGAACACTTGCATGAAGGTGGTACACACTTGCATGAAGGTGGTACACTGAAGCATGAAGCAGACCTTTATGTCTGCTCTTAAGCTTTCCATAACTAATCATTAAAAGATACCACACTCTTGGTGTTTAAACTATCCACAAAAATTGGTCCAAGAAAAAGGAACTTCTATATGCATGAATTCCAAATGAAATTCAAATCTGGGCCATGGCTTATTTAAGCCCAATACTGTTGCACATACTATTATTCAAAATACCCCAATATGGAAGCATTATTGCACATTCTATTATTTAGCCACAAACACTCACTCTACATTTGATCTGAATTGCAAGCTTTTTTGGCCCTCGAAGTCTTATTGCTTTAAATGGGAAGGGAAAGATAATATATATATCTTTGCATAGCAGGAGGAGCAGATAGACAATTTAATTGAGTAATGTAGTTGGTCTCTAGCAAGGAGAAGTCTTTTAGCATCTCATGTTGTAGAAATGCAAATTAGTAGACCTTGGAATCTACCCAACCAAACACTGTATTCCTACTTTTCTAAGATTCTAACTTTTCTCTACACATTATATTGCATGTGGTGGAATCTGTTTTCTGATATGCCTTTCCAGGATTATGTCAAATGAGGTTTCAAGTTAAATTGTTTCAAGTTAAATTTGTGATGGAGATTCAAATTTTCATCTTTAGAGATAAATTAATTGCCCACAACATTCCTTATAAAGCATTTGTTTTCTCTACAGAAAGTTAATACATTGATAATACTATCATTAGACAATTCCAATAACGAAAATAATTACAAAAGCAAATAGTTCATACTTGCGAATATCAAGATGTGTTGTTAATGACATCGATTCGCGTAGCGGATCGAGATTCTTGCACAAGACAAGCATGCATGCATTTCATGCGTCGCATGCATGCATCGCATGCATTTTTAGGCCATTCATCAGGTTGGGGGATCGCTATTTATTGCAGAGTTCTTCATCGACGTTTCATCGGCGCTTTCTCATCTCTCAGCAGTATCCATGGCTTCTATTCTTTGATCTCATGCGGAGGAGGGGCTTCTTCTCGTATGAGCTACTCTTTCTTGACCATTCATATCCTTTCTAACCTTTTCTATCTTTGCCCTTTTGTCCGGCATAGGACAATCTTCAACTTTTCTCCTCGGATCTAGTAGTTGAAGTTCTCTGGTATCGGGATGTTGTTGTTTTCATGCGAGTCGCAGTGCAAGAATGACATCGATTCGTGTAGCGGATCGAGATGCTTGCACAAGACGAGCATGCATGCATTGCATGCGTCGCATGCATTTTTAGGCCGTTCATCAGGTTGGGGGATCGCTATTTATTGCAGAGTTCTTCATCGACGTTTCATCGGCGCTTTCTCATCTCTCAGCAGTATCCATGGCTCCCACCCTCCCCCCCCTTAAATTAATATTTATATGTTCATATTTGTTATAATTGTCGCGTGGCACGCGTGACCGGCCCCTCGCTTTTTCGAGGTGTAAATGTTGTTTTTTGTCGCGTGGCACGCGTGACCCGACCCTAAGCTTTTCGGGTTTTTTCTATTGTTTTTTTTGTTGGTGATGTGCGGGTCGAGGGGTGATACTGGCGACTTCGTATTCTCTCTCGTGGGCGCGGGTTTTTTTGTGGGAACGTTTAGCGACCTGCGTTGTCTAAGCCCCTTGCCGAGATTTTATCGCTAGGGTTTTTCCTCGAAAACCCAAAGGGCGGGTTTTTTAATCCCTGATAAGCTCTCGGCGGTACACTAGCCAACATCTGTAGCACACAATTTTATTTGGGGTCCAGGTGTTATAACTGGATATTCCCTATGTTTTTCATTTTTTGGGTAGCCTGCGATGTGCAGCTACCCACCTTATACCATTGTAGAAATCTGCTGAGATGAATGAAAAGCCTATCTATCAGGATGATGTTGTTTTCATGCGAGTCGCAGTGCAAGAATGGAAGTTTTTTTTTTTTTTTGAGAGTAAGACGAGAATGGAAGTTGCACAAAAATTTCCATCATGAACTAAAATATGTCAATGAACAAGGACATATTTTTGTGTTTTGCATTTCTGTTAAGAGTGACATTTTGAGCATAAGTTTTGGATGTCTTTCCAAATTTTCATTTTAGAGATGGATTTAACTGCCCCCGCATTCCTTATAAAGCATTGCTTTATCTACTGAAATATATAAACACAAAGTTAATACACTGATGATGTTGTCATTAGACAATTTCAATAACAAAAATAATTACAAAAGCAAATAGCATTCATTCTTAACAATGTTAGCATGCGCTATTGTCGAAGTTGCATATTTAAAAACCCAGTAAGAATAGGTGCAAAGACATTAGCCCGGCAACGCCGGGCACAGGTTTACTAGTAAATATTAGAAAGTATGGGAAAAAGGACAGAAGATATATACTGGAGTGATTGTTCTTTTGTTGCAATACAGTTTGTCTTGTAGTAAGCCTTTCAAGTTGATTGACACAGGACCTTGCCATAAATTTAACTTTTTAGGCAACTTTACTCAACATTAGAAGAGATTGAATCGGCTCAAACTGTCAATTACTAAACAAGAGCTTCAATACCAACTCCAGGAAGCGGGAATTTAGTTGCAAACCCTTCAACTCTCTGCCTTAAATCTTTTATTTCAGCTTTAAAAGGGCTGGCTTCCGAATCAATGAACTCAAGATAAGTTTTCAGCTTGGCATCTTGAACCATTTTTTTTGCTTTGATTGCAATTTGAACACCTTAAGGATAAATTCAGCAACACTAACAAAATCAGACTCATCAAAGCCTCTTGTTGTAAGTGCTGGAGTGCCAATTCGGATTCCACCTGGAACCACAGCACTCTTATCACCTGAAATAAAGCTAAAATTGTAAATGATCGAACATTCTGACGAGAGAAGGAAAATTCCAGAATTCCATCCTCACCTGGAACAGAATTTTTGTTCAAGATAATCGATGCAATGTCCAAAACCTTCTCGGCTCTAGCACCATCTATGCCCTGAAAACTTGACAGGATAAATAAAGGACGTACAATGCCACAATAATGCCCAGTGAACATACCAATGGCCTCAGGTCGACAAGAACTAAATGATTGTCAGTTCCATTAGAAACCAGCGTATATCCCAGTTCAACAAGCCTCTTGGCTAGTGCTTTACAGTTACTTTTGATCTGCATGGCAAATATCGAGCGTCTAAAAAACAGATTTAATCTGAATTAAGGGCACACATTCAAGCAGCCTACCTGTTGCTGGTATTTTCTAAACTCATCTGTTGCAACAGCTTTCAGACACACCGCAAGGCCAGCAATTGTATGGTTATGTGGGCCACCCTAAACATAAGAGCATTATGAGCATTATGACAGAAGTCATATTGATATATCCAGTGACTTACTAACCTGTAACCCTGGAAAAACTGCATTGTTTACGGCAGTTTCTAGATCCACTCCTAAAATGGGTTCCTTTTTGAAGAATATCATGCCTCCTCTTGGACCTCGTAGTGACTGCAGAATGACAGACAGAATGACAAGTGTGATTAGAATGTTCAGGATCCCTCGTGCTCTTTCAAGATGTAAAATAGAAAAATATGATTTTCGACTATCTAATTAAAGTTGCTTGCACGAGATGCCTCATCTCGAAGACTCATCTCATAGTAGTTGGTGTTTAAGAACTCACTAAAACATACCAAGCGGCATTGGCACACCACAAAAAACTGTGCATAACAAGTCACTTGCTTCTATTTGATCAACCAGCAATTGGGGAATGCATGACCTATTGTATGTTGATTTCTGTCCAAGTCCAAAATAAACATGCCACTGTCATGTAGCAGTAAAACGTAGAAGGTCTCCATTAAGTCTATTGGATCCAAGCAGAACATACATGCAAAAGGTGGTCAACCATAAGAGAATCTGTTAGAAAGGGTTCTGATCCCTAGAGAGCAAAATCATAATAATCTGCAGCTTCTCCTATTCAAGCAAGCAGCCAAATGTCCTAGAAAGCAGGAGACGGCGATACTGCCATGTGACAAACTTGCCCCTCATACGAGCAAAAGCAGCACATTTATCCGAAGATGTTCCTTCATTTATCGCGCCCAGTGGTGAAATGTCCTACTTGGAAAAAAACCTTTAAGACAGGTCACAGATACCTTGTGTGTTGTTGTCGTTACAATGTCACAATAATCAAATGGATTTGCAACAACTCCAGCTGCAACAAGCCCACTTATGTGAGCCATATCCATCATCAGAAATGCACCAACATTATCTGCTATCTGCTCACAAAAAACACTCTCATATATAGTATGCATGCTAACATGAGGCAAAAGTAAAAAGCACAAACTCTACTTTTTTCAAAACAAAAAGAACTTTCAATTAACCTTTCTCATGCGTGGATAGTCAAAATCTCTTGCATATGCACTAGCACCAGCTATAAGTAATTTTGGCCGGAAAAGAGTTGAAGTCTTTTCTAGCATGTCATAGTCCACGAGACCTACATGAGATGCTTAAAATCATCTTTTAGCTATTAAGAGAAATGACAACAAATATGGAAAAGATATAACCTGTAGATTCATCCAAACGATATGGCATGGATTCAAGTATATTGAGGTTGCTGAAACTTCGCCTTTTAGGGGTCATAAACCCATGTGATAAATGTCCTCCATGAGGAAGATCAAGACCCTAGAACATAAGTTGCAAGATTGTCAAATTCGTTTAACAATTCTTACACACATTCATTCTATGCCTACAAACATACCATAATCGAGTGCCTCCGAACATACCATGATTCGGTCATGTGGAGAAAGCAAAGCTGTGTACACAGCAAAATTTGCAGGAGAACCTGATAATGGCTGAACATTCACACCCCAAACACTTGGATCCAATTTGAATGCAGCAAGAGCTCTTTTCTGGCATAACCTTTCCATCTGGTCAATGTATTCATTGCCACCATAGTATCTACAAGTTTGATAACAAGTCAAAACATAACTCATTTCTGAAATCAAAGAAGAGTCTATTACCTTTTCCCTGGAAGACCTTCAGAATACTTATTGGTAAGACACGAACCAACTGCTTCCATAACTGCTCGAGATGTATAATTCTCTGATGCAATAAGCTCGAGTCCCCTGAACTGGCGCCCCTTCTCCGACTCAATAATTTGATAAACTTCATCATCAGCTTGTGGAAGTGGAGGATCCCAAAAATGCCTCAAATTATCTGCAATTCAAAAAATCTCAATAATCTATGCAGTAACAAAAACCCAAGGGCAAGGAGTTACTTACCTTTGATGTCAGTCTCGTTTACTTGGACTGCTGCAGTAGCAAACGAACGGAGTCCAACACTGTTGCAAATATTCCGGTTGATATGCGGTAGGACATTCTTACCATGACTCTGAACAGCAAGTTGGGAAGACAATGGAGCAGCTCTGACCGTGGTAGCCGGAGAGGCAAGGCTAGCAGAAGCCATGGTTCCCCCTGAGCAAAAGCTTCACGGTTTTACTATCTAAAAAGCCTTTGAAATAAAGGCTCCAAATAATGTTGCCCTTCTGTTGTGTGCCTTTATTGGTACCCGATTTTCACGGTGCCTTTTTTGGCTCCGAAAGTGGACCATCGGGCAGCTGAAATTCGCTTGAATTTCACAAGGGAATATTCTTTGAAGATCCAAGCTTTATGAAATTTGCTTAAGCGAATTTCGGGTTTTTTTTAAAAACCACCTGCGCAGGCGTGCTCTGACGGAATGAGACCGGACCATTTTTTTTTTTAATGAGGCAATTTTTTTTTTTAAAAGCCAAAATTCGCTTAAGCAAATTTCAGGGAGTTTGACTAAATTAATTCCAGTTCTCTATAAAAGAACGCCTACGGGTCTTTCAAATGCGTCAAAGCAGCGCCTCAGCAATCGGTCTTCGTAGTTTCTGAGTTTTGCCTTGCATAGTGCAACTTGTTTGATAGGGTCTATTAGAATGGCGGATTCAGATTATGAGGATGAGGGGTCTATGAGCGAGCTTTCAGATGATGGCAATAGCGACTATTGGCAGGATTCATCTGATCAATCAGATGCCGATAGCTCTACATCGTCCGTTGCCACAATTGCTAGTCGTGCCCCCGGTGGTTCTAATGTCGTGCAGGAGGTGGTTCAGATGTATCCCGATCCGTGCGCCTGGCTTAGGCAGGAACGAGCCCGAGGAGTTCGTGTCCATAGCTATGTCTTCTTGAAAGAGACATATGATCTTATGACTGCTTCCGTCAACGAGGGTAGGCCTCCCTACCCTTGCGACATCAGGATCGCAGACCCAGATTTTCCTCCCTTTCCACAGAGACCGGGCAGGCAAGTTATTTCCGAGTGGGCTAGATATTATATGTGGGCATCGTGAGTGATGTTTCCTATTTGCATAAGGTGGGATCGCATCCACATAAGCGTGTGCCTTGGGTGGAGGATTGGAACAATGTAGTGGCGCACTGCCGCATTGCCAATGGCCAAAGACTTGTCGAAGACGTAGACCCCGGCGAAAATAAGATCACAAATGGGAGATAGGCACGGACGACGCATGGGATCCCGGCTGAATATGTGAACCAATGGTTATCTGTGCGCTTGCAAGGTTCGCGATGATCATGAAGGATGCTGACTTCCCTCAACATGAGACTAGCATCGCCGCCAGTTGACATCGAGTGGGAGAGGTGCAAAAGGGACCGCTGGCCCCGCCTTGTGCACACCCACACACGCATTAGGGTCGGGGGCGGGGCTAGGCAGATGAGGGTGGACGATATACCGGGGCGACGACGACCATATACCTCGATACTCCTGCGTGGCTTTCATAATCGGCGCCTAGGCTAGCCTACCAACCATACTAGTACAAAGGAAAAGCAAGTTATCTAATGGGGTCTCGAGGGTACTTTACCGTAAAGTGATGTATCCAATGAGTCCCTACTCGCGGGCCGACGTAACTGAGAGCTCACTCTCATCCATCCCTATCGCCACTCTCCCGCATAAGATCTCGCCCCATCTGGCCACCCGCCGCCATGTCGTAATGCTCGACATTATGTGTCAGGTCAGCAAAACATCGCTAACTGAGTTACAAATCGCTTGAACAGAAAACGGAAACATCATGCACCTGGTGATGCTACAAGGGTGGAAGGTGCTGAAGAAACATGGAAGAACTGAAATTCGCTTGTAAGCAGGAAAGAACTCGAATTCGCTTACACTGACTTGTGAATTCGCTTAAGCGAATTTCCCTGGTCAAATCGAGCCCGTGCGCGCCGGGCCGCGCGCCGCCGCCCGCGTGGGATCCGTGATGCCTCGGTCCACCCGTGACGCCTCGGTCCGTGCCGGCAACAGTTTTTCGGCATGAAATTCGCTTAAGCAATTTTCAATGCCAAATTTGCTTATGCGAATTCGCCTGCGGCACGCCCCGGTTTGGGAGCCAAAAAAGGCCGTGCGATTCGGAGTTGGATTTCAAAAATGGTAGACTGTGAGATTTAGGGTTTCCAAGAATGGTATTTGGCTTTGCGAATAAAGGTATTAGACTGTGAGCTTTAGGGTTAGATTTCAAAAATGGTATTTAGTTCTGCCAAAATAAAGGTATTAGGGTGAAATCATACTTGCGCCAAGCCCAAACAAATAAAGAATTGGAAAGGCACCCATAGAGCAGTGTCCAACAATATGAGATTGGAGCACGTCCAAACCAAAAAAAAAGTTTGGAATTTAAGTAGGCAAGATTTGAACTTAATGGGCAAGATAGTCTTGTGTCCATGTTGTGACGTTCCCTGAACATATACGACACTCGGACGTATACATATGGGGACTTTCCCCTCCCATGGCAACCAACTCGCCACGAGCAGGGCCCTCCGTCTAACTCGGGCCATCTATAGAAAGATGCTCGAGTGAAGGACACAGAGGGGTCATTCGGCCCACGCCTTCAATGGGGCTCCTATGTCGCGGAAGCGTGAATACAATGTTAGCACACAGCATAATCATATCATAAAATACCACCACGAGGGGTGGCACATCCATCCAAGTGACAACAACAAAGAATATGCATTTAATACTAGGGAAAACACCCCAAACCCATGGTTCTACCCCCTCTCGACTCCAAAGGAGGATCGACCGACCGGCTAGGTCTCAAGAGATCAGCGGACCCAATCTTGACATGGCGCTGGTCGGCATAGAACATCGGCTAGGGTTGTCCACTCCATCCGCCCCTCCCCGTGCACACTTTTGCGGATGAGTCGAATCATGCTATGGCATCACTATAGCCTTCCCGGAGACGCAGACTCAAGGTATCACCCTTCGAGCCTACCTGGGGTTCATGAAGCCCTGTCCGATGAGGCGGTCGTGAAGTGTCCCCTCCAAGATCACAGCCGGTTCCATGGGTGAGCTAGAGAATACGTCGTTTCCGCATCGCTGACCCCCGCATCCCCCTAAATCTACTCACTTACTCCCCAAATCACACCCTCCGTACCAGTGCCCCATATGGGTCACACCTCCGTACCCAGGGAGTGTCAGACCTATACCCGGCCCTCTACGTGGCCGACTATTAGGCCTAGCCCACTGTAGGAGTCCCAGGAGCCTTTTTTATTCGTGCAAGACCCCACCCCCACTTCACCACTACGTCCCTTCTCTGGTGCTAAGCAATTCCATAGCACCCACAACTCGGTGGTCTCCTGTGCACAGGCCGCATTAATTGGGAATTAAAGGGGCTACTAGGAGCATACTAAGTGCATAAGGCACAGAGGTCTCTACTCCCCTCTAATCCCTGCTTTACGGAAGGCTAACAGAGAAACTATCATAGATTTATCCATCCATACGTATCAAAGCATAATCCATAATCGAAATATAATCCCATCTATCAAAGAAGGGTTAGTCCTAACAAAGATAATCATAGAGGACTAATCCCTTCCTTAGAAATAATGCTGTCCTCAGCATTAGGGTTAGTTAAACTATAAGAAACTATACATAAAAGAAGGAAGGTAATTCCTTATTTGCAAGGGTAATAACATCCAAGTTTAAACATATAATAGTTTAAGCACCAAGGTGCATTTCACATACTTATCATGATAAGGTTTGAGGACCAAAGTCCGATATCAAAGATTATAGTGACAAAAAGATAACACATGTAGACAAGATAAAACTGGAGAAGTCGGGCCATCAGCAACCCTCTATACATGGGCAGGTCACGTACTGCTCACTGGCCTGCACATGTGAATACATCAGTATATATAGAAAATATAAATAGGTTGTGGTTGAAGGGACCACCCCCTATAAAAATAAAGGAAAAATTTATGTACAAGGGAACCTATCATGCCTATGGTTCGCAATTCATTGCGGCGTAAGGAATGGCCAAGTTCCCATTATAGCCGGGATGAACGCGGCCTATCAGCTACATGCTCTCCAAGCAATTCGCGGTCATGCCCACATTGACAATACACCACGTCCTAGAGAACACGAAAGTGATCTCATCATCGGTAACTATTATTACGCACGATGCATCTACCCCTCTACCGCATGATTCTCGGCGAATCAAGCCTTCAAGCTTACCGCCAGGTGCGGGGTTGATAGCATCGTTGATGGTGCAGCCCTGAGATTCCCGCATGAAGTCCGGATAGTGCTTCTCAAGATCAATCTTCATCACCCACGTAGCATCCTCAACTGGCAAGTGTTTCCACTTAACCAAGTATTGCAACATTTGAGTCCTTCTGGTCTGTTTATATGCTCGATCAAGAAGAGCTTCAGGCACTATATCTAAATGCTCTTCTGTCATTTCAAGTAGGGTGGGTGTATCCAAGATCTCCTCTGGATCTGGGGTGTGTTGTTTCAGAAGACTCACGTGAAAAACCTTGTGGATCTTCAAGCGGGGTGGCAAATCCAAACGATATGCCTGCTCTCCAACACGTTCAATGATGTTGAACGACCCAGCCCATCTGGGTGCCAGCTTTTTGCAATTACCAATCTTAAGCTTGGCTTGTTTAACCTTAATCTTAAGCCAAACTGACTCGCCCACCTGAAAGACTCGTGGGGTTCGGTGCTTATCTGCAATACTCTTCTGACGACTGCGTGCAGCCAGTAGGTAACCACGAACTTCTTCAACCAAAGCTTGCATTTCCAAGAGGAGTTGTTGAGAAACCTCCACCTTAGAAACGAGATTATGCCATGTGTCTGGAGTAAGACATTGATAACCATAATTTATCATGAAGGGAGACATTCTGGAAGACTTTTCATGCTGTTGTAGGCAAATTCAACCAAATAAATATAGTCAGCCCATTGTGATTGCTTACTCCACACATAACTTCGTAGCATATCCTCTATAATACGATTGGTACGCTCTGTTTGACCATCCATCTGAGGATGATATGCCGTACTCATAGCAAGCTTGGTTTGAATGGTGGCAAAGAAATCTTTCCAAAATGCACTTACGAACTTGGTATCCCTGTCGGATACAATAACTCGTGGCATTCCATGCAATCTGAAGATCTCCTTTGTAAACAGCAAAGCGGTATCGAAAGTTGTATCCGTGGTACGACATGGCAAGAAATGAGTCATTTTCGATAATTTGTCGACCACTACCATTAATGCATCATATCCACGGAGAGTACGGCCCACAATGAAATCCATGGTTATCACTTCCCATTTGGCATTGGGCACATCTAGGGGTTAATGCAACTCTCCTGGAATCCTTAATTGCTCAGCCTTGGTTTGTTGACACACCTGACACTGCTTAATATACCTGGCAATGTCCTTCTTCATAGAAGGCCAAAAATAACTGGAGCAGATCTTAAAGTAGGTCTTCATAAAACCTGCATGTCCAGCTATAGGGCTGTTGTGTGTATCATGGAGAATAAGCTTACGCACTCCTGAAGTCTCAGGTACACACAACTTGTCTTTGTGATATAACAAATTGCCCTCTTTCTTATACGAACGGAAAGCTTCATGTTCTTTATCTGTGCTTGCCTCCTTAGCCAAGCTATCCCACACCTCACGGAACTCTGGATCCGTGGCCAAGATCTGCTCTATCTGTTTTCCGAACTCACTGGTGAGTGTGGAAATCGCGTTACAATGGGTTCGGGTTACCAAGGGATGGCGTGACAATGCATCCGCAACCACATTGTGTTTCCCAGGCTTATACATAATCTCAAAATCATACTCCTCGAGAAACTCCATCCATCTCCTTTGACGGAGGTTGAGTTTCGGCTGGGTTGATAGATAACGGAGACTCTGATGATCTGTATCAAGCTGAAATCTTCTACCAAGAAGGTAGTGTCTCCATATACGCAGAGCGCGGACAACAGCCAACAACTTCTGATCATGGGTAGGGTATCGCTGTTCAGTCATTCATTTTCTTTGAATCATAGGCAATAACCCTCCCCTCCTGCATTAGGACTCCCCCGGTAGCAATCTTACTGGCATCCGTTGCTACTAGTTTATCCTTTTCGGGGTCGGGCAATGTGAGGACTGGTGCGGACGTTAAAGCATCCTTAAGCTTCTGAAAACTTCCCTGGACTTTTGCTTTCCAATGCTCAATCCAATCCTTCACTTTCTCGTGCTTTGTAAGATCGGTAAGAGGTGCTGCAATCTTTGCAAAATCCTTAACAAACTTACGGTAATACCCTGCCAATCCTAAAAAACTTCGGACCTCTGAAACATTACCTGGGATGGGCCAATCCTTGACTGCCTCTATCTTTGCTGGGTCTGTAGCAATTCCCTTTGCTGAAATGACATGTCCCAAATAGTCCGCCTTCGGAGTGGCAAACTTGCACTTAGAGAACTTGGCAACGAGCTGATGACGTCTTAGTTTTTGTAGGGCCAAGCGAAGATGTTTCTCATGCTCCTCCAAGGTCTTACTATAGATGAGAATGTCATCAAAGAAAATAACAACAAAATCATCCAAGTATTGACGGAAGACATCATTCATTAACTGCATAAAAGTTGCGGGGGCATTAGTTAATCCAAAAGGCATAATGGTAAACTCATAATGCCTGTATCGAGTGCGAAAAGCAGACTTATAGATGTCCTCCTCTTTGATTCTGATTTGGTGATATCCGAAGCGTAAATCAATCTTTGAGAAGTACTTGGCCCCTTGCAACTGATCCATAAGATCGTCTGCTCTAGGCAAAGCATAGCGATTCTTGATCGTATGCTTGTTGAGCTGCCGATAATCAATACACATCCTCAGGGAGCCATCCTTCTTCTTAACAAAAAGGATAGGAGCGCCAAAAGGTGAAATACTAGGTCGAATGAAGCCTAGGTTTAGTAACTCCTGAAGTCGCTTCTTAAGCTCTGCCAATTCAGGGGGACTCATACGGTATGGGGCCTTACTGGTAGGCTTTGTACCTGGCTCCAAAGCTATCTCGCATTCTACCCCTCTGAATGGAGGTAGTTTCTGGATCTCGTCTGGAAAGAGATCGCTAAATTCCCTGAGAAGATCAGCAATGCCCTTTGGCAAGGCATCAACTACTTGTTTCTGCTTAGCATCTGACTCAATGGAGGCAAGTCTGATGACGCAAAGTAGCGTATCCTTGCGTATAGCCTTATTTAACTGCCTGATGGATATAGACTGCATAATGGGGTTTAAAGGATCACCTTTTATAGTTACGCGGGCTCCATTAGCTGCATTGAAGGTAACCTCCTGTTTCTCGCAGTTTATATTGGCCTTTGCAGATGCCAAGAATTCCATGCCCACAATCAGATCATATTTGCCAATATCCATTAACTCTAAGACCCAATACAACCGTGCACCCGCGCTTGCATTTTAAGGTTAATGCGTCGGCCATGAGTATGTCTGATTTTACCACTGGCTAAAGTGACAGGTTTCGGTCGGGACCTCAAAGTCTCAAGCTGCAATATCTGGGCCATTCTAGGAGAAGCAAAATTATGTGTACTTTCCGTATCCATAAGAATTATGAAAGGCTTACTGTCTACTTGACCTATAGTGGAAATAACGGCAGGCTGACTTTCAGCATTGCCAGTTTCTATGGCTGCAAGGATATGGGACGCACCGTGAATATACTCGGGAGCCTCCTCTTCGACAGGTGGTGTAGACTTGAGATCATCCCAATCGAGGTCGGCCATGGCCAGCCGGGCGTCAAGGTGTGACATAAGGGCAATTCTCGCATGAAGTGCCCGCCGCCGATACACCCGTAACATGCCTTATCTCAAGCTGCTTCTCGGCCTCTTTGGGAATAGATCAGAAGAGGTTCCGAACTTCCTTACCGACATTGTTCGGGTTTGTCCGCATGTTGAAGGTGACTTTCTTTCCGGCGGCCGGAAGAGTTCTCACGAGGGTCCGGACTTGGTGAGCGGGGCTTGTAAGGTGTGTACGGACGGGCTGAGAATAAGGGGCAGGACACTGGTACTGGTTTCTTGGTGTGTCCTCTTCCAGGCTCAATGCCTTAGCCTCAGCCTCTGCAACTGATTTTGGGTCTATGGCCTTAACCATTCGTTTAATTGATGGGGCCAACCCTTCAATATAGCCCTCCACCGCCTCTTTTCATTCATACCGGTACATACCCTCAAGCGCATGAATTCATCCGTAGGGTCTGAACCGACATACCCTTCGCTTCTCTAACCTATAAAAGTCCGAATCATTGGCATTTGTGCGCACGGGGCATGTAATGCGACTTAAAAGCTTTGGCAAACTTTTTGAACTTGCATCTGCTTCTGTCCAGATGCTTGGCTCTAGCATAGCCCTTCCACCAAATACGAGCGGCTCCGGTAAGGTTTGTGGTGGCAACTTTTCCTCATCTTTCTCCGCCATGCCATAGGATTTCCCAAACTCCTTCATCTCGCCCAACCAGGACTCGCATTCAAACCGCCTCTAGATTTCCCATCAACCGGGCCAATTTCTTGTTTTTCCATATACCGGTTATGGGTCGATCAACCATCTTACTTGCATCCTTGTCCCCGCGGCGCTTTGCATGGTCACCAGATGACATAGACGACACCGAGGACAGAGAAGTGGCTGATGGTGAGGATGTGGCGCTATCCGCAGACGAGCTTCGACGACGTTTGGAATGGTGCGTCCTTTGTGCGGGTGCAGGGCCTGGTTCTGGTGCATGTGGCTGCTGTGGTGGTGGGCTTGGCGGTAATGGAGGTAACTCCGGTCCGTCCTCTTGCATATGCTGCGGTGGGTTGGCATTTAACACATAAGCCTGGAGCTCTACTAACTGCCGCTTCATCAACATGAGTTCTTGCTCCGGTGTTAATCTGCTAGCATTCGAGGGTGTCTGCCATGAGGCATTACGTGCACCGTCTATATTGACCATAAGAAAGTATAAGGAGAATTATGGTGATAGCACGTGTCACAAAGAAGATCATTTTAAGTAATGCTAGAGAATAATAATAAAGACAGTCCAAGAGAATGAAAGAGAAGATCTTTATTATAACGTCAAAGTAGCAGTTACATGGGAGATGTATCTTTAACAAAAACTTAAGGTCATACAGTACAAAAGTAGTGATTACACATATATTTAGCCATAAGGCGGTACATTAGACAACTTTTAGTCAACACATCCTTAGGGATAAGAGAAAACTGAAGAGATTAGGCCTAAGGCTGCGCAAAAGGGTACAGGATAGAGTAGCGAACGCTCTCCCGTACGGCCCTGACCACCTTGTAGCGAGCCCATGCCTGGATGATAACGTGCTGGTAGTCTAACGTGGGGCTGATGATAAGGAGATTGAAGAGGCTTCTTAGCGCATAAAATATCTGCCATAAATGGTCATTGGCATCGGCAAAAGCCTCGTGCCTGGTCATATCCCAGTAATCCCAGGTACGACGGAGAGTTTGTTGTAGATGTTCGAAAGCACGTTCACGGAGAATGTTGACTATTTGCAAGCCTTTAGTTGAGTCATAAGGCTCTCCTTCTTCCACGGGCTCCTCTGCTTCGTAGTCCTCATCCCGGTCTGGATACTCCCCATACCATTGACCGTAGTCTTGGTCGGGAGGTCCCGGATCGTCCCTTCGTATTTCGTTGGTGATTCTTTCCTCAAATTCTTCGAGTTCTTCGTCTGCAAGACGGTATGAATGAATATACAACATTGAACAATTTCTTATACTCCAACTCTAAAAGAGATAACAAGTATCATAGGGACACAATTTAGTTGTACTCAACGATACACTGATCATAAAGCATAAGAGAAGAGTATATATATTGTATGATGGCTAAAAAAATGCCAATCAAAAATTACATCCATATGCAATACAAAAATTTAGATTTAAAATAAATATCTAAGGAGTAGGTTCCTCCTCTTCGTCCATAGGCTGAGGAGGTGGTCGGTAGCGCATCAAGGTGGTGCTGGGACTTGCGGAGAGGGCGGCTCGAGCTGCTGCCTCCGGTGGTAAACAAGTGGCCAAGGGTGCCGCCACGAGGAGTCGCATATTCGCGCAGCCTGCCACGTCCCCCAATGCTACAATAGCCAAGTCCCGTCGGACCAGAATGATAGTAGTGGCATGATAATCAATATGCTTATGGCCCGCCAAGGTGGATAACGCACGGAGCACCCACCAGGATGCTTCAGAAGAAGGCCCCATGTTCTTGGAGAAGAACAGGACCTCCCCTTGCCGAAAAGCTGAAAGGAAGAATCGGGTCAAATAGTTGCCCATTGCCCTAATTTGGGGATCCCTGGAGGTCTCCGCTTCCTTTTCCAAGTTAACGGGGATCTTCCTCCTCTTGGGATCTTCCTTGGTGTCCCAAAGATCTTCCTCCTCTTGATCCACCCCTCCCATGGTGATCTGCAATGGCTGATGTGCAGGAGGAGGCCGCATGTGAGCTGCAAACTGCTCCTCGGGAGGTTGGGGTGTATCAGTCAATAGGAACTGCCGAAGGGACAAAAGGGTCTCAACAGGCTCTAGCTCCTCTGGCCGATATACCAGTAAGCTCTCCACTTGTGGCGGATGCACCACCGGTGTCGTAAAGTCGAGGAAGTCATCCTGGCAATACTCGGCAAGATCATAGAGGACCTCTATCTTTCGGCGGCCCCGCATATCAGCAATAACGCGGTAGGCCCACATAATGTCCTCTAGAATTAGGTACTCTCGGTTGTTCAAGAGTACGGTAGGAAGAAGATTTAGCCCTTCGAGCTTGAGGGCTTTCTCTCGGCTTGCCGGGGATTCGGTGGCGAGTTCCCTCCACCTTACAAAATCCTGCTCGTCGACGACCTCATCGTCTTCCGGGTCAGGAGGTACTGGTGTAGAAGTTTGCTCGGCAGCTATCTGCTCATCTTCAATATACTGGTCCATGATAATGGCCAGTGCAAATCGGGCCTCAAAACAGACTTCCCGATCTATAGTAAGGATGGGGAGGTCGGTTCCTCTTCTCCTTATGCCCTTGATGACATTCCGGGCATGCTCATCACCTCCTAACATCTCGAGCAAAGTGTGGAAGTCGAGGTAGAGCTGTGAATCATCTTCATTGAAGCATGCAGGCACAATCTCCTCGCAGTAGAACCGAAGGAAAGCAGCATAGTCGGGGTGCGCCTGCATGTTAGAGACGAGGTCCACTTGCTGGAGCAGATAAGGATGAAGAACATCAAAGGGAACCGCGGGGTCCCAGTGCTCACCATCCAAACACCACTGGTGTAGAGTTGGGCGAGCCATGAGGATGAAGGCGCAAGGGAGGAGGAGGCAAACGCTAAAGCCAAGAACGAAAATGAAACCCTAATGGGCCATAAAGTGACTTTATACTTTTCGACACGTTTTCCTAGGTTATAAAAAAAATTGTTATTTACTTAATAATTTACAATTAAATATACACCAAGCGGCGGAAATAGACATTTTTATATTCACAGACAGATTCACAAAAAGAACATTGTACATAGATAGCACAAAATTGTACAACAGAATAAAGTAGGTCGCATAATCACCGAAACTCCCCTCGAATCCTCCTTGCAAGCTGGAGGTCCTTGGGCATTATGGTAACCCTCTTTGCATGGATGGCGCAGAGGTTGGCGTCACTCAAAATCTCTATGAGGTAAGCCTCGGCTGCCTCCTGGAGTGCGAGGATAGCAAAGGCCTGAAACCTCAGGTCGGTCTTAAATTCTTGGGCAATCTCCCGGACAAGACGCTGGAAAGGTAGCCGGCGAATCAATGGCTCAGTAGTCTTCTGATACTTACGTATCTTGCAAAGAGCTACTGTGCCCGGTCGGAACCTATGGGGCTTCCTCGGCTTGACAGTTTTCTTGAGCAATTTCAAAGACTTCCCGCCGGTCGAGGGATGTTTTGCCCTTTGGACAATCTGCTCCCGTCGCTGAGCTGACGTCTTCTTTCCAATTTGGGCATCCTTCTGAAGCCGGGTCTTGTAATTGACGCCTCCCCATGTGGGCTTCGTGTTCTTCCTCTTCCTGTTACCCCACTGCCCCTCCTTATCTGGGACAACGGGATTCTGATCTCCTTCCTTGCTGACATGTTGATCTATATTTTGGTCAGCATTTTGGTCCCCCTGCTGGTCAACTTGCTGGCCCCCCTGCTGGTTTTGGGCATCCTCCTGCCGCTTTACGGAGCCCTCTCCTCAAGATCCCGGGCTTCCTTGTTCAAAGCGCTTGTACTCGCCCGCAATCTCCTCATGATGGTACCGGGGCCGTGAGCTCAAGATAATAAAACAGCACAAGGTCCAGCGATCTTGTGTTAAGGTAGGGGAACATTTTCAAAAACAAAACTATAAAGTTCTTCGTTCCAAATGAAAGTGGGAAGATTGTAATGGTCCCTGTACATAAGTACATGGCCTTTACCAAGGTAATAGAAACTGTTAGCCCGCTCTTCTGGTAGGGCACTAGCTATTTGCTGAAGATCTTCTCCCCTAGCAAGGTGTAGAACCGCTTGGGCCTCTCGTCCGGATAAGCTCATGGATCCTCCTCCGGGCGGCTTGTGGATAGAACTTAACAATGGCCTAGGCTTGGTCAGGCTGCTCCACAAGGGTGTAAGGTTGGTCTGCAGCATTTAGCTTCATGAGGAAGCGGTCATTGAAATGGAAGATGGGGTAAGGGATTCTACGGCCCTCAGTAAAATGAGTCACAAGTAGATTTAAGACAGTGTCGATCATGGGACTATCATCGGCAAGATGGTCTATTAGGACGCTATACAACTGGAAGACAGTCGCCTTATTTAGGTCCACGGTGAGCCTGAAGCGCGGCATCATGGCACTGGCGATGGCTAACAAGAGAGAAGAAATACGGCGCTCAGGCTTGAATAGGTGGTGCTAGAGGGTAGGCGAAGGCGCTAAGGGTTTAGGGTGGTTGCAAGGTATCAGTGAAGGTCGGCTATGGCGGAAAAGGAGCTCAGGTCCGGCGGCTATGGCGGAAGAAAGTCGTCCAAACTAACACACTTTCGAAAAAGTAACACAAATTTAAATTTAACTTTTAACTTTTGAAAAAAAAAAAGTTTTCAATTTAAAAAAAAAAAAAACGCGTAAAAAAAATACGCTGGACCAGATGGAGGGCCACCGAAGTTATAATTTAACTTTTTTGAAAGAAACGCCTCGGACGACAGCAGCGCCCCTTTTGACTTTTTGGCCGGCTGTTGTCTTTCTGCCCTCGGGAGACGTGCCCCCTAGGGTATTTGGGAGGTGCCCGATCCATTGGAACCATTTTCGCCTCCATCCGAGCTACCTACAAAAAGTTACGGCCCTTCCAAACTTGGGTCCTCCAGTCGCCCTAAACTTCTCAAAAACTTACAATTTATTACATTAACCTAGCACAAAATCAAACATCAAAGAGCTAAACACTCATTCTAGCTTAAACTCCCACCTAACTACCGAACTAGCGAGTTAGGGTTTGGTCAGTGCTATGATTTCGGGCAACCGAAATCACGGCTCTGATACCACTGTGACGCTCCCCCAACATATAACGACCTTTCGGACGTATACATACGGGGACTTTCCCTCCCATGGCAAACCAACTCACCCGAAAGGGGGCCCTCCGTCTAACTCGGGCCATCTATAGAAAGATGCTCGAGTGAAGGACACAGAGGGGTCATTCGGCCCACGCCTTCAATGGGGCTCCTATATCGCGGAAGCGTGAATACAATGTTAGCACACAACATAATCATATCATAAAATACCACCACGAGGGGTGGCACATCCATTCAAGTGACAACAACAAAGAATATGCATTTAATACTAGGGAAAACACCCCAAACCCATGGTTCTACCCCGGCTCAAACTCCAGTGAGGATCGACTGACGGCTAGGTCTCAAGAGATCAGCAGACCGAATCTTGACATTGCGTTGACTGGCATAGAACATCGGCTAGGGTTGTCCACTCCATCCGCCCCTCCTGTGCACACTTTGCGGATGAGTCGAATCATGCTATGGCATCACTATAGCCTTCCGGAGACGCAGACTCAAGGTATCACCCTTCGAGCCTACCTGTGGTTCATGAAGCCCCCTCGGTCCGATGAGGCGTGTCGTGGAAGTGTCCCTTCCGTGATCACAAATGTTCCATGGGTGAGCTAGAGAATACGTACGCATCAACGCTGACCCGCGATCCGCATCTCGACTTTACTCCCCCTAAATTTACGCTAGTACCGGTGCCCCATACGGGTCACACCTCCGCATTCCAGTGGAGTGTCGGACCCATACCCGCCCCTCTACGGACCGACTATTAGGCCTAGCCCACCCCAGGGAGTCCCAGGAGCCTTTTTGTTCGTGCAAGACCCCCACCCCCACTTCACCATCAAGTCCCTTCTCTCGGTGCTAAGCAATTCCATAGCACCCACAACTCGGTGGTCTCCTCGTAATGTGCCACATTAATTGGGAATTAAAGGGGCTACTAGGAGCATACTAAGTGCATAAGGCACAGAGGTCTCTACCCCCCTCTAATCCCTGCTTTACGGAAGGCTAACAGAGAAACTATCATAGATTTATCCATCCATACGTATCAAAGCATAATCCATAATCGAAATATAATCCCATCTATCAAAGAAGGGTTAGTCCTAACAAAGATAATCAGAGAGGACTAACTGAAGCGCTATCCTACAAATCTCAAGCTTGACTACCCACTTACCCGAGTTTCGACTTGATCCATTATCATGGGGTGCTTCCATCTTCAAAGACTTGAGTGTTTAGCAAACTTGGTCACTCAGTAACAGCTTCAGCAACTTGGGCGCTCAGCTGCTCCTCCTCCTGGCTCGATTTTGGGGTCAAATGGGACAAAGGTTCAATGTTGATGCCCCAAGTTAGCATCCCCATGCTGGCCAATCGAGTTTAGCCAAGTGGCGCCTTCCTAATCCATCCATTATCCTAATTAATCCAATTAGAGATTAATTCCTTAACTATAGGTAATTAACCTTAATCCCTTTTAGGTTAACCCCCTAGGTTAAAATACCCCATGGTGGCGTATCTTTACTGGGTGACGTGTCAGTATATTTATACGTATACCGTATAAATACTTGGAACGCCACACATGTGGCAAAAGAATAATGCATGCCAAAACTTTAGACATGAACATTGCACATTCAAAATTTAATGCATGCCAAAAGCCACATCATACTTTAGGCAGCATGATGTGATATGTTGGGTGCTTATATTCACAAGGCAAGTTTATTATTGGCCCGCGCCAAAAAAAATGTTTTGGGTTTGGGCACCAATGTGATTCGCCCTTAGATTGTGAGATTTGGATTGGATTTCAAAAATGGTATTTGGCTTTGCAAATAAAGGTATTAGACTGTGAGATTTGGGGTTGGATTCCAAAAATAGAATAGAATAGAATATACATTATTGTCCCTTGTGCCCTGAGACCCCTGGACTTATGTAGCATGGGCGAGCTCCCTGATGGGTGCTACTAACACATCACGCTGGTTTTATTGTAGCCTTTTCTGAAGGCTCCCCTCTTTTCTATTAATACTGGCACCCCGCTTTGGATCGGTTTCAAGGCCGTGCAGAGGTGCGTCGTTATCAATCAGCTTTAAGCTGAGCATTTTTGGGCAGCTATGATTCGCCTCCCGGGCGGCTCATAACAGAAGCCCTTTTTCTTTATGTACTTCCTGGTGCCTTGTCGTCATTTCCCGTATTGCGTCTGCCAAATCTCTCATCGTTTCTGTCCTTGCCATCATTGCGTGTACGGGCTGGCCCCATCTTATGTTTCTATATTTGTTCCTGATGTCTCCATATATTGGGCACTCATTGAGCATGTGATTCTCGTCCTCCACTTCCCCCCTGTCACAGATTCTGCATATCCGATAGTCTTTCTCTACTCTCCTCCATCTGTCCTTTTAAATTCTTAGGTCATGGCTTCCCATCCTAAATCTTGCTAGGATATCCCTCCTGGTTTTTCCTAGTAGATTATCCCGTACATCTGCCCCCTATCATTTGCTCTGGGTTGAAGATTGTCATAAGCCAAATTGTCTTGGGCCCTGTGTGTTTTTGCAGCCATGCTTGCGTAGCCTGTTTGCCCAGTCCTCATTTCATTCACCTTCGTTTATCAGGTCACTCAGATTCATCCCCATTTCTCTGGTCCACACTGCTACATCTCTAAACCATCCGTTGCTCGCGATAATGTGTGATTTTGCTGACTCGCTGATCGCGATATTCGCTAATTTATTCGGTTTCCCACCTGCATTATTTCTTATGAGATATCTGATAGTCTTCTCCCATGCCCTTATCTCCATTGGTTTCTGCCCCATCTCATATACTATGACTGTTTGCGGTGTATTTGTTCTCAGTTTGAATTCCTGTTTATGCCATTGCCTGAGGATTCCTTCCCGTTTTTCCCATTTCTTTTCTGTTAGCCCCGGTCCCCAAGCCTCAGCCCCATATAGTTGCGTGGTCGCGACCACTGCACTGAACAGGTAGCATTTGATTTTCCAGTCCATTATTCTGCTTTTATTGCAGAAATTTTTCATATTATAGTAACTCCCAATGGCTGTTTGGAATCTTGTATCTGCCCCTTTAGCCCATTTCCCTGTACCGTGTGTGTCGTACCCCAGGTATCTATACTCTGTTGATTCTTCTAGTTCTGTTCCCAAATACTTGAATGGTTTGTGTCTATTCCTGTTACCGAAAAAGACCATTTTGGTTTTTGCAAGATTTACTGTCAACCCTGTCTTTTCGCAGAAGATCTCTAGCAGTTTCAGTAACCTATGCATTCCCTTGTTTTTTGTGGCCATCATGCTCAGGTCATCGGCATATAACATGATGCGGCACGTTGGTTTCCCCTAGTGTAGGAGCGTCCATGTCCCCTTGCTGTTATGCTATGAAGTCTTGTAATGCATCTATGTATATTCCGAACAGTGTTGGGGATAACGGGCGTCCTTGCTTGACTCCTGTGTCGCAATCTATTGCTTTTCCCTCTTCTTCCATTTTTGCATATACACTATAGTATAATCTTGCAATTGCCCCTACCATGTCTCGTGGTGCCTGCATATCTATGAGCCTCTGTATGAGCTTCTCCCTCAGGACTGTGTCAAAAGCCTTCCTGAAGTCCACAAAGCAGCATATTACTTTCTTCCCCTGATTTCTATTCTGTTCTATTAATATCCTGAGGGCTACTAGGTGGTCCGTGGTTGAATGTTCCGGTCTGAAACCTGCCTGCCCCTGTGCTCTCAGGTTCCCCATCTCTGCCCATTGTTTCAATTTATTGTCTAAGACCTTTTCAAACCATTTTGCAAATATGGTGCTCACCGTTATTGTTCTGTAATTTTTAGGTTCCTGTCTGCTCCCTCCTTTGTGTAGGGGTATGACCCTGTTGTACGCCCATCTGTCTGGGAGTCCCGTGTGTATTATACCGTTGAATATATCTGTCACCTGTTTCCCTAACGCAGTGTCTGCACATTTTAGCAATTCCACAGTTAGTCCATATAGGTCTGGAGCTTTGTTGTTGGCCATCCTATTTAGTGCTATCATCACTTCCTGTATGCTGAAACACGGTGTGTCCATCTCTTGTAGATCTGGTATTGGTGCTGGGGAAGCCCCGCTCTTATACAATTTTTCAAGGTATCTCTCCCATCCGGCTGCCCCAATGTCGCCTTGTGTGTTCCCATTTTTCTTATTCCCTTGTCCTTTCCCTTTAAATCCTTTCCAGAATTTTCAGGGTTGTTTTTTGAGTAGTTTAGCCAGTCCCCATTGGTGTTGTACCAAGTTTTTGTTTCTCTTTGCCTTCAGCATTCTCAAATATACCACTTTTTCAGTTTGATATGTCTCTCTTCCTTTCTGCTCTCTGACCTTTCTTTTTTGTTCCTTGCACTCATTATCATACCAGATTGAGGCCTTGAAGGCATTATTCCCCCTTTTTCTTCTTCTTTTCCCAAAAACTTCTGTTGCCACTTTCACTGTTATATCATTAAGCATGTCCCCATTTTCGTCTGCCCTGTGTTCCCCCCAGTTCCATTTTCCCATTTCTTCTTTGATAGACTGCACAAATGTGTCTGCATGTTTATCCTGAAATTGTATTCTCAACTTCCCCTTATCTTTCTCTATCCCCTGATGTCTGTCATTTGAAGCCTGCTTGTTTCCTGTAAGTGTTAACTGTATGGTCTATGACTCTCCCTTTTCCCGATCGGCCATTCTAGGAGCATAAATCCCGAGACTATATCTGCTGCTGCGTCATTCATTATCACATAATCTACTATACTTCTCCCGTGTATGTTCTGGCTTGTGAAATTCCCTGACCCTTCCCACCTCTGTACTCCATTGGCTATAATGACCCCCGTAGCTGTGCATACCTCGAGCACTAGCTCCCCTTTAGCATTGACTTCTGCCCTGTCCTCTGTGTGTCTTTCCCACTCCTGTGATCTTACCGTGTGGGTCCATTGTCCATTTGTATCCTCTATGCTTGTGTTTTGTGCTTGTTCCTGGCCTATTCTGGCATTCAGATCTCCTATTAATATCATTGGTCCCTGTTCCTTCCATTTTATCATAGTCTCCCCCAGTTCTAACAGTTCTAGCTTATTACTGCTCAGTGGGTAATATGCTATAATCAGAATTAAATCCTTTTTGTTTTGTAATTGTATACTTAACATCATGTATCTCTTATTGACATCTGAGTGTAAAATACATGCACTGTTTACTACATTTTCTTTGACATAGCAGGCTAGACCTGCACCTCCTCTTCCTATCTTAAAATCTTTGTCCTTCCAGCATGTGAATAGCTGGTACCCCTCCTCCTCCGGCAGTCGTTTTATGTTGGGTTCCCATGTCTCTGCTAGACATATTATGTCACAGGTGTGTGCTCCCTCCAGCCTCTCCCCGTCATCCCAAGGGTATCCAGTACAGTTCCAGTACCATATCATCAGCGTCTCTTTCCTCGAGGCTACTCCCTCGGGGTCTCCGTGTGTTCTGCTCCGTTTCCCATTCTTCTCGGTCGTCCCCTGGTCTTTGTGATCGGGGTTGGATCCATGTTTCCGGCTTGGGGTATTCGGTCTGCGCCGTCCCTTTCCGCCTCTTTCTTCCTCTCTGTGATGACTCGTTACGGGGGCTACTGCTGTTATTGCCCCTCCCCCCATCCCCCCAGTACCATGTTTTCCTGTCCTTGTGTCAGGATCCTCAGTGGGTTGATGTTCTCCTTCCCCACATCCGTCGACCTTCCTGACTCCAGTACTCCCGCCTTCTGTCCTTGTCCCGAGCCTGCAAAAGCGACACCATTGCCTCTTTCTTGATGTAAAAGTGACATTCTTATATACAAGAGGATGAGGGAAAAAAGGTATGGTGATTAACTTTGCATTGCAAACAGATATTACATGGACGATCAGAGAGGGATAGTGGCATATATGACCATCTTTGCTGAAATAGAGTATTCTGGAGTTGCACAGATACCCAGGTCTGTGATGTCACATGGCATATTCATCCAAAGCATCTTCGATGTTTGCTGATTCTTCATCTTGTTGCAATTGATACAACTTGCATGAGCAAAAGCCAGTGTGGACACATGTGCCTTCTTTGTTGAGGATGTCAGAGAAGAAAATCATGGCTTCTCCTTGGGCATCATGTTTGGCTTTACAATGGTAGAACATATCCATGGACCACAAAAAATGGCCCTATATAAGCAGCCTTTTCATAAAAGCTTGATAGCCATTTACCAAATATGGCTTCATGTTCATAATATTATTGACAAGGCTAGTACCGGCCAGACATGATAGTTGGTGAAATTCTCAACTGTTGTTCTCCAAGCCGAGAGGTCTTCAAGCTCGGGCTTACAATTCGTCCTCCGGGTTAGAGCAATCAGCATTCTAAACATAACAAAATGATCATCACTGAGTAACATATGCATATCATGGCAGATAAAAACATTGAAAGCTTTTACAAAAGTGCCAATGGCAGACCAACTTCTATTTGCTTTGTTTAAACACTTATTATTTTTATGTGCCATAGCTAATTTGAATACTAAAATTTGAAAGGAGACCTTTATTCAGGCAACATCAACTCTTTTGTTTGAATAGTTGACTCTGTTCTTGTGCTTCCAGATAACCCAGTGGTAGTAGATTGGAAAATCTATGGGAGCCTTTAAGGAAATCTATCTATAGGGTGAACCCAGTTACCAATATTATATCCTTTTTACCCTAAAGTAACCATCAAGCCATCTAAAGAACTCGCTAACTTTAGGACAGCTAAAGATATGGGAGCTTTTAAGGAAATCTATAGGGTTAATCCAGTTACTAATATCCTTTTTACCCTAAAGTATCCATCAATCCATCTCTAGAACTCGCTAATTTTAGGACAGTTAAAGATATGCGAGACAGTTTTAGACCTATGACCATAAAGTTTACATTGATCTCTGCATCTATCAAAGATAATTTGGTTTGCAGAAATAGCTTGGTGCAGGCATCTCCACACAAAAGCTTGCATTTCAGGCTAGGCATAAGACCTCCAAGTGTTCTCGAGAATACCAATAAAATGCTGCTTGGGTACTTGCCACTAGTTGGGATGGGTAAGATTTTACCTGGGCAATCAGGTTGTAGCCAATGGCCACTTTGTAGGTATCCGACTTCTTGATGTGCGATATCCTCGAGGTAGTTGTCATAATTGTATCATACATCTATGTCATACATGTGTTCATCAATCTCTTTCCATTCACTAACTAAGAGATTTCTTCTCGCTTTCCAGTGTAAAGGTGCTCCAGCTTCTCCATTGCTCTCCTGTCCAGAGGTGCTGACATTGAGTGATATTGAGTGTTCAATGACTTGTCCAGCAATTTACCATGATCATCGTATACCTTCTTGTTCACCCAAGGAGAGATTAATTTTATAAGGTGAGTCCATGACTCTTGCTTCATGAAGATGAATTATTTTTCATCCTTCGGGTCCTTGAATTTCAATGGCGTGATTGTAACGCCCACAACTCTTGCAGCAAAAAGCTCGTCAACATCGCAACTGCGATTCTCTGAATCATAAACCAAGAAAGCAAACAGAATAAAGCTTCAGCAAATCGCAACCGCGATCCCATTAAGGCCATACCTCGCAAGCAAATGATGTTGCAGACCCTGTTGGACCTTGTGGAGGACAACCAAGTGTTGATTTCTTAATAGTTGTATTTTTCAATAAGCGGCTCCTTATATATCGTATTGGCAAATACGTCCTCAAAATATCACTTTCCTATGATTTTTGCCGTAGGTTAGCCGGGAAAAGGGGGTCTCTTTTTTTTTTTTTTTTTTTTTTATGGCATGAGCCGCTTGCATGGTCGGAAATAGCGGGCTCCTCGCTCACTGGCTGCTAAGAGCAGCCCGATGGAGGTGGCCGGACTAGCCCGATGGATGGAGGAGGCGATGGAGCCGATGGAAGGGGTGTACAGATTTGGCTCCTCGCGGCCTTGCCGCAACCGCATCTGATTAGGTTATGTTCCAGGTGATTTTGTGATGCAGGCGGAGCATGAGGTTGCTGTCTGATTCGGCTTGTTCTGAACTGGAAGGCTTGTTTTGGGAGTAGCAGCCACTAAGTCTCGGGCTTCAGATGGGACTTCCATTGTCAGAATCTTGCAGGGTGCTTGCTTGCGAGGTGAAGAGATTTTTCTGTATATTCAAGAAGGAATATTTGGGTAATTCCAGTTTTGTAGCATGTGGATTGATTGAGGATTCCTCTGCTGTGTTATTCGATTCCTTGATTGTGAATCGATTTCTTCCAGAATCTGTATTCTCTATGCTAGAGACGGTTATCACGCATCAATCACTTGTTGTATCCATGGATTGGCTTGGAAAGTATATCGGCTGTGCAGCTCCTGTTCCAATCGCTACTGTGTGGATGGAGACATGGTTGTTGGAGGGTAGAGGCGAGGTGGAGTTGTACAGTTGGAGTACTTGAGATGCTTTAGAATGGGGCGGGTTTTGTAGAGATGGTCTGCTTCGTGCAGATGGGAAGCCATGTAATTGTGTTTTGGTTTGCTATGTGAGGCCACGGCTGTGTTCTGTGAATGTAAAAATTTGCTGTCTTTTCCTGCTGCAAATGTTTGTGTCATGTGGACCTACTGTTCATTTCTTTATTTTGTTTGGTGTGCGTATCTGAGGCGGATGGGGAGCGTCTCAGTTGTTTTGCAAGCTAGGTTTGTACAGGTGGTTTTCTCATGCACTGGTTTTGTAAGTGAGGCTCCGAGGTGATGGTGGATCCTCTTTTGCATGTTCATTTTCGTGCTATAGCATGCTCTGCAGTCACTGTTGTTGAACAGTTCACATGCATGGAGCTATGCACTTCAGTTGTACGCTTGCTTTGAACATTGTAATATATGGAGCATGTTTTATTTGCATACATTTATTGGGTCTGTTTCGTTCATACTTTCTGTAACTTTCAGTTTTACAGCAATTAGATTTTCCTTTGCGTCCTTTGCACGTAGTGAGGTGCATAGGCAGACCGTTTATGGGTTGTGATACTTTGGGTGCCATGTACTTTCAGGATAAGAAAGTTGAACTGACATTGGTTTTTAGTTGTCCTGTATTTCTCCATGATGTGCGTACATGGATCGTATGGGGAGTGTGTTAATGTACATGGGTGTGAGGTGTAAATTTCATGGGCCTTGATCTGGCATATTCTGGAGTTCATACCTTAATCTAATGGACACAATAAAACATTAACACTTGTAGGCATTAACACTTGTAAGCATAATAATATATTACATTAGATGGATAGTTGTATGTATTTTTGATCAGATAAATTCCCGTTAAGAATCGGGTTCTTCTCTTACCATATGCTTTAGAAAACTCCAATCTCTTCTCCAACTTTCCAGTAGAAGAGCAGAAGAACCGAGCTGCAAAAATATTATGCTTGCTCAATAAATTAAATAATTTCTTGACCTCAAGATCTTCAGGCCTCGTCCAAGTAAATTTTTGCCTTGTTATGGGATCAAAGGGCGCTACATCTGCAGGTGTCAACACTTCGGTTGAAGAGAACTTGAAGCTCTTGATCAATATTTGCACACAATCATTAGATCTCATGCTATGTGCCGAGTTAGCTGGAGCTGGCCCGCATTATGAGAAAGCATGGTGCATCTTGCATTGGAGCAACCCAAATAAATATCAGTGCAGACTGCTATAAACTCAGCTTCTCAGGGACCATATACGAGCAACTACAATTATGGTACTTTTGAGTTTGCTAATAAGCAAGCGCTCAAAGTGTTATAATTAAGTAAAGACCCTACTTTGGATATAACTCTAGAATAATAATCTCTAGGAAACCTTGCATATATACCTAGTTCCATCCCAAGGTAGATTTGTCTGCTATGCTTGGCCAAAAAAGTGGCAAAAAGTGTATTGAAAGCAAGTAAGAAAATAAAGAAGTATCTTTGGAAAATCATGAAGAATTATCTTTGGAAAATCATGAAGAATCTAAGGAGTACTTAAAGAAACTTGAAGAATCTTAAGAAAATGTTAAAGGTATATGAAGAAATCTTGAAAGGATATTTAGAGAATCTAAGGAAATAATCAAGAAAAAACACTGTAGACACCACGCTGATCTATTGGTTCAACTCCCAAAAGTGACCAAAACTAGCAGTGGTGGCACTAATTTCTTATGAAATGTGAATTCAAAATGGCGTCGCAATATGAGCGAAGCGAGATATAATCCCCTTCAATAGATTGTCAAACCAAAGACATTCAGAGCTTTCCTCCCCTCAACGGTAACTAGCTCGAACTTCTTTGGCCCAAGATTTTTTGCAGGCAATCGTGTTTACAAATAAATAAAGGGCAAACTACCAAAATGCCCTTACAAGTTTTTGAAATCACCAAAATTTCCTCCATTTAAGGCTACGGCTCCTCAAATTTAAAAGATCTTCACAAACATTGTAGATTGTAGATTAAAACATGATCTGTCCAATAATATTTAACAAATTCACAAGAAATGCTATTTTGAGTTCTTTAACTTCTTCGCACTATAACTTGCAAATTCCAAATCCAATTCAAAGAATTTTACTATCATTGCAATTAATTTATTCTCATCTATCTTTGAGCGCAATTAATTTAATCTCATCTATCTTTGAGCGCAATTAATTTATTCTCATCTATTTTGAGCAGTCATTAAAATCTTATTGCCATTTTAGCAAAACAACCCATTTTTAGGGGTAATCTGGTAATTTTAAAAACTTGTAAGAGGCATTTTGGTAGTTTTTCCATAAACTACACGATGTATAGAGTGTGACACCTGCCTGGTGCTGGAAGGTGTAAAGGAGAAGTGTAAGCTTTGAATGGAAACCCCGATAAACGACGGCTGTAACTCTAACTGTCCTAAGGTAGCAAAATTCCTTGTCGCGCAAGTAGCGACCTGCACGAATGGTGTAACTACTGCCCCGCTGTCTCCAACGTGGACTCAGTGAAATTGAATTCTCCGTGAAGATGCGGAGTACCAACGGCTAGACGGTAAGACCCCGTGCACACTAAGATATCCATCAATTATTGTTATAGTTATGCGTGCTGCTAAACATAAAACTTTCTTTTCTTGAGCAGCACCAAATTTAAGTTTTAGCCACCTCCCTTTGCCACCCAAATATAAGCATGGGACACATTGATGTGTGCTGATAGAAATCAATGATGGCCATCCCACCCTATCCCTAAAGCTAAACTAGTGACGAGTCTTCAAGTAAACAATTAATTTGAATTGCATTTAGCCAATAAATAGATTCGCAACACGAACAGCATTTTTGCCATCAGAATTTTATGGCTCTCTCATCTGTAGAAACTTGCAGGTGCAAAAGCAAAGAATAATTTACAAAATAATGCTTAAGGCATTATTCTGAGCTACAACTTGCCATCTAGCTTATTTTTATTTCCAAAGCTTCTTCAAGGACATATTTTTCTCCGTTTCTTTCTTCATAACCTTTGCCACAGCCATTTCAAAATCCTCCTGAGTAACATGGACACGACGTTCCCGCAATGCAAACATTCCTGCCTCCGTGCATACCGCCTGCTCAATACAACAAAAGAAGAGGGGTCGGTCATGAAAATCACTTGCAAGTTGCAAGTACTGCCATGTCAGGACTATTACCTTTAGTTCAGCGCCTGATGCTCCATGCATCTTTTCTGCTATCTTCTTTAAATCAATGCCACGCATAAGATTCATCTTTCTTGAATGTATTTTTAAAATGTCAAATCGAGACTGCCATTCAAGTCATCATAATATTAGTGCAATATCCTTAAGACTGCTGTAAAAAAGTAAACACAACAAGCACCTCTTCAGTGGGATTTGGAAATTCTATTTTACGGTCTATTCTCCCCGGTCGCAACAGTGCTTGATCTAGAATATCAATCCTATTTGTTGCCATCAAAACCTGCAAAACATTATCATTCATGATTATAAGTAGTATCAGAAAGCAAAATGAAAACAAACCCAATTTCTTTAAAATAAAATTTCAAATCATAATGTAGGTCTTTGCAATAATAAACTGTTGACAAGTTTTTGCCCCCATGACAGCCAATTGTACTTTATAAACTTGCATTCAACATTAGATACGAAGATAAATTGATTCAAGTCATAAAATCTTCACACATGCAGGATATATAGCGAAGGACAAGAGAAGACATCATAAGTTTGAGATCCGGTGACAACTTTAACCAGACTGCTTGCTTTTCAATCACAGGAGCAGTAAATGTAAAGGAAATTAACAAAACCTTTATGTCACCTTGATTTTATTTGATGCCTCAAAACCATCGAGTTGATTCAGCAATTCCAACATTGTACGTTGGACTTCACTATCTCCATTCCCATTACCAGATTCCATACGGGATGATCCGATACTGTCGATCTCGTCCATGAATATAATGGATGGTGCATGCTCCCTACAGAAGAATGAATTAGATCCAATGCATCTGCCATTAATACAACCATTTGATTATAAAACCAAGGCTCTTTGTTACCTTGCCATTACAAAGAGCTCCCGAACCATGCGTGAACCTTCACCAATGTATTTTTGCACTAGCTCTGACCCTGAAACACGGATGAACGTACAGTCTGTATGATGTGCAACAGCTCTTGCAAGCAATGTCTTTCCCGTTCCAGGAGGGCCATAGAGTAACACCCCCTGTATGCAGAAATAAATACCTTGAACATTGAAACTTCAGCTTAAATACTACAAGTCACAAAATTTAGATACCTTTGGCTGTGCAATACCAAGACTCTCAAATAATTCAGGGTGCTTAATCGGCAACTCAATGACCTGCAAAAAAAATGACATAAATTATAGCAATATTACTGGCACCCAAGTCATCCAAATGAGAAAATAACACAATTCCTACACTTATCATAAAACATGATACATGATAAGATTGTATATAGAGTATTTGACCTCTTTAATCTCCTTAATTTGTTGATCAAGCCCACCAATCATGTCATATGTGGAGTCTGGAACCTTCTCAACCTTCATCAAGTTTACAAGAGGATCTACCTTGCTTGGCAAAATTAAGTGTAGAACATAACTGTCATTCCGCAGAGCAACTCGTGTTGAAGGTGTAATTTTTGTAATGTCAATACTTTTATCAATGTCTACAACATACTTTCCTTCTGGATGAACCTGACAAAATGAAATACAGAATTCTTAAAACAGGGAGATAAAGCAAGCAGCATTCTTAGCAAAAGCCTGAAGACAAAACTTACCTTTACAAGAACCTTGGTTTTGCCCATGACCTTCACAACTTCACCCACATAAGAACCAGGCTCTTGTAGTAGTTGCAATTCCTCCCGTAACATTCTGACTAAAATGCCGACAAATAAGAATAGGCAGGACAATAAATTAGGTCAAAAAACCATCATGGCAGAAGAGAAGGGCGTTACCTTTAGAATTGAGATCATTGCGCTGTGCTTCAAGGCGACGAAGATTGTGCATTTTAACACGAAGCTGCAGAAGCAGATCGTGAATATGAGAGGTGTAATATGGACGGAGTCCATCGGCTCCAACACCCCCGCCTCCCCCCGCTCTTACGCTAGGTCGGCCCATCCTGCACGAATTGTATGAATCGACCTACTCTCAGAAGAGATCTTTTTTTCCTTCTGCAATTAGGTTCTTCTTCTTAGCATTTTGTCACAAAAATCTAAATTTGAAATGAAATGAAATTGACACTATTAAACGTGTGCCCAGACGTTGCCGGGCCAATGTCCTGGCTTGTGTTTTTACTTGACCTTTTAACGTCTATTTTGCAACTTCCGGCAACACTACATGTTGATGCTTGCAAGAACGGACATGGTTTTCTTTTGTAATTGTGGTTCATCACTCGCATATTTATGATGACCCCAACATGATCCTTTATATAGGTGTACCTCAAGGAGGCGAAAATCTCCTCCCAAAATAACAATGAATCCTCCAGTTTTTTACACACACCAGTAGTGATTGCTCCACATTGTCAACCACGTTTTTCTATATGGTGCACTCCCAACTTTTACATTTGGATACATTAAATATTGTCAACTCTCAAGATTTAAGTGTTATTCAATTGTTCAAATGCAAAGGTGTAAACTATAATTCTAATTGTCTACAAAGTTAAATTTGTTGCACAAAATGGTTTTGAGATCCAAAGCCACAACGACATTTGTTATGGTGGTAATTAAAGCCCTTCATGCCCTTGCAACATCAAAAGGCCATGGTTTTGTGCTCTTCCAACATCAAAACGCCATGGTCCAGTGTTGCTCTTCTAACATCAAAATGCTATAGTCAGAGCCGTGGTTGAGGTCAATGCTGATATATATTTTGTCACTTTCATCTATATTGTAAGATTTGAATTTTCAATTTTGAACTCAAAGATACCAATCGGAGATTTAACAAAGTTGCCGATTTCTGCTGCAACTAATATTCTTACATGTCTAGATTGAAGATGAAGACTATCTTTGAAAATGAATCTTTGATTGTCAAATTATATAAATAATATTGATGTTAGTATTGTGACCTTAATGACCAAAACACAAAACAACATGTGTTACTCGGTAGGTTATAAGCAAAAGAGGTGCTTTTAAGTCCAGAATTCTTGTGCCCAGAACATTTTATTTTTCTTTCTCTATTGTTTAAAGTAGAACTATTTAAAATAAGTGGATTCAACCAACAAAAAGATAATTTTTTAGACCATTCAATTTATATATTTGATGTCATGTGCCAATGCAGTTGTCAAATAAGACATACTCCATAGGGCTAGAATTCTGATTGCATATGCAAAAGAAATGTCTACTGCATTGAATGGTCAGATTGAACTATAGAGCATTGATCAAAATACAAAACCACGTATTACCACGTACAAAATATGGAACTGAGGGCTTGACCCCAAGTGCCCGCGTCAAAAATGCCTTCTGGACCTGCTCTAAGTCGCTCCAAGTCGCCAAAGACACCACCGGGCCCCACACCTCTCGACCCCATACGTAAGAACCGGCTCCACCAAAGGTGCCACAACAAATGTGACCGGTGGCCTCGCCATACAAAATCAGGACTATTGTTTTGCATTGCATACGCCCAACCCATGGTCACCCCAAGGCGAATGGATGCATCCCAATACATTGAGGGACGAAAAATTCCACCCCCGTGTACTTGTAACCGGGTGTGACCTCTACCATCCGGCCCGATAAGTGAGCCGGGAGGTGCCGGATGACGGAGGAGGATATGAGGGACACCTTAGTCTTGGCCGTTGACACGCATGTCCGCCGCCGGCATCGTGTCCGGGCATCTCGTGCCTCGCATGCCCTCCTCGTGTATGGGGCCAAGAGGTCCACATCATCCGCATAGATGAGCTGCCGGGGATGACCGGGTGCAAGAGTCGATACCGCCCCCCATTGGCGCCAAGCCGGGCTTCCAACCGGTCCATGTAAAGTCCAAAGAGTATGGGTGAGAGAGATAACCTTGCCTAACTCCAATGCTATCGGGTAAATGACCGCCCTTTCGTTGCATGTGGCCCGTGGGTACTCGTGATACCAGACATCAATCGCTCGGCAGATGCATAGGGAGCCCCGCGATGGTGCAATCTCGCCCACGCCTTTTCCCGGTAATCGCGGTCGAAAGCCTTTGCAAAGTCCACAAAACAAAGAAGTGAGGTCCTTCCGACGGTTTCCGCCCTTGACCAGGGCCCCCGTGTGAAGATGTGATCAATGGTCGAATGTCTGGGTCGGAAGCCCCGCCTGGGTAAGTGCTCGACTGCCGCCTCGCCCATCCGGTTACCTCGCCGTTTCTAGAATGCCCGCGCACAGCCTTGGCAAACACCGAAATGAATTCATGATGGTTCTAAGACTATCGGACAGCAGGGTCCCCTACCTTGTAGATCTAACAACCCCGCTTGGGTCCATGACCGGGAAAAACCTCTTGCGGCGCCGTTGAACAAGGCAGCAAGGACGACACCATGGGTCGCCCCGCCCACTTGAGCAACTCCGCCAGTCGTGTCGCCTCTAAGTCTCCGGCCTTCCCATTAGCCAGCGCCGCAAAAATCAAAAATCAAGAAAATAAGATGAAAATCCAAAGAATCAAAATAGGCCATCTTCGAATAACCTTCCATTTGCCAAGTTAATTAAAGAAAACTCGGATTTATGGAAAAGGGATGATTATTACAAATGACAACGAACTTACTAAAAATGTGTGTAGCATCCAAATAAAAACGTGTTGAGTGCCTCTAGGGTAGATATTGTTGCAAACAATGTCAAATATAAACTTAAAACAATATTGGTTTAAAGAATCTCCATGGCCTAAACCGAACTCAAGATGCGCATTACAAATAGAGGTAATTTCCAATGCCATCCCTACATACCACGATCAGGGAGACCAAAAAAGACAGTATTGCTACATACCACGATCAAACAGATCAAAAAGAAGTGATGGAGAAAGTAAGATGGAAAGCTCTGCTCTATGATGTAAAAGAAAGGCAGACAACATCAAGATCAATATATTTTTATAAATATTGTCCAAAGTTGAAACTTTACGCGAAATCAACGTCCCCGCAATTATTTAGTCAAATTGAAACCGTGAATTTGTTCTTAATCAGAAAGCATGAGCACATAGCATATCCTATTATTCAGATTCTATTATTAGAGATGCAATACTTGCCCATGAAGAATAAGTATACAGATTACTTAGTATTGGCATTGTCTAAGAGGTCTCTTTAAGTATTTGCAGAACATATGGTTAAAAGGGTTATTTTCTCTGCTTAGATGTCGACGTGGTAAGACCAGGTTGTGTATGCATTCTATCTATCGCTGCAATGTCTAAAGAGTCAGATGTTTAGATCATCCGCATTGCGTGGGTTGTGCTACCATTTTGAAGTGAGATCATAATTATAGGGACAGACATCAGGGCATCTATGTGCATTCCGAAAGGCACCTATGTGCTATAAAAAAATTGCGAACTGTGCTACCAAGTTGAAGTGAGACTATAAATATAGTGATAGCAATAATGCATTCTAAAAGACACCTGCATATTTGAATTTGAGTTAATTAACTCTATAAGAGCCTATTTAGTTTTGCCACTATTCAAGGAGACCATTCAATTTTAAGTCTTTTTGGTGGCACAATCCTGTACATAAAGTTCCTTAAGTTCAGCTGAATCTTGTGAAGATTGAAAAAGGCATATATCAAGAAAGGATTCCCTTGAAAATAGGCATTAAGAGGACACATGATGGGCAGTGGGCATTTGATAAGATTACAGGCGTGAACTCATCAGCCTTGAAATTTGCCTGGCCTGCTGAACCATCCTTTTCTCATAGTAGTAGTAATGCATTATGAAGAAAGAGATTTTGGAGCAATTATAACCTATAGCTATAAGAGGTACAGGGTTGAGAATAAACCGAAACTGCATATTATCACTGGATGCAGCAAACTCGAACCCAACCCTTAAAGATTTAAGATACATGTTTCGGCAAATTTTTGGCCATGTCTAGATGTAGAGCTCCACTCTTCAGCTGACGTTGGCACCCTGTTGAAATGCAGATGGATTTGCATGTCTTGATAAGAAGAAAATACCAAATAAAATAGAAGGAGAATCTACATGCACCCAACGCTGAACCCTAAGATGGAGTGGAGCAAAAACCTGCCTTCTGGAGATCCTGAAGAAAGAATAAGCCCAAAAAACGTAAGTGTAGCTACCTGTGTTCAACCGCGAACTCTCTACAATTCATGGCGCAATTCATATGTATGCCCATTCCTCAAAGATCAAATCCAAACCTGAAGTTTAGTATGCCGGTTGAATAGAGTTCGAAAGTTGCAAGGAGGAACATAAGCATGCAAGCTCCATTGTATCAAAAATTGACGCGCAATAATAGGGGAAGCCAAAGCGACAAATCAACCCCCGCAAAAAATATTTAATGGTCCAAAAGCTCTTTGCAACGACTTGGTAAGCAAAACAAAAACTCAAAACCAAAACCTTTGAGAGAATGGCTTATCTCGCAAACAAAGGAAAAAAAAGAAATGGATTCAATTTTTTGCTTGGGACGGATTAACCCCAAAAAAGAAGAACGCTTTTAAAGATCCGAAAATAAAACAAATGCTTGAAGCAGGGAGCTTAGGATCGGCAGAGGTGCCCACAAAAAAAATGTTATAAAAAATAAAGTGTTTCAAAAGTCTGAAGAATGCAAACAGAAAACCAGAGTTTGGCTAAGCGAAATCATTGCAAAATCATCCTTGAACCAAAGATCTCTGCGACATACTCCTCCTCAAATCCCATCTCAAAATACAGAAGTTAGATAATCTAGCAAAGTTAGATATGAGCTACTTTAGAAGACAATTTGCAGGTGCGATAGGTTTCCATACATTCCATTTTATAGGCAGCTTATAATATGCAGTGAAACTTCGCGAACTTGAGCCGGAAAAGTAAGTCTCAAAAAACGCCGGCCATATCCATAACGGTGGCCTTGTTGTGATCCTAAGTTCAGCCATGCCCGCTCTGAAGCTCTACTGCAATAACCCTAAACGATAAATGCCATGCTGTCGGAAATGAGTGCTTATAGAAATTTAGAACATACAAAGGTTTCAAATTACATGTAACAACGGATTTGCTCAAGCTTCTAAAAAGGATTAGAAGATTCTAGTCGATTTGCTTCTTAGAGATGCCCAAGCTAAAAAATAAGCTCCGCATGTGTCTTAGTCTTTGTACTAGATGCATCAAAAGCTTCGGAAGCTCACGCATTTTGTCGAGTCTTAAGCCTAGGAAAGCAAACTGTCTTCCATTTTTGAACCTAAGAAATCATCGAACGCAGAGGGAGAATATTCCACCATCCGGTGAATCGCCGGGTCTAATCGCCCTATAGTTAGGAAAAAAAAAGTAACGGGAGAAGGGGGCTAAAATGTTGCCGGAAAATGCATTTTGGAGGCAAAAACTAACGCTAACGCCGTTACATCCACCGGAAAAAGCGTTAGCGCCGGCGTTAGCGAACCAGAAAAAAACATTTTAAATAAGTAGATTAGTAAACCTGTACCCGGTGTTGCCGGGCTAATGTTCTGGTATGTGTTTTTGCTCGGCCTTTAACGCCCTCGTAAATGTGTCCCGGGGCTAATGTCATGGCATGTGTTTTTACTCTGCCTCTTGTAATTATTTTTGTTATTGAAATTGTCTGATGACAGTGAGCATATGCGTTCATGGATTTCAATACAGAATATGGGGGACAGTTACTACTATCTTTAGAGACAAAAAACTTTTTGGACAAATCCAAAAATGATGCTGAAATGTCATTCTTAGAAGTAGTTTACATCAATAAAAAATAAGTTCAAAAATATAAAAATCTTATCCCGGCTCATTGATGTATTTTAGTTCATGATGGAACCTTAAATATACATCTCCACATGGCGCACATCACCAAGGGCCTAATATTATACTTTATTGGATGCTCCCGTGAATATGCACCCAAACCAAAGGGGGTTTAAGGGGAATTTTATTTTTATGTGTGGAATGTAATGGTTTGTTTGCATAATAACAGGGGGTTTCTTTTGTATTTTTGTACACCTTTTTCAATGGTTTTTATATGATTTGGTGGCCGTATTACATGAGGTGTACTAATTGGTACATCTAGAGTGTGCCAGGTATTTGCATGCAACTTGTGCTATTTTTTTTTTCCTTTCTTAATGGTCAAGAATCAAAGGGCTTACAACAAAAGCCCTCTTTAAAAAAGACGATATTGAATGGCTTACAATAAAAGCCCTTTTCAAAAAGTAAAAAATAAAAATACAAATAAAATAAAAAAGAAAAAGATAGAACCTTTACCCTTCTGTGAAACCCTAGGCGCCATGTAGCGCAGCTTTTCACGGGCAACACAGTTTCTAGCATAACTTTTGTCCAGGACTCCGTTTCAGGTAAGGCTTATTGCGTTGGAAAGCTCTCTCCTCGATCTTTTCGATGGTATATGGTATGCCCATCTTTGGTTACGTTTTCCATGTCAAAACAGGCTTTGGTAGGGTTTGCAGTATTGCCAAAGGGAAGGAAGCAGTGTCTTTCAAATGATTGCCCCTAATGTGACAGATGGATTTGAAGCAGCTTGGCTTGGCTTATCCGAGTTTGCAGATGGTTTTGTTGCTTGGATGGGCTTTTAACCGCACAAAGCGAGATTCTAAGATTGTTGGGCTTTGCAAAAGCCAAGAGAAGCCTTTACTATCTTTCTCGGCCATCCGCATTCAACCGTGGATGGAACCATGGCAGCTCAAACCCCCGGGTATTTGTCGACCAACAAGATTCACAACAGCCCATGTCGATTTCAACGGTAACTATTGGACTCAAATCCTTTTCTTTAATCTATGGCATTAAGAATTTGCTTTGCAGCTCTATCCCAACAAGATCCTCTCAAAGTTCCGTGAAAGAAACCAACAAATGAATGCTTCAGATTCAATCATATTGTGAAGTTTTGCTCCAAAAAGACTTCCACAAAAATAAGATGTTTATTTCTTACTTTTGCTCGCAGCAGAATAAAACACATTAGATAGTTTATGCCACAAAGTGCAATGAAAGATTTCAGAATCGTGATACAAAGCTTGTAGTTATATTTGTCGTTCATGCCACAGATCTTGAAATTGGCAAAATTATGGATAATCTTGATTTCATCTTATTATATTTCTCATTGTCTTTGTTAGATTTATGAGTTTGATCTTAAAAAGATCTACAAATGGTCTGATTACATATAAACTTGCTCACATAAGCTTTTCTGATGCCTTTACGATAGAAGTATCCATTGGTTTGTCTTTCAAATCCGTCAAATTTTTGTTATGGATGTTCTTACATACTATATAGGCACATCATGAAGATGATTTATGCCAAGATTTTGGTCTGTAGTGCAAAGGCATTACATGCGTATTGCTAAAGTTTCATAAACAATGTCTTCAATCTCAATTTTAGGTATAAGCATTTTAGAAGTATTGGCAAATCTCTTGCAAAGGAATGTGCCGCAGACTATTCACCATGTTGTGTTGCATGTTCAAAAAGATATGCCAATGACTTGGTTTATAATAAGCAACCAAGACCCAAATTTTTTTGAAATAAATACAATTCATTACATTCGGGCCCTTTGGTTTGTTGAAGGCCCCGGGGTATCTAAAAATTTTTAGATATAACACAAACCATTACATTCCACACTTAAAAATAAAATTCCCCCTTAAACCCCCTTTGGTTTGGGTGCATATTCACACGGGGGATGACGTAGGCCAGCGAGAGCCCCTAAAATCATACTATACATGTATAAAATCAACAACATATAGTACATTGCCTCAAATCTTATAGTACTTTGTAAATTGTATTATACAGTATACCAAAACTTGTACACGCATACCCCACAAATGAGGATCTCTATGTATACGGTCTAGATCGAGGAATAAACGGCATATATGCTTATCCAACAGCTCTCGATGCCCGGAGTCACCCCCCGTGTGAATATGCACCCAAACCAAAGAGGGTTTAAGGGGGGATTTTATTTTTAAGTGTGGAATGTAATGGTTTGTGATATCTTCACTTTTTCGACAGATAACATCTTAGCTAGGGTAAAAGTGAAATGCATGGGCGAGTCATTAATTCGAACTGCCCACGAAGTCTCATGACTATCAAGCACATGAGACACTGCCTCATTTGGAAGGTGACTTATTTTGGTGCATGCAGTTTTCTTATATCCGCAGGCTTTTCCTGCTGCCTTGCAGAGTTGGGCATCCAAAATGTTTACGACTGGCTGATAAGTTGATAATACAAATGCTGAGTACAGATTATAAGGAATGGAATTGCTCTATCTTGATTTATATCAAGGTTTTCTAGATTACATAGTTCATGAAGTCTATGAAAACAACATCAATGATTGAGTTAATGATGTTCCTGAGCCAGCGTTTTCCTGTAACCTTTATTATATATATAGCCACAATAATTGGACGCAGTTTTAATTTTTCCTAAAATTTTCAACTTACTTGAAGTGGCATGTGCAAACAGGAATGCATATTTAAAGATAAGCATGCCATCTGCTTAAAGATGACCATAGATCAACAAGATTGTTCAATTGAGAGGTCTCTATCAAGTAATGAGACACCACTACATCTGAAGAAAGTCAGCTCAAACATGCTACACTAGACAACCCAACCTTAAGGTACGCTCCTCCTGAAAGCTTTTTATTGCCCTGTCTTTGTAACACTTTTTCCCTGAGTTTGAATTAAAGTCTAAAGCCGATCCCATTGAACACAAATTTATTTTATTGTGGAGTATAGGAGCAAATTGGAGAGGCAAGGGTTTAAGCAAAATCTTAAAGGTATGCAGGAAATGGGAACTCATGGAATACATGAGCAAATGTGAATGTACTTTTGCCTAACAGAAAATACAGAATGACAAATAGGAAGTGTGAAATGAAATATAAGAATTGGAAAAAAATGTAAATTGAAAAAAAGATACTTGGGGCTTATATCAGATATTGTGGGGTCATATATTAGAGTTCAACAGTTCAACAAGGTACTGGGACTTGCTTTTGTTTAACTGATATGTTAATCGAAATATTCAGTTATTTTCTTCCATTTTATTGCTTGCTTTTCTATGCAGACAGAATTAAGAGTTGAAGTTGTTCTTCCTGACTTTTTAATGTTAGTAGATGTACATCTTTAAGCTTCCACAGTTTGAGGATGTAATCATGGTAAGAATTTGATGAATACAAATCTCATGATTCTTCTGTTAAGTGGTTGTACTTCTCTTGCAGAGATAAGGCATCTTCAAGCTCTGGAGCCACTTCTTGCAGAGATAGGCCATCTTTCAAGCTTTGGGACCAGAACACTTGCATGAAGGCGGTACACACTTGCATGAAGGTGGTACACTGAAGCATGAAGCAGACCTTTATGTCTGCTCTTAAGCTTTCTATAACTAATCATTAAAAGATACCACACTCTTGGTGTTTAGACTGTCCACAAAATTTGGTCCAAGAAAAAGGAACTTCTATATGCATGAATTCCAAATGAAATTCAAATCTGGGCCATGGCTTATTTAAGCCCAATACTGTTGCACATACTATTATTCAAAATACCCCAATATGGAAGCATTATTGCACATTCTATTATTTAGCCACAAACACTCACTCTACATTTGATCTGAATTGCAAGCTTTTTTGGCTCTCGAAGCCTTATTGCTTTAAATGGGAAGGGGAAGATAATATATATATCTTTGCATAGAGTAGATAGACAATTTAATTTTTTTAATTGAGCAATGTAATTGGTCTCTAGCAAGGAGAAGTCTTTTAGCATCTCATGTTGTAGAAATGCAAATTAGTAGACCTTGGAATCTACCCAACCAAACACGGTATTCCTACTTTTCTAAGATTCTAACTTTTCTCTACACATTATATTGCATGTGGTGGAATCTGTTTTCTGATATACCTTTCCAGGATTATGTCAAATGAGGTTTCAAGTTAAATTTGTGATGGAGATTCAAATTTTCATCTTTCGAGATAAATTAATTGCCCATAACATTCCTTATAAAGCATTGTTTTCTCTACAAAAAGTTAATGCATTGATAATACTATCATTAGACAATTCCAATAACGAAAATTATTACAAAAGCAAATAGTTCATACTTGCGAATATCAAGATGTGTTGTTAATGGAAGTTGCACAAAAAGTTCCATCATGAACTAAAATATGTCAATGAACTAGGACAAATTTTTGTGTTTTGCATTTCTGTTAAGAGTGACATTTTGAGCATAAGTTTTGGATATGTCTTTCCAAATTTTCATCTTTAGAGATGGATTTAACTGCCCCCGCATTCCTTATTAAAGCATTGCTTTATCTACTGAAATATATAAACACAAAGTTAATACACTGATGATGTTGTCATTAAACAATTTCAATAACAAAAATAATTACAAAAGCAAATAGCATTCATTCTTGACAATGTTAGCATGCGCTATTGTCGAAGTTGTATATTTAAAAGCCCAATAAAAATAGGTGCAAGGACATTAGCCCGGCAACGCCGGGCACAGGTTTACTAGTCTACTTACTTAAAAAGTTTTTGAGGTGGTGCGCCATATTTAACATTTTAGATGAAAATTTAATTTTAGATAAATTGAAGTATAAATTAGTCTAGAAATTGAAGTATAAATTAGTCTAGTATACTGGAGTGATTGTTCTTTTGTCGCAATACAGTTTGTCTTGCAGTTAGCCTTTCAGGTTCATTGATAGAGGACCTTGCCATAAATTTAACTTTTTAGGCAACTTTACTCAACATTAGAAGAGAATTGAATCGGCTCAAACTGTCAATTACTAAACAAGAGCTTCAGTACCAACTCCAAGAAGCGGGAATTTAGTTGCAAACCCTTCAACTCTCTGCATTAAATCTTTTATTTCAGCTTTAAAGGGGCTGGCTTCCGAATCAATGAACTCAAGATAAGTTTTCAGCTTGGCATCTTGAACCATTTTTTTTGCTTTGATTGCAATTTGAACACCTTCGTGGATAAATTCAGCAACACTAACAAAATCGGACTCATCAAAGCCTCTTGTTGTAAGTGCTGGAGTGCCAATTCGGATTCCACCTGGAACCATAGCACTCTTATCACCTGAAATAAAGCTAAAATTGTAAATGACCGAACATTCTGACGAGAGAAGGAAAATTCCAGAATTCCATCCTCACCTGGAACAGAAGTCTTGTTCAAGATAATCGATGCAATGTCCAAAACCTTCTACCTCGCACCATCTATGCCCCAAAACTTGACAGGATAAATAAAGGACGCACAATGCCACAATAATGCCCAAAACATACCAATAGCCAGTGTCCAAGAACTAAATGATTGTCGGGCCTATTGGAAACAAATAGATATCCCAGTTCAACAAGCCTCTTTGGCTAGTGCTTTACAGTTACTTTTGATCTGCATGGCAAATATCGAGCGTCTAAAATAGAGAATTAATCTGAATTAAGGGCACACATTCAAGCAGCCTACCTGTTGCTGGTATTTTCTAAACTGCTTGCCAAATGCTTTATGACATATTTAACAAAATTTGAACTTATTTAACTCTAATAGATATTCTTCAAGGATGCCATAATAAGATTATATATATTTTTAACTCTTGTTGATTTAGTTCATTTTTTGATAAAAAAAAAATATGACGGTGATTATAGTTTAAAATTGCTTTCTAGACTAATTTATACTTCAATTTATCTAAAATTAAATTTTCATCTAAAATGAGCTCTATATGATTAAAATGTTTTTTTTTTAATGTTCAAAGAAAGTTTTTTTTTTTTTTTTTTTTTTTTTTTTTGAAGAAACGGCAGTTTTGTATTCATATGATATAACTTTACAGCACAAAAAAAAACCCTGAAGATTCAGGGAAAAAGATAAGAAACTGTTCTCAGAATATATAGTAAAAGAAAAAGTAGAGTACTCATCATGGAGTTGTTCATCTTCTTTGGGTCAACTTACTATAGGGAACAACCTTCTTCTGCTGAACCAAATACTATAGGACCTTCTCCATAAATTTCCACCACTAATCCACTTACTTGCTCAACTGCAACAGCTTCTGTTACCCTTACTGGCCAGATTTGGATTAAGCGCAAATAATAATTCCCAGTATCCTTTGCAGACTAGTAGGATAAATTGGACCAAAACCTGAATAGAAAAGAAGGACATGTAGCCAAGTAATTGCCCAAACCTTATGCCTGAAGAGAACGCATTCCCATTGTAGAGGTAGCAAAGCTCCTAGCTCCCCATGCTTCTAAATCCATTAAAATCCAACTAGACCTCCAAGCCCAGCCCTAGAAGAAGATCCAAAAGATGGTGCATTGTTGGAGAAACCTCTAGGTCATCATGCTTCCATACGGGCGAAGATTCAAGAACTAGCAGTCTACATAACCCCTCATCAGAAAGTGAAATCCAAGGTCTCCCGAAACTTGAATTTCAAGATTTTTAATCCAATTTACCTGACCACATCTGCAAAGACACATGGAAATTCCCATATATACATAGAACACTAAAGAGAAAGCAATAATAAATGGAATAGGCTGCCACACTATTCCTGAAGCTGCCACCTTCTTTTATGAATCTGATTCTCTGCCTCCAAGCAGCCTAACCAATCAACAATCTAAATAATAGCAGAAAGTTACTGTGGCTCAAACAGTTATCTTGAAGCTGGGTAAAAGCATGTTAGGGTGTCCCTTAAAAAGTATTATTTAGTGACCAAAAAAGTACCTAAAAAGGTACCCAGGACTGGGTACTGGGTACCTGTGTAATATCTCAATAAAAGGTACATTCTAGAACTTTTATATATATTTTGGTCTCCAGTAGCATTATCTTTATCTTAACTTTGAATATTATTGCGTCATTGACTTTTATTTTGGATATTTGTACTAGTTTTAATGAAAATAAAATTGAGAAAGTACCCAGTTCTGAAGTACCTAGTGTATGTACTTTTGCAGGTTCCAAAAGTGGTACACCCTAACATGCTTTTACCCAGCTAGTTAGGCTTAGAACAAGCCCAACCCACCAGACTACTCTCAGAGCCCAGTCTTAAATTATCAACTGTAATAAGACACCAAAACATTCTGCCATAATTTCAAAAACTGGCTAATCACACTGCCATGGCTACAGAAAGAAACAAACCCTGCTGCTTCCATCTACCTGCTCTATGTACTTCTGCCAGTAAGAAATGGGAATGCCGGCCCAGGGCAAAGCCCTAGGCGGCCAAACGGTGCCGTCCCGCCATCGCTCTTTTCCAAAATATTTAATCCAAAAGAAAGTTTTAGATGAAATGAATTAATGATTATGTTCATGTTTTAAGTAAAGAAAAAAAAAATAGCTTATGTTTTAATTAATTTTCAATATATTTCATTTTATCACGAATAAACTATTCAATATTTATTATTAAAACATAAACTTTATCAATTAATTAATTTCAATCTAAAAATCTGTTTAAAGTATTTTTTTATAGTGTGTAGAGTTTGTAAATTATGAAATTCTCATCGAGTTTTTTGTCAATCACTTATCAAACCATCATATTTTATTTACAAATTATCTTGACTGCCAAATTTAAAATTTGTTAACAAATCACTAAAAATTGAAATTAATATTCTTGACATGTCGAATTCTAAATAGATTTAAGTAAAAATTAGTCTAACAACAATTTTATCCTTTTGTAAATCAAGTATATTTTTATTTAAATATAAAGTTATATAATTAGAATATATAAAATTACAAGAATTAAGAAGAATTAAACATTTTATATAATCTTAAAATGACATCTTTGTCTATTAAATTTGAATAAGTCCGTGTTTTGTTAAATATGTCATCTTTCCGTAAGATGTCACCAAGAGAGAGCTGCTTTGCTGCCATAACGCCAAGATAGCATAGAGCATATCAAGGAAAGTATCTTCCAAAGACATCTCTCAATCAGAGGTTGAGGCCTGAGCGCGACTACCTTTTTGGGATGCTCAGATTAGCGTTGGGGAAATTCCCCGGAAGACGGTCTTCCTACCATCCAGTTTGCCCAAAATGCCGTTGTATGTGGAAATCATTCGGAATCCCTCCTGGCAAAAAACTCCTCGATTTCGGATCCTTCCCGTCCATGGTAAACAGAGTCGGAACTTGTAGTTCATTATTGGTTGGATCGAATCTCGCACCTGCGACCTTCTTGGGCAATTGTTTGCAACATAAATCATAGTGTAGTTGCTTGATGCCTCTCCTTCCTGTAGGTGACAAGGTATTCTGAAATTATATATTTGGAGGCATTCGTGGCATGACTACTACTGCTTTTTTTTTCCTCTCTCTCTCTCTCTCTCTCTCCGACTGACGTATATTTGTTGTACTCTTAATAATAATGAGTTTGCTGAATTTCTTCGGCATTAGACAGATCTGTAGAAACTACATTGGATTACAGCAAGTGAAGCTCTTTGCCTTAAAATAGCAGATATGTAATAAATGGAGTCTTCCCTTAAGGCATACAAATCCTCAGTATATGCAGTTGTTCTTTAAACAACTGGTAAGAAATGGCAGAGTATTTATTTAGAAGAAAATAGTCCATTGATAAGGGGGCAGAACATATGAATATTGAAGAACAAGTTGGGAGACAACTTCAAGAGCCTGAAGGCAATTCCAAGAATGATGACCCCTATGGGAGTCATTATAAAAGACGGCGTGGTCAGCGCACGCCTACAGATGATTAAATAATATTTGAATATTAATAGGCTTCGCACAAGCCACATGTTGAAATATTTAGCCAAATTTATTTTACTTATCTTATAAAGGAAAGAGATAAAAAATATAAACTTTACAAAAAAACCTAAAAATTATAAAACAAGAAAAATGACAAAAAAGAGGTGACCGTGGAGAAAAACTGCTTCGAACCTTTGCCTTCTTTGCTTTCAAATCTGTGTTCTCCTCAACGAATTGGTGTGCCAGGGTGGATCTGCTGTTAGAATTCAAGCTCATTAGAGTACATTATAGAGTACATTGATGTACATTAGAGTACATTAGAAGTACATCATGTACATCTCTGGCCTTTGGCCTTCTGTTTCCGGCTGTTGGCCTTTCAGTGCCATTCATTCCATGTATTTATAGATTACATGCAACACATAGAACATCCAGATTGTTCCTATTCTATTCATATTCATTCTTGCTTTTGCTTTGGCTCACTCTGTGCTGTAGGTTTGTAGCAGTCCATAGCTGATACGTTTCCTAACATGGTATCAGAGCCTATTGGCATGTGAAGGGAAGTTCGACAATAGAGGAACTTGGGAGAACAATTCTGGAAGAATACTTATCTGAGCAGGAGAATGTCATGGAGACCAGATCTGTATCAGCAATTCTGAAGCCACCTATGTTTGATGGCAAAGAGTTTCAAGGATGGAAGAAATCCATGAAGTTATCTCTAATGGCAGAGGATGTCTGGGATATAGTGGATGGGTCTGAAACTAAACCAGAGAATGCTGGGACAGCTGCTCAAATCAAGCTTCAAAAGGATTGGCGTCAGTGATAATAGAGCAATGGCTTGCATATGTATGTGTCTTTCCAGAGCCATAGTTATGCAAGTAGATGTGGATCAGGGCAGCTATTCTCTTTGGATTTGGCTTGAAGATAAGTATGGCACCAAAACAGAAGGTGAAGTTATGCATTTGTATACACAGATTAGGAATTGCAAGTATGTGGAAGGAGCTGATCTGAATACACACATAAATCAAATGAAGGAAATGTTTGATATGTTGGCGCCAGCAGATTCCAAGTATGCGCCCAGAGGGGCAACAAAAGCTCCAGCTGTATGCTTCTCTTCCCAATTCATGGGAAAACTTTGTTGATTTCTTGACAGCTCAAAGTAGTCTTTCATGGGATGACGCCGTCTCTAAGCTTTTGCAGAAAGAGATGCGCTTGAAAGACAAAGTGGAGGATTCCAAGCCATCACAAGCCATGCTTCCACGAGGGAGGCAAGATAAGAAGCCTCATTACAAAAAGCAATCAGATGGGAAGGTGGAAGGATCAAAAGGAGCATGTCCTAAGAAAGTTTATGCCAAGAGAGGGCAATGCAGGAACTGCTTTGAATATAGCCATTATGTAGTCGATTGTCCGGAGGGAAAGAACAAATCAGAGAAAGCACACCTAGTTGAGGCACAAGTCATCAAAGGAGAGGCTTCTCTTGTTATCCAATCAGACCGAAGTCTCGGAATTAAAGGGGAGGCTTCTGTTGTGGAAACAAGTGCATGTACTGCTGCTGGAAAGAAGGTTCTTACAGTGGATTCTGCATGCACATCAGTGATGTTGAAGGATAGGGATCTATTCTCAAGTTATCAAAATGACAAAAGTCTGGTGCAATTAGGAGATCATAGTGAAATTCAAGTGCAAGGAAGTGGTCAATATCATTTCACGCTATTGAATGGTGAAAGTACAGTGCTTCCAGAAACCTTACATGTCCCGGAATTACGAAAAAACCTTTTGTCAGTTGCATGTGCAGCAGATGCTGGTCTGCAAGTTTTCTTTGATGATAAGAAAGTTCTTTTCTTGAAGAATGCAAGGATTGAAGGGGATATAGTGGCCAAGGGCTCAAGACATGGCAATTTATATGAGCTAGAAGTGTCTGATCCAAATCAGGCCCTAGTAGTATCAGCCAAAGAAAAGGAGAAAGTGCTACTTTGGCACAAAAGGTACGGTCACGCTAATGTTCAAGCGTTAAAAATAATGCAGCGGAAGAACATGGTTCATGGCATGAAGATAACTATGAAGGCAGACTCAGATCTTTGTGAAGCATGCATCCTTGGTAAGCACCCTTGCAGATCGTTTGCAAGTGTAGGCAGCAGAGCTAAGCAAGTGCTGGAGCTTGTCCACTCAGATCTTTGTGGACCAACAGAGGTGTCTATGTGCCTTGGTAAGGCAGTATATTTCATCACGTTTATTGATGATTTTAGTCGGAAAAAAATTGTCTATTTTCTAACCAAGAAAAATGATGCTCTTGAGGCTTTCAAATTGTATAAAGCATGTGTAGAAATCAGACAGGGAAGAAGATTAAGCAATTGCGCACTGATGGTGGTGGAGAGTATCTTAGTGATCTCTTTCATGATACATGTGATCAGGAAGGGATTCAGCATCAATGCACAAAGAGGGCTACTCCTCAACAAAATGGTGTTGCGGAGAGGAAGAATCACACTTTGTGCAATGCGGCAAGAAGTATGCTTGCTGAAAGTCATTTGCCAAAGTATTTTTGGGCTGATGCAATTGCTGCAGCAGTTCATGTGCAAAATAGATTGACCACAGTTGCATTGGATATGACTCCAGAAGAAGCTTGGTCTGGAGAGAAACCGGATGTTTCTCATTTGCGCACCTTTGGATGTACCGCTTATGTACATGTACCTGAGCATTTGCGCAAAAAATTTGATGCCCGTAGCACCAAATGCACTTTTATTGGCTATGCACCTAATCATAAAGCATACTTGTTGTGGGATCAAGAGCGGAGAAAGATATACACTAGCTCGGAAGTAGTTTTCGATGAGTCAAATTCTATGTGTATTGATCCACTTGCAGATGGAAACTTCATTCAAGACAAATATCTTGTTCTTGATGATCCTCCACTCGTTGAGCTTCAAGATTTGAGGCTGGACCAGCAGCAAGATGTGCCTTTGCCAGTGGATGTGCAACAACCCACCAATGATGATCCACCTCATAATCAAGTTCTTCCTGATCCTCGGCTCACTGGAATGCCCCCTCCTCCTGATCAACCGTTGCCACCACGTAGCTGAACACCGTCTCGTAAAGTTCTTGAAAATGCTGAACTTAGTTTGGTTGAATAGTGTTGCTTGGCAGTGCAAGGTGAACCAGCAAGCATTGAGGAAGCATGGCTTCCTCTGAAGCTTCACATTGGAAACAGGCAGCTGAGGTAGAGCTCGCATCCATGGATGCAAACCAGGTATGGGAACTTGCTGATTTGCCCATTGGGCGCAACGCAGTGGATTGTAAATGGCTATTCAAGAAAAGGTACAACGCTGATGACAGCCTTGACAAGGGCTAGTCTAGTTGCTTGAGGTTTCAGCCAAGTCAAAGGTCTTGATTATGATGAGACATTTTCACCGGTCATGAGAATGAATAGCTTGCGTGTTTTGCTTGCCTTAGGATCCAAATTGGATTGGGAAATTCATCAAATGGATGTGGATACGGCATTTCTGAATGGAGATCTTCTTGAGGACATCTATATGCTGCAACCTCCAGGTTTTGAAGTACCCGGCCAAGAAAACAAGGTATGTAAACTCCGGAAGGCTATTTATGGCTTAAAGCAGGAGTCTCGGGTTTGGTACAAGAAGTTTGATGATGCACTTAAGCATGAAGGATTTCAAGTTGCTACAACAGATTCTAATGTCTACATCAAGTGCATGGGAGGTATGTATTTGATTTTAATGCTATATTTGGATGATATATGCTTGCAATGGGCAGCAATCTTCTTGATGTTCAAGCACTTAAATCTAAACTAGCTAGCAGGTTTAAGATGAAAGATTTGGGTGCAGCTAGCTCTTTTTTGGGTATGCAGATACATCGTGATAGGAAGAAGAGGCTAATTCATATCAGCCAATCTCGGTATGCTGAATTTTTGCTTGAGCAATTTCGCATGGCAGATTGTAAGCCTGTTTCCACGCCAATGGAAGCTAGCCTCAAATTGTTTGAAGATGAACCTGTTTGTGATAATGTGCAGTCTATAGCAGCTTGTTGGGAGTTTGATGTATCTCATGACCATAACACAACCTGATCTTTGTTTTGCTGTGATTGCATTGAGTCAGTTTAACCACTGTTATGAGTTAAAGCATTGGCAGCTAGCAAAGCGTGTTCTTCGTTATTTGCAAGGAACAAAAGAGTATGGAATCTATTATTGTGATAACGGATCAGCAAGTCTTCATGCATTTACTGATGCAAGGTGGGGCAACAACAGGGATTCTCATTCCACTATAGGTAGCACATGCATGTTTTATGGAGGTGCAGTAGGCTGGATAAGCAAAAAGCAATCTGTTGTAGCGCGATCTTCGGCAGAGGCAGAATACATTGCCTTATCTACTGGAGTTGCAGATCTTATTTGGTATGACCACTTGCTTAATGATGTTGGTATTTCTGCGCAACAACCTATTCATGTTTATGTGGACAACCAGGACATCATCCTTGGACAAAGCATATTCTAATTCATTATCATTATGTCCGTGATCTGGTGGAGAAAGCAATCATTTCATTAATCTATTCGCCCACTGGTGCAATGGTTGCAGATATCTTTACTAAGCCACTGGGCACACAAAAGTTTGTACAGTTTAGATCAGCACTTGGAGTTATACCATTGCAGTAGCTTCAGATTATCCAGCTTGAAAGGGGAGTGTTAGAATTCAAGCTGTACATTAGAGTACATTTAGAGTACATTGATGTACATTAGAGTACATTAGAAGTACATCATGTACATCTCTGGCCTTTGGCCTTCTGTTTCCGGCTGTTGGCCTTTCAGTGCCATTCATTCCATGTATTTATAGATTACATGCAATACATAGAACATCCAGGTTGTTCTTATTCTATTCATATTCATTCTTGCTTTCGCTTTGGCTCACTCTGTGCTGTAGGTTTGTATCACGTTTCCTAACATCTGCCACAACTCTTAGAGTATTTAAGGAGCAACAAAGCAAGAATTGGGTATGTGTGGATGCCATGAATTTGTGCTATCATTGTTGTACATTGGCTTATAATCAATAGAAATGCTCCTTTTTGCCATTCGAGAGCTTTCATTGTTATTTGTTCCATGTTCATCTCATGAATGCAATGATTGCATACTTCTTTGGCATTAATTCATTATTTTGCAATTGCAATTACGCCTTAGATCATCTCTGCAACTCTTGGCATCATGTTTGCATTGGAACTTTGGACGATGTGGACACTTTTGCTGATGATCTCTTGGTAAGTCATTCCAATTCTCTTAATTAGTGTTTGTTGTTCATGTTTTGGAAAGGTGAGAGACTCTCCTTTAACATTTTGGTTCCGTTGCCGGGACCTAGAATGGCTTAATTTGATGTTAAATATATGGCCAAATTGTCATAAGAAATTTACAGGTTTTAAAACAAACAGGTTATGAATTTCTAATTCCTAGAGGACTGTTCTGGAAGGATGGTATCAGATCTCAAAAACTTTGTTAATCCATGTCCATTAAATCTGAAACTTGAAAATTAGTTTAGTCCATTGGTAAGCAACCATCTTGCCAAATTCCAGAAGTTAAATTTATGGCGTGATAGAAAACCAAGCAAGAAAACTATTGGCAGTCCTAACTAGTGGATGTGTATATCAGATCTGTATCAGACCTATTTTCAGAGCCTTAACGTTGTTATTTTAGCTTGAAATTTAACATACAATGTCCTTGCTAAATGCTTAACCAATCAGGAAAATCTCAAAAGTTAGATCATTGCCTAAGAATTTTGGCAAGCAATAAAATAGCGTTTACTGGACTGTCATGGCAGATTTGTATCAGACCTCAAATTTGAAAGACAAGCATGGTTTTTGCACTTGAAAATTTGTATATGAGATATTCTACATGTGCACTTGAAGCTTGCAAAGTTTCAAAGTTGAATTCAAAAAGATAGATGATGAAATCAATATGCATTTATGGCAAACTAGGGAAATATATGCGGTATAAAGAATTGGCTAAAGTTGATGTATAAAAGTCTTGCTGAAGAACGCAAGAAAAGGCAAGCATTGAGGAGTTGAGAAATGCACAGATTCAACCTAAAGAAAAACCATCAGAGTTTGCCATTAGAATCACAGAATTGGCAGCAAAATTAAAGTTCTAAGCCTTCTAATGATGATATAATTAGTTGGTTTACACAAGGTTTCCCTTCAGATATTAGAAGACGACTAGAGCTAGAAGGACCTGATAGTTTGGATAAAGCAGCCAAGCGAGCTGCTGAAATAACTTCAATACTGGGTGCAGAAAAAGCAAATCAGAATTAGAAGCTATTGTTCAAAAGAAGGTCCATCATGAGATACGAGGAGTTAAGGATTTGCAGAGCAAGCTGCAAAACGTAGAAGAAAATGTTAAAAAGTTGTCAATAGGGGATCAAAATAGAAGCTATATATGGTGTGTAAAATGTTCTAAACCAGGGCATTTTGCAAATGAATGTCGTTTTAATATTGGAAGTTTTGCCATGTCTGTCAGAAAGCAACTCATAACACTCAAAATTGTTATTTTAATGGCAAAAATAGGGCCAAAAAGAAAACATCTACTGAAACTTTTGCAGTTACTACAGAAGTTAAAGAAAAGAGAATAACAAAAGATGTAGAATGTTGGAGGTGTGGAGCAAAAGGCCACATCTCTAAGAATTGTCAAGCAAAGAATCCTAAAATTGAAACATTTAAAAGCAAGGAAAATTTGACAAACGGTATACAAGAGGCAAGAATGGTTAGTCTCGAAGTTAAAAAGCCCGTTATGGATATACGTGTTGTTACAAGACAACAGGCTAGAGAGGAAGGAGTTGTCATTGAAAGTAAATTCCAGGATCCTCGACCTAGACAAAAGAAAGGTGAAGTGTATCCTCGAGTTGATGAGGAATAAGAAACATATAACTATGTAAAAAAACAAATACTTGAGATAGAGCAAGCAAATGAGGAAAATTTGGAACTGACATGAGAGATGTCATGAAGCTAGAAAAGTTAAAAACGTTCATTGGCAACATGACTATTTCTGTTCCCCTAAAATTGATTGCTAAGTATTTCCCTGGGTTTAAAGAGTTCAAGATTATAGGCACAAAAGATGATGAAATCATGAAATTGTAGAATATAGTCATGTTAAATCCAGTAACAGAGAATGCTACACAGAAAGATATAGGGCTATAGTTGGAGACGTTTTGTTGAGTTGAACCATTATATTGTGAAGCTTAACCATTAGACATTATTTAATGGTTAAATGTTAGGAGATTACATGGTTAAATATTTAGAAGGTTACATCGGTCGAATGTGTGAAGGACAAGTAACAAGGAACAGATCTGGCAAGTGAATACAACAGTGGCGGGAAGCATCAAGAGACCTGAGCGGCCGGATCCAAGCCTAAGCGGCCGGATCTGGCCCTATAAGATGAATGAGAATGTAAAATATGATTGAGCTGTATTGTCGAAGATGCAGGCTTGGGCTATCGAACGAAAATATTCAGCTATCTAATGGTTCTAAACCTTAATGCTTTGAACATTCTATTTCATTATCTCATGCATTAAGTTAAGAAATATTGTCTAGATATTGATAGGAAAGTATTGCTATGAGATCAATTAGAAGTCATTGAAACACGTATTTGTGGCTTTGCATCATTGCAAAATCTTCATTTGGTATCAGAGCATAACCAGGTTGGAAAAAATGTCAACTAGACTAGGAGCATCTCTTCTAAGTGCTGTTGATGTGTTTAAAGGAACAGGGGGCTTCCAAGTGTGGAAGGAAAAAATAAAAGAAGTGTTGGAGGTGGAAGGTCTGTGGACCTATGTTACAGGAGAAGTTGAGCAGATTGAGCAGCTCAGCAGCAGCAGGAAGGAGGCAGTTAGATCAACTGCTTCAAGTTCAAGTGCTAAGGACAAGGATGATGAAAGTCTTACTGAGGTAAGTTCAGAGATAAGTGTAGCAGCAAAATTGGTTGAAGCTAAAAGTATTATTACTGTCAAGCTAGGATCCAGCATACTTCTAAAGGTCAGAGGTATGAGTCCTAGAGCTATATGGAAGTATTTGATTGCTACTTATGAGAACAAAACATCTTCACAATTGGATGTTTTAGACAGGGAGTTAAGAAATCTGAAATATCATGATAAAGAAAATATCACTGAGTTCTTTCAGAAATTTGATAACTTGGTTGCAGATTTAGAGGCTGCAGGAGTGATGATCACTCAAGACCACCAGGTAATGACCATTGCCCGTGCTTTTTCAAACTATGAGCATTTGTCTACCTTAGTCAGAAACATAGCTAAGAATAGAGAAAATGTCAATTAATGGTGAAGACCGAAGCTTGAGCGTAAAGCTCTTATTAGTGAGTCAAATGAACAAACCAAATATTATTTGCTGGAAGGGGCAGGGGTAAAAACACATAGAAATAAGATTGGCCCTTGTTATGTGTGCATAGTTATGGACACTTGAAAACAATTGTCCAAAGAATGTGAAAGAGAATAAATGCTATAATTGCAAAGGTTATGGTCATATGGCAGTTAACTCGCTCTAGTCCAAAGGACTATGCTAGAGGGAGAGGCGTATGATAATCCTAGAGGGATTTTGCAAGAGGAAGAGGCTTTAATCCAAGGGAAGAGGAAGGGGAAGAAATACCTCGACAATTAATATTGCCAAGAATGTAGAAGTCAAGGAGAAGAAATAATGGACGAAAATATAGAGGTAAGAAGCAATCGATCCGTAAATTTTGAAAGCTTTGTCTATAAATGAAACAAAAACTAAGGATGACTTGCTTGTGTTAGATTCGTGGAGCTGAAAGATCAGTCATAAAAAAGATGAAAGCAAGCTTAAAAGAAAGGAGAAAAGGGGGTCCAGCTTTTGTGCAAATGGGAAATGGAAGTATGCAAAAGGTGGAGCCGGGCCGAATGCTAGAAATTTTTGATCTTTCAGTGGAAACCAAAGGAGCTTAGAAATGTATTATGTGTGCCTTCAATTATCAGAAATTTAATTTCAGTTAGTCAGCTTGTTGACTTAGGTTACAAAGTGTGTTTTGAGAAAACACATTGTAAAATCTTTCTTGAGAATGAATTAAAATTCTTAGCAAGGAGACTTGGCAATTTATTTGCATTTGACAATGCAAGATCTGATGGTTCTATTAACTTGATCTCAGCTCCTACAATAAAAAATTGGCATGAAAGATTAGGGCATACACATTTAAACAACATTCAGTACATGATCAAGCACAATATGATTATTGCAGAGCAACAAAAGGATGAACATTTTGTTTGTGAAGGCTGCTTGCTAGGAAAGCATACCAGATTGAGGTTTTCTAAATCACACAAAAGAGCAAAGGGAATTCTGGATTTGATCCATACAGATCTATGTGGTCCAATCAATGTAACTAGCATGACAGGAAAAAGGTATTTCATCACCTTCATAGACGATTTTTCCAGAAAAACCACAACTTATCTCTTAAGACATAAAGATCAGGCATTCAATGCATACAAAATCTTTGAGCAAGAAGTTGAAAGACAGACAGGAAGAAAAATTAAGTGTATTAGGTCTGATAGAGGAGGAGAATTTTTATCAGGAGAATTTAACCAATATTGCAGGGCTCGAGGCATCAAAAGACAACTAACATGCAGGTTCACACCTCAACAAAATGGAGTAGCAGAAAGGAAGAACAGGACCATTTTGGATGCAGTTCGATCTATGCTTAAACAATCAGGTATGCCAAATTATCTTTGGGATGAAACTGTTAAAACTGCAGTGTACATTCAAAATAGGCTTCCCACATCAAGTATTAATGGCAAAACCCCTGAAGAAATGTGGAATGGTCACATACCAGCCTATGACATGTTTAAAACATTTGGATGTGTGGGATATGTACATGTGCCAAAGGAAATCAGGAAGAAACTTGATGACAGAATATTAAATGTTACTTAGTAGGGTATGATGAACATACCAAAGGATATAGAATGTTCCACTTGGAAAAAAGGCAAATAATCATAAGCAGGGATATTGTTTTCAATGAATCCGTGGTGTACAAGGACAGGAATAAGGAACAAAAAGAAATTCCAGGAACAAAGGATGATGAACATGCAAACAAGGAAAGTAATTATGATGATTTTGAAGAAAGATCAGAGGTGGATCATAATATATCTGATGCAAAACAGGTCAGCAGCTCAAGGGATGAGCAACAATTAGAGATAGAACCCGAAATGCAAAATGAGGAGGCTTTTGAACATGGGGATGACACTGAAATCAGAAATAAGAGGAGGAGGAAAACAGAAATTGAAAAACTCAAGGAAGGAATGCAAGTAGATCTTGAGACATATGGCAGAAGTGATAGTGGAAAGAGTAAAAGACTCAATGATGATGAATTAGATATACATCAAATTATGGCTCTTATTGAACCAGGGTTACCAACTAATTTTGTTGAGGCTGTTAGCTCAGAAAATTCAGACAAATGGATGGCAGCCATGAAGGAAGAGATGTATGCATTTGAAAGAACACATACATATGAACTTGTTAAGCAACCAGATGGTAAGAATGTTATAGGGAGCAAGTGGATCTACAAGGTTAAAACAGGGATAAATGGAGAATCAAAATATAAAGCGAGATTAGTAGCTCAAGGATTCACACAGAAGAGAGGTTTAGATTATGAAGAGACTTTCTCTCCAATAGTTAAATTGACAAGCATCAGGGTCTTGCTTGCTTTTGCAAATGCAAATAATTTAGAAATACATCACATGGATGTAAGTACAGCATTTCTAAATGCAGAAATAAATGAGGAAGTTTATATGAGACCAGCTCCAGGTTTTGAACCTAAAGGAGAAAAACACGGTCCGGAAGTTGAAACGCGTCTTTGTGTATGGGCTAAAACAAGCACCCGTAATGTGGTACAACGATAGATAGCTATCTGCAAAAACAGGGGTTTAAACAGTTTATGAATGATGGGAATATGTACATTCTCAACAAGGGAGATCAATTTTGTATTCTTGCTCTATATGTGGATGACAATATACTTGTGTCAAGCAACTCTGAAATTCTGGAATATTGCAAAAATATTCTAACTATTAAATACAAGATGACGGATTTGGGTGAACTAAAAAAATTCTTGGGAATGGAAATTTACAGGGATAGATCCAAAAACATCCTACAAGTTACTCAAATCAACAACATTGAAGGTATGTTAAAGAGATTTTGCATGGAAGATTGTAATATTTCAAGAACTCCAATAGTTCAAGGTCTGAAACTATCAAATGACATGAGTCCAATGAATGAAGCAGAAATGATCAAAATGGCGCATGTTCCTTATAGGGAATTGATAGGTTGTTTATTGTTTGTCTCAAACTCTACCAGACCAGACATTGCTTATACTGTCAGCTTGCTTAGCAGATTCTCTAACAATCCAGGATATCAGCACTGGATAATAGCTAAAAGAGTGCTAAGATACTTGAAGGGTACAAAGGATCATGGTCTCATGTTCAATAATAAGGATTTGACACTGACAGGATATGCTGATGCAGACTGGGCAAATGATGTAGACACTAGAAAATCCACTTCTGGTTTTTGCTTGATGTTAGGAGGAGGAACAATTGCTTGGAAAAGCAAAAAACAATCTAGTGTAGCTATATCCACAGCTGAGGCAGAATACAATTCAACTACACTTGCAGCAAAGGAAATTGTTTGGGTAAGGCGTTTACTTAATGAGCTCAAAGTTTTCCAAACATCTCCTACAGTATTATTTTCAGATAGTTTAAGTTGTATTGCAATTACCAGGAATCCAGTGATGCATCAGAGAACCAAGCACATAGAGTTACATGTGCACTTTATCCGAGAAATGGTGAGCAAAGGGATTATAACTGTGAAACATGTTTCAACAAATGATCAAATAGCAGATGTGCTGACTAAAGGTTTGTCAGAATTTAAGTTTCAGAAATTTAAACAATTGTTGGGAATTTCAGAGGTTGATCCCACAGCAGAAAATCACAAAGGATTCATGGAATAATCAGCTAAAGTATTGAAGCAGTTGATTTAGCCAATATGAACATGTGACGTTAAAGGGTTAAACCTGAAAGCCTATACTATAAACAGCTTACGTAAATGTTGTTCGGGTTATGAGCGAGAAACAAAATATCAGACCAATTCTCATTTGAGAAAGTCTGCAAATGATGAAGATCATGACTGCAAAAACATTGAAGTTTATATAGTCTGACTATGAGAAGCAGTGGCAGTAGGCAGACTGTATTAACATCTTGACTGCACAAACATTAAAGTTCACATAGTCTGCTTATGAGAAGCAGTGGCAGTAAGCAGACTGTATTGACCATCATGGGAGATAGGTTGATTGTTGTATTAATCTAAAATGCAGGAGCTATTATGGTGCAGTTACAGGTTCTAAATCTATGTGAAATTTATGAGGTGAAAGGGCAAGTCAGGAAATGAATGCTTTCTTAAGTTTACCTCAACATACATGACAAAGTTCTGCAGATACATGTCTCAGAGGATGTTAACATGAAAGGGGAATGTAGAATATAGTCATGTTAAATCCAGTAACAGAGAATGCTACACAGAAAGATATAGGGCTATAGTTGGAGACGTTTTGTTGAGTTGAACCATTATATTGTGAAGCTTAACCATTAGACATTATTTAATGGTTAAATGTTAGGAGATTACATGGTTAAATATTTAGAAGGTTACATCGGTCGAATGTGTGAAGGACAAGTAACAAGGAACAGATCTGGCAAGTGAATACAACAGTGGCGGGAAGCATCAAGAGACCTGAGCGGCCGGATCCAAGCCTAAGCGGCCGGATCTGGCCCTATAAGATGAATGAGAATGTAAAATATGATTGAGCTGTATTGTCGAAGATGCAGGCTTGGGCTATCGAACGAAAATATTCAGCTATCTAATGGTTCTAAACCTTAATGCTTTGAACATTCTATTTCATTATCTCATGCATTAAGTTAAGAAATATTGTCTAGATATTGATAGGAAAGTATTGCTATGAGATCAATTAGAAGTCATTGAAACACGTATTTGTGGCTTTGCATCATTGCAAAATCTTCAGAAATTGAGTGAAGTGGTACAAGGAACTTTAGTGCCTATACCTTTGGAACTAATTGCAAAATATATTCCAGGCATGGACATTCCGAAGGAAATTTATCAAACTAAGGAAATCATTACCTCATTTAAAATCGAGGTTTTAGATAAATATAATCCTGTGATTACTCTTGAAATAAATGGTGAAATCATACCAAAAGTGCCCATAGATGGAGGCGCTGGTATAAATATTATGACTAATCTCATGAGGAAGAAATTAGGATTGAATAACTTGAAGAAAACATATTTTGATGTGAAGATGGCTGACCATAGGCGAGTTGAGCCATTAGGGATTGTCAAATCAATACCTTTCTCTATTGCAGAAATAGAATTTGAACAAGATTTTGTAGTCCTTGATACTAAGGTTGGGCATATGGATTACCAAATTTTGCCTGGAAGACCATGGTTGCGAGCAGCCAAGGCAATTCATGACTGGTCAGATAATTCTCTCAAGATAGTAAAGCAGGGTAAAATAACAAAGCTTGATTTTCCAACAGGAAATGCTACTGTTTTGGAAGAAGAACTTATGTTCCCGGACAGTGAGGATGAGGAAAGTGTCTATGAGGAGTATAAAGAAGAGGAAGAATTTTATAATTTGGACACTGGATTCTGTTATATGGCGGAGGTTGTAGAAAAGAACAATTACCCTGAGTACTTTACAGAAATCAATGAGGGTCATAATGAATTACAGCCTAGAATAGCGCACATGATGCACCAAAATACCTTGCAACTTATTTAACAACCCCAAACATAGAAAAGATAAATTTAAACCCTGAGGCTGAGCCTCAACTAGTCCAAATTGGTGCTAATCTTCCACCACTTATACGGAGATTATTACAAGAATATAAAGATGTTTTTGCCTGGAGCTATCATGATTTGAGAGGTATTAATCCTGAAGTCTGTTTAATGAGAATTCCATTGTGACGTCCCCTACTTCCTCTACGGTGCACACACCGTATCAGAAGACGGAGCATTCCCCCCGTCAGCCAAACTAGCAAGGGCCATCCACCTGACACCACTCCCAGTGGAATGAGCCAGCAAGGGAAGAGTGGATGTGTCATTCACCCGTCTCCCTTCGGGTCGATCTATCTGCGAAAGCATGAGTAGACATGAGCACATAATACAATATATCAATACAATCACCTCGAAGGGTGAACACATAATAAACATCAAAGATACAGCAACATCAACATGAACAATAACAGCAAAGGGAAAACCTACTTGGGGCTTAGACTCAAGGGTATGACTGACGGCTTGGGCCTCCAGAAGTCATTGCAGACAGAATTCATGGCAAATGGATCTGGCTGGCATAAGAACATGGCTTAGGGTAGTCCACTCCATCCGCCCCTCCCGTGCACACTTTGCAGAGTAGGTTGAAAAGTATTGGGACCTGACCGTAGCCTGCCGGGTGCATAGCCAAAGGGGCTACTACTACTGGGTTGCATCTCCCCAGCCCCGATGAGGCAGGAGGAGAGTCACCTCCCCTTCAGAGGTATCCATGCCCATCACAGGCGGCTAGAGGGCCACTGCCCGTATTCGACTTGAACCCAATGGCTCATGCCTTGCCCACACTCAGTGACAAGCCATTAAGCCTAGCCCACATAGACCCCCGGTAGGCATTACACACCAGAGGGGTCAATCCGTGATGAGACAAGTTCCTCCTTGTCAACCGGTCTAGTCCCGCCACCTACAACCAGGCGGGCTCCTGTGCATGGGCCCCATGTAATTGGGAACTAGTAGGCTATCTAGGATCATCTGCTACACAGGCTTTAGGCCTCTACCCCCCCTTCCCAATACATGGAGGTCACAGAGTGAAATGCAAATATCATCACTGAACTGAAATGAATAATAACATCTAATCTATCTATCTAAACATCTAGAGTTAGGTTCCTTTGTTAGAGCTTATGATCTCGGGATCTGTAAGGCCTCTAAGGCTGAACTAACATGCTAATCCAGCTTATTGCCTAGATAAATGGCGGCTTTGCACAACAGAATGACTAGTTACCTGGTCCTTAACCTGCTCCAGATCCTCGGAATGCATCCATGCCTCTGATCCTACTGAAGACTGCTGCTACTCGATGATCTGTTGTGCAAAGACGACTTTTCATAGTCTGGCAATGCGAATTGGGGTCTTGGCTTGGCCGAAATAGCTCAAGAGAACCCTAAATGCGAGAGAGGAAAGTAGGTCTATGAAAACCCTAAATGCAAAGAAGAAAAGGTTTAGGGTTTAAGGGGAGAGCCCTTTTATAGAAACCCTTAGGGTTAGGTTAGACATTGGCCAAATGGGGTTTAGCCATTTGGCAATGGGGTCCATGGTGTGTATGTCGAGGTTGCCCCCCTAGGTGCAACTCTTGGTCCCTAGGTGCAACCTTCTTCGGCTCTCAAGTACATGTCATCCGTGGCATGTACGTGTGGCGTTGACTTGATTGTAGACTTGTATTCCTAGTGTGGTTTGATCATATTTTAAGGTTCTTGGATTAGAGACCAAATTGTGGCTCTATGAACCTGGACTATGCATTGAGAAAATAAATACAAGTGTCAAGTTAAGTTGTAAACAAATTTGGTGGAACAATCATTATTTGAAGTTCTTTTAACTATTTCAAGTATAAAAATAACAGGCAGCTAGCAGGCCGCAATACAACTCCAATTATGGGAAGCAGGGCAATGCAAGCAGTGGCAAGCAAGATAAAAAGCAGGTGACCTTCAAAGAGCAAGCAGGGGGTTCCAACTATTCAAAGGCAGTGAAATAGTTTTTGCAATCCATTCCCAAAGAGAAGAAGCAGGAGTGTATAGAAAAGCAGCTGTGCTTTAGGTGTTTCCAACCAGGGCATAGGACAAACAACTGCCCCTTTGTGATGAACGCGGCATTAGCGGAGATGGGATGGGAGACAACAACGGAAGCTGACAAGGACGATGCACCAGACTATATTCATGGTGAGTGTCATATTTTTGCCACCATTGATACTGAGAACGCAGAAAGCCAATATCAAGTCATCTCGACAACTGGGAAAGCCAAAGCAAAATCTTTCATAGTCTTGATAGATACAGGGAGCACCCATAACTTTGCCTCACCAAGGATGGTACAGACATTGAAGCTGAAGCCCTTGAAGTCAAAGCCTAGGCCGGTTGTATTGGCTAGTGGAGCAGTCAGGCACAAAGCAGGAAAAAGAATCAACTTCAACATAGATTTGCCAGGAATCAATGTAGCACTTGGAGCTAAAGTGATGAACATCGGCAAATACGATTTGATAATAAGCATGGAATATCTTGGACCAGCAGGAGCCGCCATTGATTGTGGGAAGCGGAAGGTGACCTTAACAACGCCAGAAGGCAAAATCATTGAGATAATAGGTAAAGAAGTCACCCCAATTATGCAATACGCAAATGCATAAGGAAGGAGCAAGTGGTATATCTCCTTAAACTTGAGGTAGACGACTAAGAGACAGAAGAAGAGAAAGAGGCCAAAGCACTGAGCAAGCTCCCAAAGCCCATAGCAAAGTTGGTGAAGGAATTCCATGACGTGTTTCCTGGTCAGATTAAGCAGCTTCCACCTTAGTCGAGTATGAAATAGCACTTGAGCCAGGGACGAAGCCAACAAGCAAGGCGCCATATAGAATTGTCGACTGAAGAGTTGACGGAGTTAAAGAAGCAACTGCAAGAATTGCTAGACCTAGGGTTCATAAGACCTAGTGTCTCTCCTTTTGGAGCGCCGATCCTTTTTGTGAAGAAGAAGGATGGAAGCCTTAGGATGTGCATTGGACTACCGTCAATTAAATAAGCATACCATTAAGAACAAGTATGCCTTGCCTAGATCAGATGATCTCATGGATCAGTTGCAGGGAGCAAAAATCTTTTCCAAGATAGACTTGAGATCAGGTTATCACCAGATCCGAATCAAAGAAGAAGACATCCACAAGACAGCATTCAGGACAAGATATGGACACTATGAGATCACAATAATGCCCTTTGGACTGTCCAATGCCCTAGCAACTTTCATGAGGCTCATGAACGATGTCTTTCGTGAATTCCTAGATTCTTTCATCATAGTCTTCTTCGACGATATCCTGGTTTACAGCAAATCCCTAGAGGAGCATGTCCAGCATTTGAGAAAGGTGCTTGAAAAGCTAAGAAGGCATCAACTCTTCGTGAAGCTATATAAGTGCCACTTCGCAACAGGAAAGAGTGGAGTACTTAGGCCATGTGATCACAGCAGAAGGCATCTCCACCGACCCTGCGAAGATTGAAGCAGTGATTGATTGGCCCGCACCGAAGAACACGCATGAAGTAAGGAGCTTCCTCGGCCTAGCATGCTATTATAGAAGGTCCGTCAAGAACTTTGCCAAGGTAGCAGCGCCATTGACGGACCTCACCAAAGCAGGGAAGATAAAGGATTGGGCAACTCATTGGCAAAGCAAGGCCCAGAAAGCATTTGACACATTGAAGGAAGCATTGACGACCGCGCCAGTTTTGGTCTTGCCAGATCCGGCCAAAGACAAGCTTGTGGTGACAGACGCTAGCAGGATAGCAACAGGTGCAGTCCTCATGCAGGAGGAAAGGGTAGTGGTCTATGATTCGAGGAAAATGAATGACGTGGAACAACGCTACCCAACGCATGATCAGGAGCTTCTGGCTATTGTAAGAATTAAGAATTTGGAGACACTATCTGTTAGGGAGAAAGTTCTAATTGGACACCGATCATCAAAGTCTCCAATATATTTTCACACAACCACTCCTCAATTTGAGGCAAAGGAGGTGGATGGAATTCCTGGAAGAATATGACTTCGATATAATCTACAAGCCAGGTAAGCTCAATGTAGTCGCAGATGCGCTCTCAAGGAAGCCGTTGAAGACGAGGACGCATTGTAATGCCATATCAACGCTCACAAGTGAGTATGGCAAGAAGATCGAAGAAACCTTGCCAACAGACCCCGACTTTAAAGAAGTTTGGACAAGTCTTTGCAAGGAGGCCGGACCGGCAAAGGAAAGGGAGATGTTCAGCACTACAAGAAGGAGGGAAACTTGCTATACCATAAAACAAATTGTGTGTACCGAATCTTCGTGGCGTAAGGAAGCTAATCCTCCATGATACACACAATAGTCCCATAGCGGGGCATGCGGGGTTTATGAAGACATACTTCAAGATTAGAAGCGCTTACTTCCGCCCCCATGAAGAAGCGGATAGCAAGGTATATTTGTGAGTGCCGATATGCCAAACAAACAAAAGCGGAACAGCTCAATTCCAGGTGCCTTGGAACCGTTGCCGGCTTATAAATGCTAAGGGGAAGTCATAAGCATGGACTTCATTACGGGGCTTCCAAGAACGGCAAAGAGGCAAGGATGCCCCCGATGGTGGTGGTCGATAAGTTGTCAAAGATGGCACATTTTTGTGCCGTGCGGTGACAACCGATACAAAGATTGGATAATTGCCATCCTATTTACTAAGGACATTTTTTAGACTCCAAGGCATGCCGAGGGAGATAATCTCGAATAGGGACTCTAAATTCATGAGTGCTCCACCATCCGCATCGAAGCTCTCCATGAGCACGGATACCACCCGCAGACGGATGGTCAGACGGAGAGAACAAATAGGATCATTGAAGATATGTTAAGAAGCTATGTTTGGAACAAGCAATCTAGGTGGGATGATTTCATCCACTTAGTAGAGTTCACGCATAACAAGACTAAGCGTGAGACATCCTAGATGTCTCCTTTTATGATCAATTACGGGGTACCGGTGTCTTACCCCCGGATACTTGGCACAATCCGTAGCCGAAGGTAGAAGTCTCAGCCAGATGCTTTTTGGATATGCAAGAGTTGGTGGAGGAGGTAAGAGGATACCTCCTAGCAGCAAGAAGCAGGCAGAAAAGCATAGCCGACAAGCACAGAACCGTAAAGGAATTTCAAGTGGAAGACAAAGTATGGTTGAAGATCAAGGTGAAGCAGGCCAAGCTCCGCGATCGGCAATTGCAAGAAGCTTGCTCCAAGATGGGCTAGACCTTCGGGATAACCAAAAGAGTAGGTACCCAATCCTACAAGTTGGACCTGCAAAGACATCTCAAAATCCATAGGGTCTTCCATGTAAGTCTCCTAAAGAGGCACACTCCTAATCCAGAGGGAAGTATTGGAGACAATTGAGTTATGGAAATGACTGGACGACCATCTTGAAATCGTCCCGCAGGTTCTTCTTGGCTTGGGGGCCTATAAGAAGACAAGAAGATCCCAATTTCTCAATGCCTAGTGAAATGGAAGCACTTACTGGTGGAAGACGCCACGTGGGTACTACAATCAGATTTGGAGAAGCGGACTTTCAATTCATGGAGCAATGCAAGGGTCGGCTCGTCACCGGGCGTAGTCGATACCCCGCACGATAGGGGAGTGGAAGGTAGATTAAAAGTCTACTTCCGTCCCACGTAGGCGACCTTGAGAGATAAGAGGTCATTCGGTATGCATTGATAGGAAAGCACCTTTGGTCAATGCCTACTACGGGGAGGACCCTATCCTTCATGCCCAAATACGGGAAGGACACTATCCTCCACGCCAAAGGCAACTAAAGGTGTAGGCATGAGTTGGCATCCTAGGCATGATAGAGCGCTGTCTCCACGACCACGATGGAAGGAACATAATCTTCCTATGCCGGGAGATATGCCTTGCATTCATGTAATTGTAATTAATGAGTGGTTCCCTAACAACCAACCCTTATAATAATTAAATGTATATTGATGTAGTGTTGAACCTGCAGGCCAATAGAAGAGTCGAGCGGCAGGGAGATCGCACTGCAAAGACTCGCAACACATAATTTTGTCATAATGTGTTGTGAGGAGGCGATAAGGAGCATTAATTAGGAAATTTTGAACTATGTTTATGATAATGTCGTAACATTTTGTGAATAATAGATGATGAAGTAGAGGATAAAAGAGCCTCTCACCATAGTACAATATGTAACAAGGATGTCTTACGATAAATTAAATATTACCTTGAGGTAATTGATTATAAAATTGTACATATATATTGGACGTGATTGCAGGATATGCAGGCTTCCAAGGTGGGGAGACGCGTGATGCTGAGGACAGCATCAAGTCAAGGTGGGGAGAATGTGATGTTCCAGCATAATATACGACCCGAAGACGCATATTATACTGCCCTATAGATCTGGGATTGATCCAGTTACTGTAGCATGCTTGACCCGGCCGGATTCAACCCTAATCACATCGATCTGCCCTCTGCTTGCTTGATGTTCGCGTTTTCCGTCTTTGTTTCTTGATTTATCTTCGAGATCCGTCAGTTTTGCTGTGGATTGAGTTTCTAAACTGAGAAAAAAACAATCGAGCTAATATCCCACATGCTTAGAGTACTTTTCGAGCTCCTCAACCATTGAACTTATTATTTCGTGCTTTTTCAATAACCTTAGCAAAACTAGTTCATCAAGTAAACCCAAGATCAAATCATGAACATAGTCTAGTCTCTGACCCTGATGTAATAAGCAGACGTGAAACCCTAATCGGCGGGCAGGGGGTACCTGGGGTTCCCTAGCGCATGTGGCGAGGTCCGGGTAATGGCTGCCCGCAGACCTAATTATTTCTTCTATAGCGCAGATCTCTGTTATACTATATCAAAGTTCTAAGCTGTATAAATCTGGTAACAGAAAGTGCTTTAGTGAGAATATCTGCTAACTGATCATCAGTTCTAACATATACCATAGACAACTGGTTTTTCTTCACCATATCCCTTAGAAAGTGAACCTCCATCTCAACGTGCTTTGTTCTTTCATGAAGAACGGGATTTTTGGACATAGCTATACAACTAGTATTATCACAATAGATAATTGTTGGATTTTCCTGCTCAATGCCCAATTCTGCCAGCAACCTTCTCTCCCAAATCAATTCTTTGGCCACTAGAGATGCTGCATTGTATTCAGCTTCTGCACTTGACAGAGCTATGTTAGACTGTTTCTTGCACTTCCAGGCTACTGGAGCTCCACCTAGAATGATTAGATAGCCCGAGGTAGATTTTCTTTGGTCTAAATCTCCCCCCCAATTTGAGTCACAGTATGCCTTTAACTCAAGCTTAGTTGGATTGTACATGATACCAACTTCCAAAGAGCCTTTTAAATATCTTAAAACTCTTTTAGCTGCAATCCAATGAGCTACACCTGGATTATTATTATACCTGCTCAATAAATTCACAGCAAAAGATATGTCTGGTCTTGTACAATTTGCAACATATGCAAGACAACCAATTAAAGACCTGTATGGAGTTTTTTCCATTTCCTTTACTTCTTGAGCAGACTTAGGACACATGTCTTCAGAGATTTTATGTCCAGGTACCAGTGGAGTATCAGCTATATTACAATCCTCCATTCTGAAGGTTTTCAACATATTAATAATATGTGATTGCTGACTTAAGAGCAGAGTTTTATTTGCCCTGTCCCTGTAGACTTCAATTCCAAGAAACCTTTTGAGTCCACCTAAGTCAGTCATTTGAAACCTTTTGCTCAGAATATTTTTGCAATGTATTAAAACATTTTTTCCTTTATCTACCGTTATATTGTCATCTACATACAGAGCAATTATACACCATTCATCACCACTTTTAAATTTGTACAAATTACCATCAGACAGAAATTTCTCAAACCCTTGTTCCAGCAAATATCCATCCATGCATTTGTACCATTCCCTAGGAGCTTGTTTTAAACCATAGACAGCTCGGTTCAACCTCCAAACTTTATCTGTACCTTTCTCAAATCCTGGAGCCTGTTTTAAATAAATTTCTTCTTCCAATTTAGCATTCAAAAATGTTGTACTTACATCCATATGATGGATTTCTAAGTCTTCAGAATTTGCAATAGCTAACAACATTCTAAGACTATTTATTTTTACCAAAGGAGAAAATGTTTCATCAAAATCTTGACCTTGCCTTTGAGTGAATCCTTGAGCAACCAACCTGGCTTTGTATTTTTTTGGTTTTCCATCAGCTCCAGGTTTAATTCTGTATATCCATTTGCTCCCTATAACATTTTTGTGCTCAGGTCTATCCACTAGTGTATAAGTATCTGTTCTATGAAATGAATTCATCTCATCTTCCATAGCCTTTCTTCAATCTCCTTTGTTATTACCATTTATAGCCTCATAATAGCTTTTTGGAACCTCTTCATTTTCTAAGACTAAAATGTCAAACATTGTGTTTATTTCCCCCTCAATTGATAACAACCTTTTACTTCTGCCATGAATATCCCTTCCATGTAAGGCAATATCTTTATTTTCATCTTTCAATATCTGAGCTTCAGTCCTTCTTTTTTTTCTTTTTGATTTTTCTGCTAATTCCCTTTGTGCATGCTGAGTTTCTTCTGCTGGCCTTTCTTGTGCTAATTCAGTCACATTTGCTGGCTCCCTTAAGTCTTGATGTACTAAATTATTATCTGCCTCACTCTCATCATCACTAATATCTGCAACATTAGTCTGGCCATTTGCTACATGCTTTTCTTCTTGTTTCTCTTGTTTCTCATGTAGACTAGTAACTTTTTCTTGATTATGCAAGTTTTCTATGTCTTCTGAAGCTGTCACTATGAAAGTGATAGGAAGATTTGCATATGATGATATGGCACTATGCCAAATATATGGAGCTCGTTGAGTGCCTTTTCTCTGGCGCCGCCTTAGCGCCTAAGCCTTGAGGGCAGCCTCAGGTAATCGGGCGCAGGTGGTAGCATCGAAAAAGCAACAGGTTCGGTAGCAGATCCGCCTCGGTAGCATACGTTCTGCATCCCTGAACTCTCTTTAGGAACCAGCCTCCAGACACAAGATTCGGCAGCCATGCACGGTTTCCCCGACAGCATCGGTTGCTCTAGGTTGCTCTATACAGTATCGATCCAATCCAGTGCCTGAGCTTCCTTTGCAACATCATGGCAGGCGACCAGTCGTGATTGACCTCTTCTTTTTTTGCACAGTACTTCTGGCTGGATTCGATCTCTTCTTGGGTTCCTTACAGATGCAGATGAGGGTTTAACAAGGGCATCAAGGGTTTGGCAGAAATTCAGTATTGGCTCCATAAGCAGTTCGTTGCTTTGCCCATCCTGGAATCCACACTTGGGGCACTGTAAGTCTCTTCTATTTCTTTGATATTGGCCTTGATCTATCCAGGATCTGCGCTCCCCTGATTCACCTGGAGCATCACCCCTGGCCACTGGCAGCATAGTACAGCAGCATCCTCTTCATTCCTACACCCCAGCACATAGATTTTCCATTTTTCGTTACTACACAGATCGGTTAACTTACCTATTCAAGCCTGTTTGCTCTGTCGATTTCTCCTTCTAAACCTGTGAACAAGTCCTTGTCTTTCCTCCTACTAAATCCTTGCTTTCTTCACATCTTATGGCCAAGCGTAGTCAGCGCCGCCGTAATTTGACTGGTGTGGAGCTTCTTGAGGTCACATGGCTTGAACATTTCCCGCTTCCACAATTTGATCTCATACATCAGCACGCCTCGATTCAGGCACGGATCCTTCCGCTCTTGCCTTCATCAGACCAAAGATCTTCTTTTGGACATCTTGCGAGCGCCTCTCTCTTGCAGGCCCAACGATTTCCCGAAGGTAAGTTTTTGTTCCGGATGCTAAATTTGCTTTACTCGCCATCTTGGAAGCGGTACCTGTGATCACTTCCCTCCTCTTGCCCCAAATTCTATACTGATGCTGAAACCCAGACCCTCGAGAGCACATGCACTGCTGACGAGGGGGTGCAAACAGAGGCTCATAGGGATACCGATGTGGAGATGACAGATAAGGATCAAGGTGGCACGCAAGCACAGGATCATAATGTCATGCCGGATAAGGATCATGGGAGCACGCAGGCAGAATTTTCTCAGACAGCGGTGGACAGAAGCTTGAATTTGCGCATCGTGGGTGTGCCAGAAGCAAATCCCGCCTTGGATGTAGAACGAGGCAGCTAATTTCTTCACGGATGTTATGCACATTCGAGGCCCGCCATTGTTACAAAGCCGCGGGGTTGGGGCTCGGAGACCGAGGCGGCCTCTTAATATCGTAAATGCGGTTCAATAGCCCACGTGACGTGTCGTCCTTCCTTAAGACGGAAGTCATCTAAAAGACACCTACTTCTCGGTTCAAGAGGATCTCTCTCCGCTCAAACCCGGTGGCGGCGGTGAATTGTGTAAAGTCACGAGAGGCTAGATTGCAGCCAGTGGGCGATTAATATCGGGGAGGTACAGCAATCATCCGAGACCAGTGGCCTCAGAACCCATGGTTTGGGTTCATTTAGCGCATGTTCACGTGCTTAGCTACTTATAAGTATTTTTGTTGCGTTTTTGTTATGTTGATATTCTTTGTTTCTTTTGCTACTGTTATCGGGCTTACGCCCCATCTTTTGTATTGGGTCCCATAACCCGATTGGGTTCTCGCGGACACTAAAATTTCTATCTATCTATCTATCTATCTGATGTATTCACCTTAGGAATGGTTTTATAAAATTGTTTTTCTGAAAACACCATATCTCTACTAATAATAACTTTTCTTTGTGCTGGATTATATAATATATAACCTTTTGAATTTGCATCATAACCTACCAGATAGCAGATATAGGATCGATCATCAAGCTTCTTCCTTAATTCTTCTGGAACCTGAGCAAAAGCTAAGCAACCATAAGTTTTAAACTTATCAAATGATGGAGCTTTACCAGACCACAACATCTCAGATACGGCTCCATTAATACTTCCAGAAGGTAACCTGTTTTGAATTAATACAGCTGTTTTCAATGCCTCTTCCCACAAGAAGTTAGGCAAACCTAAATATTTTAGCATGGACCTAACTGCATTCAATAATGTCCTGTTCTTTCTCTCAGCCACTCCATTCTGTTGTGGAGAGTATCTACATGTGAGCTGCCTTTTAATGCCTTTAGATGCACAATACCACTTAAATTCATCTGATAGATATTCACCACCCCTGTCAGATCTAAGCCTTTTTATCTTAGCTCCAGTTTCTAACTCAACCTCAGCATCAAATATTTTAAATGCATCTAATGCTTGGTCTTTTGACCTCAATAGATAACAGCTAGTCTTCTGCTGAAATCGTCTATAAATGTCATAAAATATTTGTATCCAGACATACTAGTAATATTTATAGGTCCACACAAGTCTGTGTGGATTAATTCTAAAACCCTTTTCGATCTGTGAGTTGATTTCTTGAATTTTTGTCTCGCTTGCTTCCCAAGCATACAACCAGCACAAATATTTTCTTCCTTATTTGAAGTTGTAGAAATCAAACCTTTCTTTTCCAGTATGTCTGAAATTTGTATGACGAAGTCTGATATGCCAAATTTGTTTGGATGTACATTCAACAGAATTAAGACAAGGAACATGCTTTTTATGAAATCCAAACAAATTTCCAACACGTCTGCCAACAAATTTGATTTCATTCTCAAGAAATATATTACATATATTTTCTTCTTTAACAAGATTCGCACTTGGTTGGAATCTTCCCCTTCCGCTGCCTCCACCTCGAGCACGACCCCTTCCTCTTCCAGTTGAAGACTTGGGACTTGAACATTCTGAAGCTAGATGTCCTTTGCCATCACAGTTAAAACATTTAAATACTTTGCCTTCATATGTGCAATTTGCTTTCAAATGACCATACTGATTGCATTTAAAGCATGGCCCTATCTTTTCTTTACTCACACCTGAGCTACTTCTACCTCTTTTGAGTTTTGCACTGTACAATAACTCAGGAGATTGCTCTTCATCATCAAAGCCTCTTCGTTCTCACAGCATGTTCTTTACTAGTAGCTACATTTCTAATTAATGTAGCTAAGTGAGTATTATGAGATACTGATTTTGCCAAATACAAAATTTGATTTTGATCATTTATAATAGTACCTGCACCCTCCAAATCTGCAACTATAGAATCAAACTTCTCCAAGAACTCAGTTATATTGTCTTTTTCAAATAACTTAAGCCTCCTAAGTTGCTTTTCCAAAACGCCAAATTGAGATGAACTTTTAACATCCACCATTGGCAATAATTAACAAAACCATTATATCCTACATGTTAAAATTAAAATCCCCCTTGGACCCCCTTTGGTTTGGGTGCATATTCACACGGGGGGTCACTCCGGGCAACGAGAGCCCTCGGATGGGCATATATGCCTTATATTCCTTGATGTGGACCGTAGATAGCGATCCTCGTTTATGGGGTATTCTTGTACAAATTTTTATATACGGTATATGCAGGTGTGCGAAATACTATAAGATTTGAGTTAATATATTATATGGTGTCAATTTCATACGTGTGTAATATAATTTAAGGGCTCTCGGCCCCCTCGTGACCCCCGGTGAATATGCACCCAAACCAAAGGGGGTCCAAGGGGATTTTAATTTTAACATGTAGGATATAATGGTTTTGTTAATTATTGCCAATGGTGGATGTTATATACATATAAAAATTTTTGGGCCCTTGGGGCCCTAAGAAAAGAGAACGTAGTTAAATTTTGAGGAGCAACAAATTCCAAATATATATATCTCCGTGCAAAATAACCTTGTTCCAAGTACAATATTGCATGTAATAAAACATGAATAGAAATAAATACATTATGAGGTTCATGCGCTTCTGCATGTTTCTATACATGCCATACATGTCCACACCACTATGTACATGCATCTGTTTGGAGGCGTTGCCACGGTCTCACTTCTATTACAAAGTGTGCCTTGCAGGTTGCCTTTGCTCAATATACCAAGGGCTGGATGAATATTTCTTGCATTGCATAGCAAAGGCCACTCAAATATATGCAAATATGCTGTTATAAAATGGCCAGAACTTGAACAGGATTGTGTGTGAATCCATAAGTCTTTAATATGCAACAAGCTTTCTCTTGCCAGGCGCACATATTGCGTAAAAGAGTCGCATTATGAAATTGAGATGAACACATAATGTGTATACAACCTGCTAGCTTCTCAATGGCTTCAAATGTTGTAAGATTAACAACATTATGGTCTCCTCCTGGGGGATTTAGGACGAATTTGTAACCATAATTGGAGGCAATGCTTGAGAACAAGCATGGCATTTCCAAATATAAAATCTGCAGAAGGCTAGCGGGTGTCCGCAAGAAACCATTGATAGCATAAAACCCTTAGAATATCTAGCAATCTGTGATATGGCAATGCTTGAGAAGTAGCATGGCAACCAGGATCCCAGATGGCCATGCTGTTCCATATCGTTCCCGGCTTTGCCTTCTCAACTACTCCTTTAGACACCTATAACAAAATATCAAGAAAAAGGATGCATGAGATGGATGACCTCGGAACAGGAAGCTGCATTTTCTTACATATTCTAACAGAGATGTTTCAGATATTTTACTGCTGTCTATATGGATACACTGATTCCAGAATCTCGCTGCTTCTCAGCATATAGTTTGCACCTCCAAAGATAAAAAACCCCATCCACAACTCATCGACCAAATAAGATGGGCCAGCATAACTACGAATTCATAAAGAGAATTTATTCTTCATCTGCTGTAATCAAGAGCATGACCTCTCATACAAATCAACAACAAGCAAATATCTTTTCTCAACACACAATATTTTGATGGATAATAGAATAGAATGGAAAAGCCTCGATCATCTTAAAATGGCTTACATGCCAAGAAATCCACCGAATCCTCAAGAACCCACGACAGATAACCCAAAATGCCAATCTCCAAATCGTAGGAAAAATTGTAGACCCGATTAGCTCAAGGGCACAAAATTGTGCTTACCTCACACCCCAGGTTTTGAAAGCAGCAGAGACCCCTGGTCAGAATGCAGCAGTGCCCAAACGAGACCTCCTCAACTCAATTACCTTGGGCATCCCGAGGCGGGGGCATCTCGGGTTTGGCGTAAACATAAACCTTTGCCGTGCTTTGCTTCCATTTCAAACAAAAAAAAAACCCTAACTACATAGGGCCTCGATGGCTGCATGCCCAATTCCAAACCTTTTTAAGAAAACTTAAGTGCTAAAAACATTACAAATTTAATCGTGACCGTACGATGCTGCTTCTCATAAAAAATGAATGGTCAAGATAAGCGGCACTCTAGAAATACTGTTCAGTACACCAAGATGAATACGGCAATGAAATCATAGAAAAACCTTTGTAAATATCGTACAAAAACACAAAAATGACCCCCTGTCATTATGCTAGATATTCAAATATTCCCACATTTCCTTAGGTTGCTTACCTCTCAGTTTTAACTTCAAGGCAGTTCCCACTTTACTCATGATAATAGATTGAGCCTCCATTATTTTTGTAGCATCTATTTGAACTGTAGGACTGCTTCCACCAGCTGCAGTGGACACACCACCTGAGCTTGCACTTGCACTCATAGTTGGACCTCCTCTTGGATTAGATCCTGCAGTACCAGACCCTGTAGGGGATGCTGATGTAGCCATAGCAAAGGCACTGCCATCAATTAAACCCCAGAGATTCTCAAATTCCAGAACTGACTTGATTCCTTCCTTCCAAATTTGAAAACCTGTATCACCCTTAAACACTTCAATAGTTGCTAACAAATTGGCACCAAATAACTTGGCTCTGATACCACTGTTGTTTTTATACTTGAAATAGTTAAAAGAACTTCAAATAATGATTGTTCCACCAAATTTGTTTACAACTTAACTTGACGCTTGTATTTATTTTCTCAATGCATGGTCCAGGTTCATGGAGCCACAATTTGGTCTCTAATCCAAGAACCTTAAAATATGATTAAACCACACTAGGAATACAAGTCTACAATCAAGTCAACACCACTAGCTAAGATCCCCTTACTATAGATCTGGGATTGATCCAGTTACTGTAGCATGCTTGACCCGGCCGGATTCAACCCTAATCACATCGATCTGCCCTCTGCTTGCTTGATGTTCGCGTTTTCCGTCTTTGTTTCTTGATTTATCTTCGAGATCCGTCGGTTTCGCTGTGGATTGAGTTTCTAAACTGAGAAAAAAACAATCGAGCTAATATCCCACATGCTTAGAGTACTTTTCGAGCTCCTCAATTATTTCGTGCTTTTTCAATAACCTTAGCAAAACTAGTTCACCAAGTAAACCCAAGATCAAATCATGAACATAGTCTAGTCTCTGACCTTGCAAGTACATCATGAGTTGATCTGGCAACCTCTGTAAGCTGTAGAGTTTATTTGAACTTATTACATGACAACTTACTTCAATGCCCTTGGGCTATAGCCTCCTGTGCTCTTTCCCTTATCCTGGAAATATTGCTGCCTTGGTGCATACTCTTGCAGTCTCGTTTCCTGCAAACTGACTGCTTTGGATTCTGCTTCTGCCACGGTCCTAGGGTTTATTGCTCTTACTAGCTTCCGGATCTCTTCATTCAATCCTTCGATGTAACCCTCTACTGCGTGCCTCTCACTCAACTTCAGCACATATAGCCTTAGTCTCATGAATTCCTCCGTGTACTTCTGAACTGATTTGTTGCCCTGCTGCAACCTTAAAACTATTGCATCATGTGACACTTATGTTCTCTTGGCACATAATGACGCTTGAATGCCTTAGCAAACTTCTTGAACCTGCAACTGTCCCTGCTCAGTCCATGTGCTTTGGCGTATCCCTTCCACCAGATCTTGGCTGCTCCCTTCAGGTTTGCTGTAGCTACTCTGCCTTTGTCTTTGTCCTTCATGCCATAGGCATTTTCATACTCTCTCATCTCATCCAACCATGCTTCTGCTTCCATCCCAGACCTGTTTTCCCCCGAGAATTGCTCTAGCTTCCTTGCTTTCCATACATTGCTGAGTGCGGAGTCAACCTTCTTCTGATAATCAGATTGTGACCTGCCCCTGTCATCGTTTGGACCCTTCCGGCGGTCCCGTCTCTCCTCCTCCTGCTCTTTTGATCCGGAGTCCGAGTCTGAGCTAGAGTCGGAGGACTCCTTGCTAGGTGACCTCCTTTTCCGGCTTCTCTTCCTTTGTTGCACTGTTTGGCCAGCTGGTGTTTCTGGCAATGGTACATTCTGATCCTGCCCTCCTGTTGCTGCTCCTGCCAGCAATGCCCTTATCTCATGAATATCGGACCTAATCTGGGATAGCTCTTCCTCTGGTGTTGCTGCCTCAAACTCTTGGTACATATTTCTTGGCTGGAAATGCCTTGGTGGAGTACGCTCTTGTTCACGTTGTCTTTGTTCCTCAATATTCCTAGGTGCTCTAGCTGCATATTAGATTGAACTCTGATGATTAGTTCCTTGCATTGGTTTGTTTGATGATGCAATTTGATGGGACAAAATTATATGTCAAGAAAACATAATTAAGGTCATGGTTTATATTCATAGATATTATTTTTACATTCAAGATATCAGAGAATTGAAAACATTTCTAATTCTATTCTTGGAATTTCTTCAAGTAATCCGGTCTGTCCTCCAAAAATTTCTTCATTTGGGCCGTACCGATTGTTCGCCCTAGGTTCCTGAGGATATTTGTGGCCGTGCCTCCCTGAAGTGCGGTCACCAAGTCTTCAATCCTCCTCTCCGATGTGTAGGCCGTCGTAACTGCCAATCTACCCTGCCGTCTATAGGGAACTGCGAAGTCGAAGATGCTCAGTGCTATTGTTCTCTTGACGAGGATGACGCGGTCGATGTTTGGGGCCATACGAGCATGACTTCCGAATCCTGAGAGAGCAATGAGAATGAAGACTCCTTCTTCACCCCGTGGGCTGAATTGACGGTGTCTAACTGCTATCCTTCCATCTATGAGCAAGGGGAGGTAGAACCTAAGGGCTTTGTCATGCCCTGCCTCTTCGCCGGATCTAAATGCTGCTCTATGTCTTCCGGAGTACTCATCAACCGGCATTTCCACCATCTCTCTGTAGTCACGGTACATGGAAGCTGTCAGGTTGATGCTGCCTTCAGCTAAAGCTGGTGCCGATGCCGACGTGCTAGGTAGGAATTATTACAAGAATATAAGATGTCTTTGCCTGGAGCTATCATGATTTGACAGGCATTAATCTTGAAGTCTGTTTAATGAGAATTCCATTGTGACGTCCCCTACTTCCGCTATGGTGCACACACCGTATCAGAAGACGGAGCATTCCACCTGTCAGCCAAACTGGCAAGGGCCATCCACCTGACACCACTCCCAGTGGAATGAGCCAGCAAGGGAAGAGTGGATGTGTCATTCACCCGTCTCCCTTCGGGTCGACCTATCTGCGGAAGCGTGAGTAAACATGAGCACATAATACAATATATCAATACGATCACCTCGAAGGGTGAACACATCATAAACATCAAAGATACAGCAACATCAACATGAACAATAACAGCAAAGGGAAAACCTACCCGGGACTCAGACTCAAGGGGGTATGACTGACGGCTTGGGCCTCCAGAAGTCATTGCAGACAGAATTCATGGCAAATGGATCTGGCTGGCATAAGAACATGGCTTAGGGTAGTCCACTCCATCCGCCCCTCCCGTGCACACTTTGCAGAGTAGGTTGAAAAGTATTGGGACCTGACCGTAGCCTGCCGGGTGCATAGCCAAAGGGGCTACTACTACTGGATTGCATCTCCCCAGCCCCGACGAGGCAGGAGGAGAGTCACCTCCCCTTCAGAGGTATCCATGCCCATCACAGGCGGCTAGAGGGCCACTGCCCGTATTCGACTTGAACCCAATGGAGAGTGACGCATCACTCCACGGGTGTCGAGCTCATGCCTTGTCCACACTCAGTGACAAGCCATTAAGCCTAGCCCACATAGACCCCCGGTAGGCATTACACACCAGAGGGGTCAATCCGTGATGAGACAAGTTCCTCCTTGTCAACCAGTCTAGTCCCGCCACCCACAACCAGGCGGGCTCCTGTGCACGGGCCCCATGTAATTGGGAACTAGTAGGCTATCTAGGATCATCTGCTACACATGCTTTAGGCCTCTACCCCCCCTTCCCAATACATGGAGGTCACAGAGTGAAATGCAAATATCATCACAGAACTGAAATGAATAATAACATCTAATCTATCTATCTAAACATCTAGAGTTAGGTTCCTTTGTTAGAGCTTATGATCTCGGGATCTGTAAGGCCTCTAAGGCTGAACTAACATGCTTATTGCCTAGCCAAAAGGCGGCTTTGCACAACAAAATGACTAGTTACCTAGTCCTTGACCTGCTCCAGATCCTCGGAATGCATCCATGCCTCTGATCCTGCTGAAGACTGCTGGTACTCGATGATCTATTGTGCAAAGACGACTTTTCAGAGCCTGGCAATGCGAACTGGGGTCTTGGCTTGGCCGAAATGGCTCAAGAGAACCCTAAATGCGAGAGAGGAAAGGAGCTCTAGGAAAACCCTAAATGCAAAGAAGAAAAGGTTTAGGGTATAAGGGGAGAGCCCTTTTATAGAAACCCTTAGGGTTAGATTAGACACATTGGCCAAATGGGGTTTAGCCATTTGGCAATGGGGTCCATGGGATTAATAATTGTGTATGTTTTTAACATGCACAACTTTCGAGGTTGCCCCCCTAGGTGCAACTCTTGGCCCCTAGGTGCAACCTTCTTCGGCTCTCAAGTACATGTCATCCGTGGCATGTACATGTGGCGTGGCAGTATAATATACGTATTCGGGTCGTATATTATGCTGGAACGTCACATCCATTAACCCTGTGTATCAAAGAGCTTATCGCATGAATCCAAATTTTGCAACAAGTGTGAAAGAGGAAATTGATAAACTTCTACAAGCTGGTTTCATATTTGAAGTGGAGATGAGTGAATGGGTCTCTCCAATTGTGGTCGTCAAAAAGAAAAATGGTAAACTCAGGGTTTGCGTAGACTTTCGTAAATTTAATGATGCCACTGAGAAGGACTATTTCCTTTGGACAGATACTTGCCAAGAAGCATTTGAGAAAATCAAGTTGTTGATGGCATCAACACCTATATTAATCACTCCACATTGGGACAAGGAATTTCATGTCCACGTGAATGCATCCAAATTTGCTATTGGGGCTGTGTTAGCACAACAAATTGACTCCAAAGTGGACCAACCAATCCATTATGCTTCTAAGCAACTCAATTCCGCAGAGAGAAATTATAACACAACTGAAAGAGAAGACCTTGCAATGGTCTTTGCAGTGCAAAAATTCCGGCATTACTTGCTTGGCAATTACTTCACATTTTTTGTAGACCATCAAGCTCTCCTCTATTTGGTTAATAAACCATGTGTTACAGGTAGAATCACACATTGGTTGTTAATCTTACAGGAATTCAATTTTAAAATTGTCTTAAAACCTGGATCATCACATACAATCCCTCATCATTTATCTAGGATAACAACAGGTATAAATGATGAATTACCAGATGTAAGCCTTTTTAGAGTGGTGGCAACCCCACCATGGTATACTGGCCTAACTGAATATTTGGCTTCTGGAAAATGTCCTAACAAACTTACTTTGTCTCAACGGAAGGATTTTATTCGTAGAACATCCAAGTTTTGTTTGATATATGGCCAACTTTACAAAAGAGGTCAAGATGATGTATTACGGAGGTGTGTTATGCCTCATGAAATTGAGGGGATTATTCAAGAGGCACATGAAGGGGTAGCAGGTGGTCATTTTGCAGCTGACATAACAGTTAGAAAGATAATGCAGGCGGGCCTATGGTGGCCCACACTCTTTAAAGATTGTTTACAACATACAAGAACATGTGATATTTGTCAACGCATGGGCAAACCAAGCAAAAGGAATTATATGCCTCTAACACCAGTTTTACCCTTGGCCCCTTTGTAAAACGAGGAATGGATTTTGTAGGTCCTCTCAAACCCCCTGCAGTTTGAACTAGAGCCCAATACATTCTAATCCTCACGGATTACAATACAAAATGGGCAGAGACAAGATCCCTTAAGGATGATACGACCTTAAGTGTTGCAAAAGTGTTGTACCAACAGATAATAACACAGTTCGGATGTCCACTAGAACTTGTGAGTGATCGGAGAGTTCACTTTATCAACGAGACCATTGAATGCCTTGTGCAAAATTTCTTAATTACTCATCATAAATCCACCCCGTACTATCCAAGAGCCAATGGCCAAGCTGAATCCACAAATAAGATTTTGACTACTATTCTAAAGAAAATTTGCGAATCAAATCGATCAGATTGGGAAATATTTGATTAAATGCATTTTTAGGATGGCACTAAGAAACAGTGCTCCATGTTTTCTTTCAAAGTTACTATCATGGTTATATAGTGTGAAAATTTCGCAAAATTTCCAACATACTAGCTGTGTCTTTACTATACATTCTTCAAACGTTAGCCAGTTGAACTTGCTGCTCTATTTCTCTTTTATGTACCTATACCATACATTATCTTGATTAAACCTTGCCATTTTGTTGAAAGATGTATGTGAAGAAAAAAACATTTTGCTAACATATCAAAGATTTTTGAATTTCATCTTCATGGTCTTCATAGGCCATGCATTTGGATCCTTCTAAATCTGTAAAGGAATGCTTTGCTGATACTATTTACTTGAAGCTTGAAATTTTAGGTTTTACTCAAAATTCCATGTCTTTAATTTTTTTTTAAGGTTGTACAAATTATTACCTCAGTGATATTAAAGGAATACATGATTATATATGAGCCTAATAGCTTTGTGATCTTTGATCTGTTATAACAGGGTTCCGCTTGAGCTTTTAGGGTAACAAAGCAGGTAATGAGTTGTTAATTTGATGAGCTAAAACATTGGGTGGAACTTACGGTAGGGTACAATTACTTGATGGCATAGAGACATACTATTTAAAAATATTTGTTCTAGGATTAGAAAATTTTGGAAGGTTATGTGGCCCATATGATGCTAATGGTAAACAAATACGATAAGAAGCTCACCACAATGGGTTGCCCTCTGATACCATTCTAACTAGACCAGCGAAGAATAGTGTTGTTGTCTTGACCCCATCACTCCTCCTCTTTTGTTGGAAGCAATTTGCCATTGCCGTATGATATGCATAGTGTCTTTTTGCATATGCCTATGTTTTTTATTATGCTTTCTATATATGTTTCGAGATGTTTCAAAGTTTTGGTTTGCTTTTATAAAGTATGTGCAGTTAAGGATTTTTTCTATATTCACTTTCATGGATTTGTAAACAAATTTGCTGGTCTAAAGTCTCATAAAGTTATTTCTTGCTTCAGGCCTGTGGCACTAAAACAACGTTACCCAGCACTGTGTTTCCTTCAAAATTGATGTTGTCAAACTAGACAGAGTAACACAGCATGTTGATATTGAAAACTTCCCAGTTAAGTTAATGGCAGGAAGCATCCTACCCCCACCATCAATCTTTAACCCTAGACATAAAGTAGTTTCTGAAAAATGAGGTTAAATAGTTTATAGAGAACGTTGCCTAAAGTGTGCACTCAAAAGTAACTCAAGAGAATGTGCCTACACTTATTATTCTTTATCTTTCCTTATACGTCTCAAATGCTTACATGGTATGACATTATTAATGTGTTGTGTATGCCCTGTACTCTATAAAAAATAACCATTGGCTTCATTTTTTGTTCAACTAGAACCAATGGTATATATACCATCAAAACCTAGCCACATATCGATGTCATTTTTTATTTGGCATTTCCATCATTTACACATCTAGAATGGTGTTTGTATCAAGCAATGGAAGAATTGCATTAAAGACTACGTATGGTTGTCATAAATGTACATGTATGCACACTCTCAATCGATAATTAAGAATATGAAGAAACATATGTATATGTTTTTTGACCACCAATGTTATTAATAATTGTGACATGTCAATTCAGATATTAGCACTCCATTCTATATAGACACATTTTGTAGCCCTCCATTCTATATATAGACACATTTTCTCTACATTTCGTCTGTCAAATTTATACATCTACCCATTCAACACAACCACGACTAATGCCTATAGATACATATCCCACGCCCATGACTAATGTCCGGCATCGCCGGGCACACGTTTCTAGTCTTCATTAAACTTTCACATTTGCCGTCCAAGTGCATTGAACTCTTTGAAAGTATGGCCGATGATAACTTTCTCATTCAAGCTAACCCTGCTTACTTTGACTTTACTAATGCCTTACAGGGACAGAGGAAAAACTAATTTATAACTTTCATCGCCATTGCAGGAATTACCACCTCCATACTGCTAGGCCTTGTGTGGAGCCTATGCTCCCCACAAAAAATCCGGAGATAGATGATAAGGGGATAGAACATGTGAATACTGAAGAACAAGTTGGGAGACAACTTCAAGAGCTTGACGATGATTCTAAGAATGATGACCCTTATGGGAGTCATTATAAAAGACGACGTGGTCAGCGCACGCCTACAGATGATTAAATAATACTTGAATATTAATAGGCTTGGCAAAAGCCACATGTTGAAACATTTAGCCAAATTTAGTTATTTGTTCCATATTCATCACATGAATGCAATGATTGCATACTTCTTTGGCATTAATTCATTGTTTTCCAATTGCAATTAGGCCTTAGATCATTTCTGCAATGACACTTTCTAAAATCATCAAAGCGTTTTATTATTTGCCAATTACCATTTCCTTTACCTCTAAAAAAAAACTAGATATAAAGATTGTTTTTGACTTAATTTCTTATGTTCATCATAGAATAATCACAGTTTTTTAGCAACTTGGTTGGCTCTCAGTTTGATGTTGCGGTCGTGCTAATAAATCAAGTTGTAGCACAAGTGGACGGTAGATGTATTTTTGCTAGTCCTTAATATGAAGCTCGTTTTCAAATATTAGCATAAGGCAGAAGGCATTACTGGTGCAAGTGATTAAATGATCAATAGCTCATTGGCAAGCACCTCCCATAAAAATGTCAAATCAAATACAACTATCCAACTGGGCCCATTTATGGATAACACGAGCTCTAGAAAGCATCCATATTGTCAGTAGCTAAGAGAATCAAATAGCATGATTCTATCATAACAATTAAAGGTACATTCTCTCCTCACAATTAAAGTCCCAAACCAAATCATTGATCACTCAATATAGCCACTCAGAGGCACCACAATATCTTTTTAGTGTTTCTGAAGTACCATAGCATAGTTTCCTTCCTATGTAATCGAACAATAGTCGAACAATAGGGGATAAAATAGATTTTTAAAATTGGGGTATTTGACCACAATCCCCCTTTTTTGCATTTGCAAGATAATACCTTGTTACGCTGGTGTCACAATCCCCTGTTCAAAAATTGTAAATCCATATCATGTTATCTTTTGTAAGATAATGTCCTGTTTCAAATAATACCCTGTTTCAGAGCATACCCTGCTACCATTTGTAAGATAATACTCCGTTTCAAATAATACCCTATTTTAAAAAACATATCCTGTTATGCTTTGTAAGATAATACCATGTTTCAAATAATACCCTGTTATCATTCGTAAGATAATACCGTGTTATTATTTGTAAGATAATACTCATTGTTCCAAAAACAAGTTGATATATAACAAATTGATCAAAGTTGATCAGTAACAAATTGATAAGATTTCTCATTATTTCAATAACAACAGTAACAAATTGATAAGATTTCAAGAAACAAATCTGATACACAATTTTGCTTGACTAGGCTGTTTCCTAGCAGCTAATTGAGAGTTCTTGCTCAACCTTTAGACATACTTGATAAACCATGCTTCAGATAAACCATGTCTCAGAGTTTTCTCCAACCTTTAAACATACTTGATAGAAAAGAAGGTCTATTCAAGGAATAAAATGGAGAGACCTTGTGTGCTGCATCAATGTTTCTCAAAGGCCTCAGTGTAGGATTTCCTGCAGCAAGGCATGAAAATATGAACCAAATGATCTTTACAAACCAATAGACACTGAGGAAGGTCCATGCATTAGCAATACCTGTCATAAGCAATGTGTCCCTAGAATTCAGAATACAAAGAAGGGACATGAATATAATTAAGATATTACTATTTAACCACAATTACTCAAACATGTGAAACAAATAAACCTCGCAGGTTTTGAAGTCTTAGTGAGCTAATGCCATCAGAATCTAATGCTACAAGGAACAATAAGCCATATTTGCAGTACAATCTCCTCAAAGATATACACCTGTCCAAACTCAGATATCACTACATCACGAGATGGATAGACATCCAGCAGCTGAAACTTATCGTGGACACATGTAATAGGGGCCCAACCTTAAACCATCCATATTTGGGCAATTAACTATACTAAACATGGAAATCTAAACCCATTAAAACTTTTGTGTCCATGTGATTAGAAGCATAAATGGTATAATTTAATCCTATGCATAAACCTTATAATGCTAAACAGCCCATGAGCACTTATTCAGAACTTTATATCTCAAAACTGGCTAATGCATGTATTATGCCATTTACTAATCAATAATATACTTCTCCTAGATTTTTAGAATGCAAACATATAAGTAGAGACTTAAGTGCCAGCCAACAGAAATGCACAATGAAATGCATCACATGAAGACAGATGTGAAAGGTGAGACATGTTTTAAGTATGGCTGGCCCACCAATGTAGCAGTTACGCCAATATCTATTTGCCAAGGAGTTACAGCTATGCGTAGAGGCATGTTCAATAAATCGACACCAAGACACTATTTGCAGCAAGCTAGGGAATTAGCTGACTTGAAAGCTTCTAGGAGGATCCTAAATCTAGGGAAGGATGTTCTTCCTGCAGTTGTCGAAGGCATGGAGGCTTCTGTTTTTTAGAATGAACAGGACAGGGTGGCGCAGCTAGAGGCCATGAACAAGCTGAATAAGTACTCTGACCATTATCCATTGGGTCTTAAGGAAACTTTCAGATCCATGTGAAGTCCCTCATCCGTTCACTAAGCTCCATTTATGTTAGCAGAAGATATGATCCAGCACATGCCATGGAGATTGTTCAGAGCATGATTAATAATCCAGGTCAAATGCCTATGCCAGCGGATGTGTTACCTTGGGATATGATCTCGAACAAGCCTGTTGTGTGGACGAACGTCGAGGAGTTATTTTTGAATGATGACATTAAATTCGTCATCATCGACGGGCAACATTCCATTGAGGCACAAAAGGCCCTCATCAGGCAGGCAGAACAAAAAGGCCAAACCGTGTTCTACAATCACTATGCGTATAGGAGGTGTCGACTCTTGGATGCCAATACTTCACCTGCAGATTTGGCTAAGATTAGTGCAAACTCTTCTTGTATAAGACTTCCTTCTTCAAGCACTGGTCTAAAACCCAAATGGTCTCAGTGTCGTCTAGCCCCTGAGTCTTGCTCATCTCTGTCACATTCAAGTCAAAGATGCTTACATCAACAGGAGGCACCCTACCCATAGTATCTGGCAGCTTCCTTTGTGCATAAGCATCCCAGAATTCATTCCACTTGAGCCATACTGCCTCCTTACAAAAGATAATCTTATACGAGTCTGTTGGACCTGACCTGCTAGATGTGCTATTAGAAGGATCTGCAATGTCATCACCACCTTTTTTCTTTGATTTTCTTGCAGGCTTCTTCTTCTCCTATATAATTGTCTGCGACAGAGTCCGCTCCAGCAGCTTGAATGCCTCAGACTTTGACCCGCCATGTCTGGTGGGTAATGGGCAACCATATTCCACCCACTGTTGACGAGCATGGCACAGTTGCTCCACGTATGGACCACAATAGTACAGATATTGAATCAGTATCATAGAACAGAAACACGCCGGGTGCGATTTGAATAGAATTGATCAACAGAGAAATCACACCTGGTGTGAAATGAATTAAGCTACTAATGCAATTCACGCCAGACGTGCTTTTAAAACAAAGCAATTCACGCCAGGCGTCCTTCTAAATCAATTGAATTCACGCCAGGCGTGCTTTTAAATCAAAACAATTCACGCCAGGCGTGCTTTCAAATCAATTGAATTCACGCCAGGCGTGCTTCTAAATCAAACCAATTCACGCCAGGCGGCGTGAATTCAATTGATTTAGAAACACGCCTGAATATTAAAATGATAGCATCCTAATGTAGTTAATTACCTTTTGTATAAAAATGTCTTTCCCATTTCATTCAAATAAAGGTTACAATGAAATGCAGTTATCATGTGGCCACATATCTTTGCAAAAAATCCTCTGTTTTTCAAAACTCATATACTCCCTTGCTTGCAAAATTCTAATAATGGATGTATATGAAAGCTTCTAGGAGGGTCCTAAATCTAGGGAAGGATGTTCTTCCTGCAGTTGTCGAAGGGATGGAGGCTTCTGTTTTTGAGAATGAACAGGACAGGGTGGCGCAGCTAGAGGCCATGAATAAGCTGAATAAGTACTCTGACCATTATCCATTGGGTCTTAAGGAAACTTTCAGATCCATGTGAAGTCCCTCATCCGTTCACCAAGCTCCATTTATGTTAGCAGAAGATATGATCCAGCACATGCCATGGAGATTGTTCAGAGCATGATTAACAATCCAGGTCAAATGCCTATGCCAGCGGATGTGTACCTTGGGATATGATCTCGAACAAGCCTGTTGTGTGGACGAATGTCGATTTTTGAATGATGACATTAAATTCGTCATCATCGACGGGAAGCATTCCGTTGAGGCACAAAAGGCCCTCATCAAGTAGGCAGAACAAACAGGCCAAACCGTGTTCTACAATCACTATGCGTATAGGAGGTGTCGACTCTTGGATGCCAATACTTCACCTGCAGATTTGGCTGAGATTTAGTGCAAACTCTTCTTGTATAAGACTTCCTTCTTCAAGCACTGGTCTAAAACCCAAATGGTCTCAGTGTCGTCTAGCCTCTGAGTCTTGCTCATCTCTGTCACATCCAAGTAAAAAATGCTTACATCAACAGGAGGCATCCTACCCATAGTATCTGGCAGCTTCCTTTGTGCATAAGCATCCCAGAATTCATTCCACTTGAGCTATACTGCCTCCTTACAAAAGACAATCTTATACGAGTCTGTTGGACCTGACCTGCTAGATGTGCTATCAGAAGGATCTGCAATGTTATCACCACCTTTTTTCTTTGATTTTCTTGCAGGCTTCTTCTTCTCCTGTATAATTGTCTGCGACAGAGTCCGCTCCAGCAGCTTGAATGCCTCAGACTTTGACCTGCCATGTCTGGTGGGTAATGGGCAGCCATATTCCACCCACTGTTGACGGGCATGGTACAGTTGCTCCACGTATGGACTACAATAGTACAGACAATAAAAAAATTTATGTCCCACGAAATCAACCACTGTATCTACATAGTAAGTCGAATTACTATGCATGTTGGGGGCAAATTTTTTGCCATGTTACAACTCATCTAATCTGGAGGCGCTCGATCCAGTTTCTGGCTTGTAGCAATTAATCACCTCAGTCCACCTCATTTAGACCACTATGAAAGTGGTATGAACGTATTTGGACTTGAATTTGCCAGATATCGCTACTTCAAATTTCTAGCCAAAAATCCTAAGGGTACGGTCGTTGTGATTGCGAAGTTACTGCATCTTTTTGTGATTTCGCAGGCCGAAACGACGTTGCGAAGATATCACAACATTAAGGAGGGGAGATATTGGCTCCCATTGTTTTGCATAGATTTTAGAAAATGATGAGCCAAATATGCCGGAGAGGGTACACTTATCAAATACCATATAAAAATTTTGGCGGATGAGTTTTTTGATATGGTCTGTGGGGTATGGGATAAAACCTTGGAGAGGTTGGAGCCCATTGGATAACTATTTCCATGAAGGATCCGCCCTTTTAATGTGTTGGTTATCACTGGAGGTGCTAGCGCGTAACATTTGGTATTAGAGCCAAGGTCCAATCCCTCGTGGCAACATGTGTTTCACATGCTTGAGTGCAAGCATCTCGAGAAAGGGGAGGAATTGATATGATCTATGGAGTATGGAATAAAGCATTGGAGAGGTTGAGGGCATGAAGGATCTGCCCTTTTGGTTGCTAATGCATAATATTTTTCGACAATTGAAAGTATTCGACTCAATATTCCTGTAAGGTTTTTTAAAACATTGAATACGTCAAATTAAAACAATCTTAGCATCATTTTTCCTGTTAAGTTCAAGGCCGTTGTTTTTCTAAATGCTTCAGTGTTTCCAGTTAATGTTGAATCAATTTGATGTTTCACAAGGATTTCGACATGTTTATATTGCTTGTTGAAACTAGTTCCCATCATTATGATTGCTTATTTATTTTCAAGTCATAGTTTCTGTTAATCCATGGCATAAGATAAATTGACTCATTGAGATTTGAGAATATTTTCGGACAACGAAGTCAAGGATTTTGAAGTCGTATCATGTCCTAAAATATCTAGGGGTCTTCTTAACAACGGCTAACAAATAAAGAATAGGTGCAAAGAATAGACTTCTACAGCCAAGAACTAGACTTTTGTGTAATCCTATGATGTCATTTTGTGATCTTATATTTGTGATCTTATAGTTCTAAAAGAGCGTAGTCAAACATGCTTGGAGGCAAAGCTATAAGACAAAACTCATATTGGATTCCATTCGTTTAATATAAGTGTCTCAGTTCTTCAAGGAAAAAAAAAAACCTCATATTGGATTTCTTGCCAATAAATGCATAGTATCCGACCTGCCCAATACCAGAATTCTTTTCTGGTTTTTTGGCAACAGAGATTGATGAGTATTCGACTTGTCGAATATGTGTTGAAAATCACAATCGAATATGGGTATTCGACTTGTCCAATACCCTAAGAAATGAAATCACAATATAATACCTTTATTTGCAGAACCAGAACTTGCCGGGCTCTGTTAGCCAGGAATTTCGAGAAAATAAAGAAGGACGGGGAAACATCAGCAAAGAAGGGAAGAATTAGCAGACCAAAGTGACAAGAAGAACACCAGGGGTAGTTTAACGAAGATGGGAACGGGTGTAGAACACTGGGGTCGTCTGCTTTGGTTGTGTTTTGCTTTTGCTTTGCTTTTTGTATTATGCTCTAGTCTTATTTTGATCAACCGGTTTTGGAATTTTGGATACCTTCATATTTTTGTTATGATTCTGCAAAACTTTCCTCTAATGGTATATGATAATGCAAGGAAGAGACTCATGAATTAGATTCTGAAACGCATCCCCTGGACACATAGACCTGGGAGGATGGCATTGTAATTTTATTGGCAAAAGAATGGAATATGAAAGAGTTTGTAGTTTCTAGAATTGTGTATTGGTAGTTAAACAGCAGTAGGATTTATCCAGCAACAAGGAACGTGATAGCAGGCACGGCAGTAAGGAGACTAGTAAACAGATGAAAAATCACAGGATATAGGCATAGGGACATGTCGACCGAAAATGGCAAGAGGATCTACATACGGCAAAAAACAACCAAACATGCAGTTGCAATTATTTCGACATATGAATACAACATAAAATGAATTGTATTCCCCAGACTTGTATTATATTCCCCAGAATTGTGAAGTGGTATCCTCCAGAATCGTGAAGTGGTATTGTAAACAACAGTAGAAAATAATCAAAAGCAGGTATTGGGACAGGAGGCACAGTAGTAAAAAGGATAAGTAAACAGGTGAAGAATCACATGATATCGACAAAGAGAAGAGTCGAACGAAATGGCAAAGGCCCTAGATATGGCAAAAAACAAATCAACGGAAAGCTATAGACTAGGACATAGCAGGAACCAACACTGAGCACAAAAGGTGGCGAAGGTGGTGGAGTCGGGAGGAACTCATGACAACGGGAGACAGGCAAGCAGATAGCTGACAAATCGGGGCCATGTCACATAGGTACACGGAATGAGAGATAAAGGGAAATAAAGAGATACATAGGCGACAAAAATAGCAAGGGGAACGGATATTGGAATTACATGGGAAAGGTAAATCATAAAAGTAAGATTGGAATGACACATCTAGAAAGCCATTTATTGTAAATGCTGCAATGTAGGCCAAAAGTGACACCATAAGCATAATCTGAAACATCAGTTTTATGCTGCCATCATCACTCTTCGTACTGATGGGGAAAGAGAATTCATCTCAAATGCCTTCAAGCACGTCTATTTCCAGGCAGGCACACAACGAAAAAGGTGCTCATATCCCCTGGGAAATCCCCTATTGAGGAATCGGGGGACTTGAAAACAACGGGTTATTTGCTTTGCAATGGGGAAATCTTAAAAAAAGAGGTATATTGTACAAGGGGATATTATGGGGGATTCTTGAAAAAAAAGGTATATCCTAATGGGGGAATTAGTAGAAATAGGGGATTGCAAATGCACATAGGAGTATTTTCATGAAAGGGGATTGGGTCAAAAGGGATTTTGCGAATGTATTGGGGTATTTTCAAGAAAGGGGGTTTGATTAAAAAAGGGAATTTGCAATTGGATTGGGGTATTTTCGGTTCAAAAGAGAATTTGTGAATGGATTAGGGTACTTTTAAATAAAAGGGGATTGAGTGAAAGGGGAATTACCGAAAAAATGGAGGATTGCAATAAGTACCAGGGTATTTTCAAGCAAAAGGGTATTTTCAATCAAATGTAAATTTATGGCTGTATACTAGCTGACTATTCACTCAAGCCAGTTTGCATTTTCAAAATACTATCTACATTTTAAATATTAAATGGTCGTATGTAAGTGGTCGGATCAACTCATAAGCCAGAAACTTACCTTCATGATGTGGAATATGAGTAAATTTCTAGACTAAATAGCTGATAAACCCTGTCTTCAAAGAGGTCTCATCCAAAGAAAGAATCCATGCTTCTGTGAGTGGCACCATGCCATGCAAGGCGAAGCACACTGCAATGTGATAGATCTTGAGTTCTCCTTCACAATCATGGACAAATATTGACATTATGTTGCAGCCCTTTTTACCATTCCAGATTGCTTGCAAAATTGTGCCTTCTTTAATTTCTTGGCCTTATTGCAATAGATAATCTATTCTGGGACTTTGCTTTAATGGATTTCATGTCTTGTCTCCCTATTTTAACAGTGCTATTGTTCATTGCAAAGCCTTTTACTGAGCTGAACTTGTAAATAGTATTTTGGGTGTATTATTGTTTGGGGTGTGTATAAATTTTTTTTGGCCATCGGATGCTGGCATATCTCACAACATATGCCATGGGGCGGAATTATAGCCCTCAAATGCAAGTCAAGATGGCGTCAAAATTCCCATATTTGACTTACCCCTAACATTCCACTAAACCATTGAATAAATACAATATTTGAAAATTAGCAGTTTGACCAAATAAAAAATTATGAGCCTGGGGAGTCGAACCCCAGTAGAAGTTCCGACGCTCATCCAGGCATACTAGGAATCCCAGAAGAGGGGTCCCTAGTATGCCTAGGGGCCGAAGCCCACTAACAAATTAAACATGTCAGTATCAACATATTATTTAAAAAAAACAGCATTGGGAATTTCGGCCACATTATACAGCAGTAGGCTGCTGCAATAGATTCAACACGTGTCAAAATCATAGCCAGCAAAGCAATCATACCTGTCAAGCAACTCCATGCTGCTGAAACACATTCAACACGACACTTAGAAGATAAACAACCCTGTTATTTCCACAATATAAAACCATAACGAGTTCTCTCAAGCCCACACAAAAGAACATAAACAAAAAGATGTAAACAGATCAGTTCATAGTGGAGCCACTCTGTGCATGCCTAATAAGTTCATCTAATTGCCGTATTTCTTGCACAAGCAAGACCCTAGCAAGGCTCATATGAAAGTGCAAGATATGCAACTCAGAAATGGGCACCTCCAATTCATGGAAAAAATTAGTGGCTATTAATAGCCAAATGGCGATTTTTTAGGGGGTCTAGACAATTTTTGCGGCGAAATTTATGAAGGGGGATTTCATCTAAAATAGCCTTTTTTTATATTACAATATTTATATATAAAATCATTAATAGCCAACAAAAATGAATTTTATTATAGACTTTTACACATCCTCACCTACCATAATTGGTGATATAGTTTTTCAAACTATGAATTTCTAATACATATACCATATATGTTGGTCACCATATCTAGAAGGTGTCGTTGCATTGAATGTAGTTCAGACTATGGATGTTATAAGCTATGTTGTGAGCTTATGTTACAAGTTTTTTAATATTATTGTATGTTTATTGATTGTTGATTATTATTTGTAATTGTAGTACAATATATCTAAAGCTACAGAATTTAATTTATATTTTTTGCTTTGTCCAGTAAGAAAAAATAGCCAAGTGAAAGTTTATAGTACATAATTTAAAAGTTTCGCTAAGTCCAAATATATATATATAAAATGTAATAATAATAATAACTTTAGCCAAAGGTATATCATAAAATATTGTAAAATTTTAAAAAATAGCCAAACCATTTTTTATGAAAAAAATATACAGTATGCTTAATTTTTTCCCTGCCCCAATTGATCCCACTCCACAGCAGATATAGCATTTTGAATTGAGGCATAAAACCCTCTAAGCTGCCGCCTGAGCAAGCGCAAGGATGCGGCAATCCTATGCGCCTCAGTTCCAACCTTGATAATGCTATTAACAAACTCTTGAGCACAAAACACTGCCTCAAGCTCAGCCGAGAACACAACAGGATCTGGATGTGATGCTTCAACAGCAGAAGAAATAAAAGAGTCAGGCAAAGATACAGCAGGTTGCTCCACGCCAGCAGCTGGTTCCCCATCAGTCTCCATATTCCCTGCAACTAAAAAACAAATAAACCCATGAAAAAAAACCCAACTGTACAATCTACATGCAACCAAGATCATCACCCAACAGCCATGGTGCAATCACCCTTGTGCACAGGGATGAAATCCACACCAGGCTCAAGAATGACAACATCATCACTGTCTCGACTAAAAGAATCATCATAAATATCCTCAAAGTTATTGTCTTGTTCATCAATAGGAATGGCATCATCCCAATACCGCCTCCTCCCAGGCCCATTGCGCTCTACAGGCACAAACCCTGCTGGCAGCCCAAACAAAATCGTCCTCATATCCGAGGGCATGCACTGAGAAGGATTCAGCAGCACCCTCCATGCAGCCCGGACACGGCGCTCATTAATATGGGCAGTATTGGAAGGGATAATCCAAGAACTGGATAATGTAAATTTTCCAGAACGAATCATCCTGGCCAGTGTAAACAGCATGCTAGCAGTCAATTGATGCTTCCCATGATAGTTAACAAAATGGGCAGCTCGATTCAACAAGTTTTTGTTATCAAGAACAACTAAGTTTTTGGTATCACCAGCTCCCCACCTCAAATACAAATCCTTACCTTTCTCGATGGCAGCCTCACTAACATTATGAAGATGGCAGACATAGTGAACCTTTCCCACATCCTTCATACAATAGCCAATCATACCCTCAAAACAATGAAGGCGAGTGTTCTTCAGGGCTTTACAGACCAAGATCACACCAGGAGGCTTACAAACCCAATTGAAGTCTTTCTTTATGGCATCATTCATCGCCCTAGGGCTTTTAAACCGGGCTCTAAAAACAGCCTGACAATGCAAATGATCTACAGTAGCACCATGTTCCATGGCCACAGCTCCAGCAACACACCTCCGATTGCAAAATCCCACAAGGCCATCATCATAAAAGCTCATAGGGACATCCTGCCCAGACAAACCTAAGGTAACACTCACATCTATGAGGTTCCAGTCCTGCTCAGCACAAAAATCACGACCATTCTCTTGGGAATTGGAAGAACTGACATTCAAGATATGGCTCACAGAAGCAGGGCCAGAGGAACGAGCACTCTTCCCCTTTCTGGCTGCCCTCTTCATAGACATGGCAGAAAACCACAAACAAACACAATGCCACAGAAAAACACACGGCTGGCTTACCTATCTCTTCTTCAAGAACACTCCACCTCCGCTCCCCGCCAACGGCCGCGACCCCAGCTTATCCACAGCTCCAAAAAAAGAAACACAAGACAGCCATGACACATCAGAGGCAGCTCCGCCATCCCTGGAGCACCCCAAGGAAGAACTAGCAGTTCCGGCCAACCAGGCATCTGGAGCTCCAATATGCCCGCCCAATATTCTAGGGTTAGGAATCTCACTTGCCACCGTCAGCAAAATACACTTTCACATACGAATACACCAATCAAACAACCGGAAATCTTATGTTATAAATATAACATTCCTAATTTCGGACACGTTATCAGCTTGTCTAAAATTTTAGTTACCTAGTTATGCTGACCCCTTATACAGAATACTAAATTGAAGCAACATTTTGCAATAAATGTTTAGGCAGAACTATAGATGAATATTTTAGTCAAACAGGAAGAATACTCTCCAGATCGTACCCTTTTCTAAAGTTGTGTAATCCCGAAATTGCATGCGAACTAATTGGGCGCTGCTTTATTTGTTGGCGCTAGCTCTTGTTTGTTCCTTGATCAGTGGCGCCTTGTCATTTTCGGCGTCGATTGCATGATCTTTTTGCATCAATGGATCCATTTTTGGATCCATTTTCACGTTTCTGCCATTTTCTTGTGCTTTCTTGAGATTTTCAGCGGTTGTACAGGTCTTTTGCGCAAAATGATCAGTTTTTTGGATCATTTTCTTGTTTTCCGTGTTGTTTTAGCTGTAATCTTTGGCGCAGGCGCTTTTCTTGCATGTTTAGTGGCACTTGATCCATTTTGGCACTGGTGCAATCAGTTGTTCGCCTATTTTTACTTATTCTTTGAGTTTCTTTGCAGATCTGGAGCTACATGCAAGATATCTTTGCTTATTTTTCCACGGCGCTTATTTCCAAAATGCAAGATTCCACTAGAAGAAGAAGAATTTTTGTTTTATCTCTGGAAATGAAGTCTTTATTTTTCTTATGCTATGGCGGTTTATTGCAGCAACATCAGTAAGCATTTTGAAAGCAATGATACTTTCTTTTTTTTGTGATCAACAGCATTGAAAACACAGTCATTGAAACTCGTAGCTCTGTTTGGAATTCATGGCTAAGTATTTCTAGGATTCGTAGCTCTGTTTAGGTACCTCTGTTTCGACTTCGTAGCTCTGTTTAGAAATGGTACAATGCAACATCTGGCATTGGCTTTAGACAGCCAGGCACTAGCTAGGAATAGACGGGAAGCTGGGAAGTTGTGTAAGTGCCTGATGCAACATCTTTCTCTAATTTACAGGAGAGGTAAGTAAAAGAATGTTTTAAAACCTTTAGAATGGCAGGCAGGGATGCACATGCGGCATCATATTATTGTCATTGCTCTTTGGCATTTTGCAGACAAGACCATGGCATGTTCAAAGATCTATCTATAGCAGGATGTGTAATATTTCTTCAAAAAGGAAAGCTTTTAGCTTTGTTAAATCTCAATCCCTCAGTTCTTTCCTTTTAGGTTCTCCACTTGTTGCCGGCAGTAGCTTAGCATATGTTTTTCATGGGCTTATGTCTATCAATCTTTATCCAACTCGACTTGTGAGGGAGCTGGTTTCAGTGAACTCAATGCTAGGTCTGCAATTTAGTACGGTGAGTTACAAGTTTATTTCAATATGTTTGGAATACTTTTCACAGACTGATTTTTATTTTAAATCTACCTTTTGCTAATTTGCACCATTTGAGCTAATGTCCTGTTTGAGCAGACGCAATAAATGTGTTTACATGGACCGATATGGGATGTGCAAAAGCAACAGACCTCCTTACCACTGGACTCTGTTAAAATGGCTACAGCAATGGAGAGGGATATTAGAAGAATTGAAAGGAGCAACAGAGCAGGGGATAATATTAGCTGGAAAATATGACAGATTGATAGGACTCTGATATGAACTCTATTTGTTACTCTTGTTTCTGAAATAATAAGAAATCTATCAAATTGTTGCCGATCACTTATCAAAGAGTATTATTTTCAAATGATAGCAAGGTATTATCTTACAAATGATATCTGGGTATTATTTGAAAACAGAGTATTATCTCACAAATGAAAACAGGGTATCTTATTAAAACAGGGTATTATATGGTAGTATGTGAAACAAGGCATTATCTTACAAATTACAATAGGGTATCATGAAACAAGGTTTTATCTGAAGTTTGAAATGGGGTATTATCTTACAAAATAAGAATAGGGTATAAATTTACAATCATTGAATGGGGGATTGTGACACTAGCATAATAGGAGAGGAAAAGGGGGATTGTGGCCAAATACCCTGATTCTAAAAATCCATTTTATCCTCCATTGGGGATTTAATAGGCACTTTTTTTTTTTTTTTTTTTGTTGTTTTTGGGGTATAGGAGCATCTTTTTCGTTGTGGCATCCATCGTGAGTTCTTTGCACTCAAACCGCATAATTGAACGTGCCAACCACACTCTTTTGCAAAGGGCCAACCAAGGACAACCACAATCATGTCCACCATAGACGCCTCAAGCACAATGACATTCGTTATCAATTCCTTGGCCATCATGTTGAGAACTTTACCATCATTCTTCACTCTTGTCCTTCTAAAATAGCCCGCAAATATGCCACCCCTCGGTTTTTCTTGTCTTCTTGGTTTTGTCAATCCGATTTGTCTCTAAGTGGGGGCATCATTGGATATAGCCAAGCTAATTAGCTCTGAATAGGGGTGTTGAGATAACAAAGCCAAATTAGTTTGGTACTTGTCCTCAAGTTGTTGCAGTTCAATTCCATTCATTACTAAGGGTCTGTTAAAACAAAACCTTGTTTTGTTCTATTTCTGGAGGAAGACATCTTGGCAACTATGCATAGGGGAAGACACACTCCCATCAGCAATCAAGCAGTCTGCTAGCACCTTGCTTTCCTGATCTTGGATCATCCACGTTACCTTTCTTGTTTTCTTCATTGTTCCTATTATCTCTGCACTAGAGCAGACTCATTGTAAAATTTGATCATCATCAATTCTATTTTCATTTGGTTTTCTCTACTTCTAATTCTTCTAAAGATCATTCTTGTTCTCTTCCTTTTTCATTCTTTTATTTTTATCCTTTTTTCAAAAACAAAACATGTATATTGTTGGTGGCATCCAAGGCACTCAAGCTGAATGGAGGGTGGTTGATTGTTTTGAAGGGAAGCATTTTCACTTATGGAAGTTGAGGATGCAGATGATTCTTGAAGGCAAGAAGCATAGGGGTGAGGTCACAATGATGGAGGTGATGGCACTCTGCAAGGCCCTGAAGAAGATTCCGCCTTGGTTGCACAGGAATCATGTCCACCAGAAAAAGAAAACCACCAAGGTCATCAGTATATATTATTTTTAAGTAAAGGAATAGCATTTTCTATTAAAATGATCTTATTCTGTATCTTTTGAGCACTTTTCCATTTTATTGTCGTTTTCGTTTTCCGTTTTTCGTTTTCAAAAAATGACTTGTCGTTTTACTTTCGTTTTCGTTTTCCGTAACTATGATGCAAACCTGGATTGGACCAACCAAGATGTAAGATTTCTTACCAAACTGGAACTTTCTGGGATCTAAGTTGAGCCTGTGGTCTACCAGCAGACAAAAAAGATAATGTAATGGTCAAGATAGCATCTTTCTGCTTGCATTAAGAATTAGGCACTTAGAGTTTATACCTTGCTTTTTCAGTCAAAAGCGATGTTTGAACTTGGAAAGTTGCACTGGAGCTACACTGAGGCAAACAAATTAACCTCTCTTCCCGTCAAATTTTAAAGATCCGTGGGCTGCAACAGTATAACTGCAACATATGTCAGATGTCTATTCCAGCCATATGCCTATTCCAGCCAGCATGATGGAAGAAAATACTTCCTTTCTATGTTTAGCCCAGAGTAGTGTAACTCTATTATGGAAAACTGTACGAATCAGATCTTCACCTTTCTCATAGATCCTTTACTAGTAATAGATACTTAAATCTGCAGCTTTTCCAGGCATGCTGTTTATTGCTGCAAAGCATTTCGCGTGCATCCAGATCCACCAATTATTGCACAATCCATATTATACCCATCTGGCATGTCAAATGATAACTTGGGGCAATTCTGGCATTATGCATCCCCAATATAGTGGCTCCAATCACTAGTTTCCTTATGGCGATAAGCACAAGAAACTATCCAGAGCCATAAAATAGGAAGAACTTCTATCATAAGCTACACATTCATCATCTCAAAAGTATTTCCATAAATCCTCCATCTCACAGGCGGCATAAATATTTGACATTAGCACATATGATGCAGGATGAGAGGAGTCAAAAAGAACAATCTCATTGAAGCAGCGCTTTCCTATCTCAGCATTAGTATGTGCCTTGCAGGCATTGAGAAGAGCTGTCCAGCCAATAATATTAGGATGAACTTTCATAATATGGTGAAGCAAATGTTCCGCCTCTGTAAACAGTTCTGCACGAACAAGAAGATGAACAATGCAATTATAGTGAAATGCATCTGGCATTATGCTATAACATTTTCTCATTGATGTGAAGTATGTACGGCCCTCATCAACTAAACCCAGACAATTACAAGCATTAAGGACGCCCGTGAATACAATAGCATCTGGCTTTATTCCCTGCTGCTGCAGCTTGTCATAATATTCCAAAGCAAGAAGGCCTTCACCATTCTCAGCATATCCAGAGATCATTGCTCCCCATGTTACAACATCCCAATTTGAGCATTGGTCAAATACCTTTTGTGACTCCACTAGGCCCCCACATTTGGCATACATATCGACAAGGGCACTCCTTGTTACAACATCAGAATGCAACCCGTTATCAATAATCTGCTCATGAATACGTCTTCCCCTGCCTATATCCACAGCGTTCCCACATGCTTTCAAGACGCTTAAAAATGTGACTCTATCTGGCATTATTCCCTCCTGCTGCATCTGTTCAAAGCATTCCAATGCAACCAGACCTTCACCATGGAGAGCATATCCACCAATCATTGCACCCCATGACACAACATTTTGATCTTGCAGACTTTCAAAAACATTATACGCCTCATTCAAGCTCCCGCATTTTGCATACATATCTACCAAGGCACTACCCACAAAAATGTTAGAATCTAAACTGCCATGAATGATTTGCTTGTGAACATCCCTTCCTTGGTCCAGTCCTGAGACTATTGTGCAAGCTCTGAGTACAGCAACATAAATATATTGATTACCTTTAATCCCTGATAGTTGCATTCTGTCATAGAGTTGGAGGGCAGTTTCTGCATAGCCAAAATCAACATGGGCTGTGATGATTGCATTCCATGTATATACAGTGGGTTGAACTAATCTACTAAATGCTTGGTTTGCTTCAATAAGACACTCACAAGAAGCGAAAAGGCGAATAAGGTGATCCCCCAACACACTAATGGAATCAAGGCCATTCTCAATAAGGGATTGCACTCTTCTTCCGCACATTAGATCTTGCTTGATGCAGCATTCTGTCAACATGCAATAAGCATTATTCCTCAATATGGCAGTATCTCTTTGCTCCATGATCTCAAGTGCCTCGTGCAGTCGACCCACCTCACATAGTTTGTCCAGATTACAAGAACGCTTAATAGCTGAACATGTCGGAAGACTGTGGACAGTTGCTGACCTCCCACCAATGCGCCCAAAATTCTGCGCAAATGATTTAATTGTAAGATCAGAAACCATGAAAAAGCAAAACTAATGAGAAACCGTTAGGTCTGTACTTGGCAGAAGCATAACCGGTTTGTTGCGCAATTTAACATTGCTATTCATCCTGTCATCCGAACGAACCAGGTATTTGTAATCTTTGCAGTTGATAACTCCCCAAACATCCTTACTTTGAGTGAAAGGCCCAATACATCAAGTCAAATTTATCAACAACCTTGCATATCAACAACCTTCCAAGTTTGTATTTTTGGGTTGCCCCTAGGGGCAATCCCTTGTTTATGTGGGTTTTGGCATATTTATGGTATATGCTAGTATATGCCTAGAATATGTCAAAAACTACTACAAACTTGTCAGAAGTTGTAAATTGTCTGGCCGCCTCTATTAAGGGGATGGTTGTTTGCGGTAAACGGCCGAATCGAAAAAAGTTCTAGAGCATGGAGGCCATCGCGAATGTAAGCCCTGTCGCTTTGGGGTAGGAATATCTCTTCAGCCTTGGGTCCCCGCATGCAACCCCCCTTTTGATAGGGCCCTTCCAAGGGCCCGATTTTGAGCAATTTGTCGACCAGGGATGTATTTTCTTGTGAGTTATTCTTTCAAAGAGGCAAATGCGGTTTAGAAATGATGGTTGGGTTTGGGCCTCTAGATGCGCTCTTGTGTCGCTCTGAGGCTAAAATGGATGAAAATGGACTATGTGTTTTGAAATTATAGGATGTTGTTAAGCTCACAGTGCATATGGGAAATAAATTGGGTAAAAGACGCCCTCTTGTAGACGAGCCGCTATATATACTTCGCTTTTTATAGGAAGCAAAGGGAATACATGAATCAAACCTTAGCCGAGATCGGGAGAGTTCGACGAGGGAGCCGCCGAACTTTGCAAACCTCAACATGATGGAACCCAAGTTGAGGATGAGAGGCGCCCTCAAACCACTTACTTGGATGACGACTCCACCGAAGTCCGATAGAGAGTATCACTAGGCTAAAAGGGTGGATACTCCCTTAACGAAGTCTTTTGTTAGAGTCTTTCAAGAATCGTGATTATAAGCCTATTTTAAATACTCTAGGCTAAAAGGGTGGATACTCCCATGTACGGGTCTTTTTGTGATTATTTAAAAATATAAATACAATACACGATTTTCAATTAAAAAAAAAAGGTGACATGCCTTTTGCCTCTTGTACATACATAATATTGTAATTATCTAATCAGATGACGGACGTAGTCTCTAGCGACGCCTAGGTCACGCCTCAGATCACGTGGGCCGACGTCACAGAGACATGACCCGTGACGTCCGCTATAGACGTCGTTAATTGACATTTCTCTTGTTGTGTTTCAATCCATAACTTGTGGCTCCCTGTTCTGAATCTACAAAGTATTATCCGGGTTGCCTTGGCTTGGTTGTTGTCTGTATAGATTGCTTGCCCTATACTTCCTTCTAGATTCATAATTCTGCCCAAATAGTATTGCTGGTGTTACGGTCATATTAAACATCTGTGCCTTGTTTTCCCAATCTGAAATGTGTATATAGTCTGCATCTTGTAATAATGTGTTTTTTTTTTTAATTGTCATTTGTCATATCTCTTCCAATCCTTGCTTCCAAGTTGTCTTTTTATCCGCTTTTGCATCATCCTATGTTACCCTTGCATTCTTCTATTTTCTACTTCTCTCCATAGGTCACATTCCATATTATCTGCCCACTTCTGTAACCATCTTCTATAACATGTCTGGGCTTCAACCATCTTCGTAACTTCAACCATATTGTCTATCTTGTTCATCAATATGACCTCTTGGCTTTGTTCTCTCTTTTTGTGCGTATGGCGTATCCTTTATATGCTTCTTTAGTTGTGGAATGTTTAGGTTCTTTTTTCTGTTGTAAAACCTGTTCCTAGTCCATAGTATCTCATTTTCACATTTTATAGTTATCGTGATGTTTGGTTGCATCTGAGTGACACTCATATCTCTCATGTCGCCGTCATTTTGTGTGGTGCCTAACTAGTACTTGTTATTCAAATTTACTTCTTGATTGGCATGGACGGTAAAAACTCAAGGCAATATATTCTCAATTTCTATGGCATAATCGCATTTTCCCCAAATCTACATTTTATTTATACTCATGTCGACGGTATAAACCGCGATAGTCCGGGTTTGCTACTAGTGTAGAAATACACTGTAGCAGTGGTGGGAGTGCCATATAGTCTTGCCGACTGTTAGTTTGGATTGGCTTGTATGCCAATGGTAGAACTACTGTCATATGAATTTCTAATGGAGAATAGCCATTCTACCAGCACATGGGGAAGTTTGCTTGCCAATTAGTTGTCATGAAAGAAGAAGAAACGATTCTTAAGTAGTTCCTACCAGCTTCGAGTTTTATTGACTTACGAACCTGATAGATGTGCTCCTAGAACTTTCATTGTTATATGTGCCTACATCCTCTTAGCATTTAGTAGTACTGCTATATTTCTATGATACCTCCATTTATGATACACTCTCCATGTATGGGAGTCTAGCAAATTTTACCTAAAATAAAGCCCTAGTTGAACATCTATGAGAAAAACTTCAATATATCAAGTCATTGAGAAATAACAAAGCCCTAATTTCAGCTGTTAATTTGCTGTTTTTCACCCTCAAAACTTGGCCAAATGTAGGAAATTAGATATCATTGGAGAGATCCCTTTGAAAGCTTTCCATTGGCACAAATCTCACCTAAAAAAGAGTCTCGGTGAACAATTATGGGAAAACATATAATACCAAGTCATTGAAAAGCAACAAAACCCTAAATTTGACTATAAATTTGCTGGTTTTACCCTTAATTGGCACAAATTTCACCTAGAATAGAACTTTGGTTGAATAGTGAGAAAAAATGTAATAGCATGTCATAGAAAAGCAACAAAACCTTAATTTCAACTGTAAATTTAACCCTCGAATCTTGGCCAAATATAGGCAAGTTAGATATTTCTAAAAGATCCTTGTGAAATCTTTCCATTGTGGAAATGTCACCTAAAATAGGGCTCTGATTGAATAGCTATGGGCAAAGAAGTAATACCAAGTCATTGAAAAGCAACAAAACCCTAACTCCAGCCAGAAATTTGTTGTTTTCACCTTCAAATCTTGTCCAAATATAGGAGGTATGGGAATGGAGTTTCTCTCAAGAGACGTAGAAAAAAGTTGGAAAGGTACAAAAGAAATATTATCGGGAAACATATAGATACCCCATGAAATGTTATTAAAGGAAGTCGCGGCGTCAGAGCCGTGACGTCAAGCTAAACATCAAGCTAACAAACAGGAGCAATCTGCCGAATATCTACTGCTACAAAGACTCTAAACTTGCATCTTATATGGGTTGCAGAGGCATAAACTGATGCCAATTCAGAATTAGATGAGGCTCTGCATTTTGTGACGCTCCCTGAATATATACGACACCCGGGCCGTATACATACGGGGACTTTTCCCTCCCATGGCATCCATCTAGCCATGAGCAGGGCCCTCCGTCTATCTCGGACCATCTATAAAAGATGCCCGAGTGAAGGACACAGAGGGGTCATTCGGCCCACGCCTTCAATGGGACTCCTACGTCGCGAAAGCATGAATACAAGGTTAGCACATATATAATCAACCACCACGAAGGGTGGCGCATCCATCCAAGTACCAACGGCAAAGAATATGCAGCTAATCTTAAGGAAAACACCCCAAACCCCAGGTCCTACCCCCGCTCGAGACTCGTGGAGGATGAACCGGCTTCTCGGGTTAAGGAGATCGGAGACGAGGTATAACCCGGCGCTATCGGCATAGAACATCGGCTAGGGTTGTCCACTCCATCCGCCCCCGCGCACACTTTGCGTGATGGGTCGATTCACGCTATGGCTTCGCTATAGCCTTCCTGAGACGCAAAACTCAAGGTATCACCCTTTTGAGCCTACCTCGGGGTTCATGACGCCTCGTCCGACGAGGCAGGTCAGGGAAGCGCCCCTTCCGTGATCGCAGGGTTCCATGGGTGAGCTAGAGAATACGTACCGCATCAGCAACCCCCGCATCCGTGCATCTCCGAATTTACTCACCCTAAATCTACTCAGTGCAAGGTGCCCCATACGGTCACACCCTCTACACCCGTGGAGTGTCGGACTCCATACCCGCCCTCTACGTGACCTGGGCCATCGCCCTAGCCCACCAGTAGGGAGTCTCGTGAGCCTTTTATGTTCGTGCAAGACTCCACCCCCGCTTCACCACCAAGTCCCCTTCTATGGTGCTAAGCCATGCCATAGCATCTACGACCCGGTGGTCTCTTGTACACAGGCCGTCATTAACGGGAAATACAGGGATCAGCCTAGGAGTATACTACTACCATGGCTCAGAGGTCTCTACCCCCCTTAATTCCCCCATTTCCAGAGCACTACTTATGCAAAGATCTATCAATCCATCCTTTAAGAGCAAGACCAGAATCAGAAATAAAGAGAACACAGAGAGAACAAACGAAACAAACACAACAAGTGCCCAACATGGGCGCTACCCTAGAATTCTCAAGCTATACTAACCACCCACCCGAGTTTCTGCTGGATCCGTTGTCATTTGGTGCTTCCATCTTCCTTGAACTTGGTGCTCAGCTTTGGATACACAGGTAAAGGTGCTTGGCAAGGTGGGCGCTCAGCTCCTACTCCTCTTGGACGATTTTGGGAGTTAATTAGGGGTAGGGGTCAGGTTGATGGCTCAATTTGGAATTCCCCATGCTGGCCAATCGATTTAGGCCAGGTGGCGCCTTCCCAAAGCATTTAAACATTAATTTCTTAATCTTAGGTTATTATCCTTAATGATTAAATTAGTAGCATAGCTAATTTAATCCCTTTTAGGTCAACCCCCTAGGTTACATTACCCATGGTGGCGTACCTTTACTGGGTGACGTGTCAATATATTTATACTTATACTATATAAATACTTGGAACGTCACATTCTCCCCCCCTTAGAAATAATGTTGTCCTCAGCATTGGGGTTAGTTAATCAGAGACAGTTACTTGAAGAAACTGAAATAGGAGAAAGTATATTTAAGAAAGGAAGATAACTCATTATTTTGGACAGTAATACATTAAAGTTGCAAATAGATCAGAGTGCAAGCACCAAAGTGCATTTTACAGACTTATCATGAAAGAAAGTTCAAGGACCGAAGTCCAATTTTAAAACATCATAGACGACGAAAATAACACATGTAAACAAGATGGATCTGAAAAAGTCGGGCCATCAGCAACTCTCTATACATGGGCAGGTCACGAACTGCTCACTGGCCTGCGCATGTCAATATATCAGTACATATAAATAATATAAATAGATTGTGGTTGTAGGGACCACCCCCTATAATGAATAAAAGAAAACCCTATCTACAAGGGAATCTATCATGTGTATGGTTTGCAATTCATGACGGCATAAGGAAGGGTCAAGTTCCCATTATAGCCGAGGTGAACGCGGCCTATCAACTATATGCTCTCCAAGCAATTCGTGGTCATGTCAACATTGACAATACACCACGTCCTAGAGCACACAAAGGTGATCTCATCGTCGATAACTATAATTATTTACGATGCATCTACCCCTCTAGAGCGTTACCGCCGGGTGCGGGGTTGATAGCATCGTTGATGGTGCGACCCTGAGATTCCCGCATGAAGTCCGGATAGTGCTTCTCAAGGTCTATCTTCATCACCCAGGTGGCATCCTCAACCGGTAAGTGTTTCCACTTAACCAAGTATTGCAACATTTGAGTCCTTCTGGTTTGTTTATAAGCTCGATCAAGAAGAGCTTCGTGCACTATCTCCAAATGGTCTTCTCATTTCTAGGAGGGTTGGGGTATCCAAAACCTCCTCTGGATCAGGTGTGTATTGTTTCAGAAGACTCACGTGAAAGACCTTGTGGATCTTCAAGCAGAGTGGCAAATCCAAGCGATATGCCTGTTCTCCAACACGCTCAATGATTTTGAACGGCCCAAATCCATCCGGTGCCAACTTCTTCGTAAGCTTATCAATCTTAAGCTTGGCTTGTTTTACCTTAATCTTAAGCCAAACCGATTCGCCACCGAAGACTCGTTCCCGGTGTGCTTATCCGCTACACTCTTCGACGACGATCGCAACTAACAAGTAATCACGAACTTCTTCAACCAAAGCTTGCATCTCCAAGAGGAGTTGTTGAGAAACCTCCACTTTAGAAACGGGGTTATGCCATGTGTCCGAGTAAGACATTGATAACCATAATTTATCATAAAGGGAGACATTCGAAGACTCCTGTTTCATGTCATTATAGGCAAACTCTACCGATAAATATAGTCAGCCCCATTGTGATTGCTTTTCCACACATAAACTTCGTAGCATATCCTCTATAATACGATTGGTACGCCTCGTCCCACCATCCGCTTGAGGATGATATGCCGCACTCATAGCAAGCTTGGTCCGATGGTGGCAAAGAAATCTTTCCGTAAGGCACTTACGAATTTGGGATCCCCGCCGGATATAATAACTCGTGGCATTCCGCAATCAAGATCTCCTTGGCAAATAGCGGCAGCAAAGATCGGGCTGTCATCCGCGGGTACGACATGGCAAGAAATGAGCCATTTTCGACAATTTGTCGACCACTACCATCAACGATCATATCCACGAGAGTACGTGGAAGGCCCACAATGAAATCCATGGTTATGACTTCCCACTTAGCGTTGGGCACATCCGCAGGTTGCAACTCTCCCCGAATCCTTAATCGCCACCTTGGTTTGTCGACACACCGACAATCGCTTAATGTACCGGCAATGTCCTTTTCATAGAAGGCCGTAAATAGCCGGAGCGGATCTTAAAGTAGATCTTCATAAAACCCGCATGTTCAGCTATAGGGTCATTGAGCGTGTCATGGAGAATTAGCTTACGACACTCAAGTCTCGTGTACACACAACTTATCTTTGTGATATAAGAAGTTGCCCTCTTTCTTATACACGAATGAAAAACTTCACGCTCCTTATCCGTGTGCCTCCTTATTCATACTATCCCAAACATCACTAACTTCGGGATCTATATTAATTGAGGATAGGTTCTATACCGCACAAAATTAAAATTCCTGACGATAAAAGTCAAAAAATACGTATTTTTAATAAAATACGATTTAACGATAAAAAACCTCGCCGGCCGAAAAAAATTCGCCAAAAGTCTGTAGCTAAAGCCGCGTCTGTAAACTTCACAGACGCGAAATACAAATTCTGCGCCCGCAAAAGTATTAGGTCAGTTCACTTTTCACAGACGCTGGCGAAACTTCCGGTTGTGACTGTGAAAAGTTTTTCACAGACGCCAACTATTTCACAGACGTCTGAACCGGCGGTGGTTGGCGTCGCTGGTTTTCCATCGTTACAGACGGTGGAAAGTTTTCGCCAGACGCTGAAGTTTTCAAGCAGACGCTGGCCTTTTTTATATATTCATGGCTGGCTGGATTCAGTTTTTTTGCCCGCAAACAAGGTATTTTCTGCTAACCTTGCAATTTGCCACCCAAAACCTTTTTTTTTTTTTTTTCTTAGTTTTTAGGGTTTTTTTGTTGTTTTTTTTTAGGTAGGCCAGGTTAGGGTCCATAGCTAGGTTCCCTCAAGTTGCCCCCAAGGGCGAACGATGGTGAGTGCCTTGTTCGTAATGAGCTTGGCCTATTTTAGAAAAAAATAATAATAATAATAATTTAAGCAAATAATAATTTAAGAGTAAAGTAAAAAAAAAAAAAAAAAGAAAAGAAATTGGTTGCCTTCCCTTAAACAACAACCGAGAGGGCTTTTTTAGGGTTGCGTGTTGCCAAGAGCATAGGCATGCCCCTTTGCCCGGTATTGCCGTGATTTATTTGCGCCATGCCGAGGGTGGGTGGCACCGGCCACAAGCTTAAGGCAACTAGGGTCTCCCTTTAGTAAGAGTATAACCCTTGCCCGACGCCGTTGTTGGCCTTGGTCACGCTGGTGTCGAAAGGTGTGCGTTGTACTTTTTATTAAGGGTTAGAGAATGTTTTATCAATTCACACCCTAGTTCCCCATGGTGTTGTTGATGAAAGTCCCACACTAATATAGGAACCAGGCGATGTTTTGATAAGCATTCGATTGGTCTCGCCTTTTGAAAAAAAGCGTGACCTAGGACAAGTGCAATGCATTTAAAACTTGCTAGCCTTGCATTTTGGAAGTAGTCGGGCTATAGATCATAAATCGTGTTTTGGTCCTTTTATTTCCCTATCCTTGGCCTTGCACATACATACTCATGTTAGGGTCTTAGTGTAGGAAGCATAAAATTAGTGTTTTGTTTTGGTTAAAGTGAGTTGATTTACCCTCATGTGCTAAGCACTAAATTGAAAGTTTTATCTTTGCTTGACTTGTAGGTGTTGGCCGTTGTCGGGCTATGATATCGCGAGTCGCATTTTGCTAGCCTCGCTAGACAATCCCTTAAAACAAGAAGTATGACTTCAAAGAGAGAGCGGAAGTTAACTTGCAAACCAAATGTGGCATTAGTGTCTCGGATAGAGCCGCAAACCAAGAGAGGCATTGGCGCCTCAAACACAAAGCTACAGAGTCGCAACTCCGAAGTCATCTTCGCAAAGACCGCCACAGAAAAAGAAGAAGTAGACCACAACAAGCATGGTCTACTTTGAGACCAGATTTCATGAACTGGTTGTGTAATCTACCGCAATGCCTCACCGTGATTTGGAATTGATTACTAGCAAAGAGGAAGGATGGCTAGACTACCATGCAGGGCTGGTAAAAGATGCGAGAGGGCTTTTAAGCTCAATGATGGAGCTAGAGCCCCAAAAAGAGTGAGCAAGAGAGGTATACATGGATAGTGGTAATATTAGCCGCACTACCGCAATATGATCACGTAAGTTGCAAATTTGAGTAGTCATCGCTTGAGGCTAGAGTTGAAAGAAAAGCCAAAGACATGGAATGCGGCGTGGACCAACGTAAAATTGAAGAAAGAGGCCCATCAACCCCCATCTTGTTAAGAAAGTGTTGGCGCAAACCATAAAAGCCAAACGCCCCGGTGAGACAGATAGGGAGTGGGAAGCTCAGAGAAGAGCGTGATGCCAAGACTACTTGGTTTGCCATGGTAGATTCATCACAAATAATAAAAAGATAAATCTAATTGGTTCTCGTTCATATGGTGCAAAGGTGTATAAGTGCAATATTTTAGGGTCTAGTTTTATTAAGGATGAACCTTATTGTGTAAAACTTCAACATAATAATTTTCAAAGATAGTACGTAACCCAATAAGTTAGTGGAAGCTATGCTGAAGAACATGAGGGAGTCGAAATGCAAGTTAGGCACGGGTGTATAATACTACATTGGTAGCACAACCGCCTAGAAAGACAAGGCTTAATTTTCCCTTTTGAATGGAGGTTCGCTGGCAACCTTCTTTACAAGTCATGGGTCCAATGCCTTTGCAGAGCTTGCATTTAAGAAGTTGGGAGCAGTCCCCGTGAGTTGAGATCTTTACTTGAGGTCGCTTGAGGAGCGCAGAAAGAAAGAATTATTTGTTGCCTCTAGGGTTGGGGACTTAGCAATGTCATTCCTCAGAAGGGCTACTTAAAGCTCCATCAAGAAAGATATTTGCATATGGACTTGCATCCCGCAATATATTGCTCCATTTTGATTATGGAAAGGAGAAGGGATGTATTAATCCTCAGTCAGATACATTGGCATTTGTGATTGGGGTGAATCCAGTGTTGATCCACGAGACAAAGGAGGTAAAACGATGGCATTACAAGGGTATGGATGGCGAAGGTAAGAAAAGAATTGAGATGGAAAGGGCCAGCATCCATATATGCATGATGATCTTTTTTTTTTGTAGTGGCTCAAGACAAAGGCCTGCAAGGGGTTGACTTTGATTTACACCTGGCAGCAGCATATTGTCTACTACTTAGCCGACTTTGCTAGTAAGCACTCCTACATGGAGTCAATAGGAAACTTGGAGCAAAGAAGGCAAGCATCGGAGAATGTGCGAATTATTTGAAACATTGCGCTGAGTCGCCAATGAGGGACAAAACACTAAAATTTGATATGGCCCAGCCTACTTGACACAATGCGAGAGCGCTTTCATTGCTCTCCAATTCCGCACGAGGCCACAATTGGAATCGATTGATTCTTCAACTTGGCCGTGGTGGCGACGATGCATTAGACCAAGTTGGTCCTAGTCACCTTAGCGCGCATATTCACTTACATTCAAACATCCTTGTATTACATAATATTCCAACTAAATTCATTAAACACTTATCCGATGCTACATGAAAGATTATTGTCTATGTGTGTTGTGTAGCTTAGTTTTCCTTTTCGTGTGTTTTTGTGTTATTTATTCTATGCTTTTTATATGTCGCAGCCTAACTAACATTATAAAGACAAGAAGTCAAAGCACACCTATACAAGTCACCAGTGCACCTATAGAAGTCACAATTCAAATTATGTCCCACCTAACGTGACGAAGAATTGAATCCCCGACACACGGAATGCCTGCGGCCAGGCCGAGCAGCAGATCAAGATGGATTTTCTGCCCTCTAATTTGAGGACCCCCCTACCTCTCCTTGGCATCAAGGGTTGGAGAACGAGCTTGAGATGTCACCGCTCGGCAAATGGAGAGAGCAGCAAAGACATGCAAGGGCGAATGAGTTTCGCACCCGCAGAAGTTAAGAAGGTTGCGCATGGCGGGATGAAGTTTCAAAGAGGGGATAATTGCACCATCACGCAGGTGCATAATGTAGCCGGGCGAGGCAGGGCCCGGCTATTGTCCAAGTGGAGCGCATCACGACGATGTAATCACAAATTTGGACAAGAATGAGTTTGAAAGTGAGTGGCCTAGTAGACGGGGTAAGTATAAGGCTCACGAAAGTGCAAGAATGTCGGGTTCGAGCAAAAAGCACTCGAAGCCGCCATGTCCAAGTGAAGGGACATTTACCCCACAACGGTGAGTTTAGTAAGAGTTTTGGCGCAAGCAGTATACTACGAGCTTGTGAAGGAAGTGCCCGTGAAATTATGGGAGTAGGAAATGGAGGCAAGGAAGCTAGTGGCAAAGACGAAGAGGGTCAAGCTATCGGAAGATAGCGAGAGGGGCCACATGGTGAGCCCATCACCATTACATACCTTGTTGCCGACGCTATCCAACTTTTTGAGGTGACAGGGTAGCCGCTACCGAGCCGCGAATGACCTTGTGGATATTCGGCCCAACTAGAGAATGAGAGAAGTCGAACCCTACACTTTCTCGAGGAGAATATTCGCTGAAGGACCGTGGCCGATGGGTATGATAAGATGGCCGCTGAATTAGAGGACGCTAAACGGCAACTAGCGGCATTAAACAGGAGGCAACGGGCCCTTAGAGAAAACAACGAAGCACTTGCGCAATTTGACCAAATCGTTAGACTCACCCTTTTAGGGTGACTTCTGAGCAAATGATATCCTATCTCCCTCGAAAGTATTTGTATGAGAGTCGGGGGGGAAGAGCTAAAGGTTGTTGATTACGCATATTGCCAATTTTGTGGTGACAACCCCCACACTGTGGGCGGGTACACTCTAGGGTGTGGGCATCGTATGCACATGCGATGTGTTCTTGATTGATGTTGCAAAGCCGCTCATTCCAACCTTGCAAGACGGATGGATTTTTCCCCGAAGTTACAATATGCCATATTTAATATGCAAGGTCGCATGCCGCTGCCAAGGCACATTTGACCGCCAGCAGAGGGATGGGCGATGCACACTTTTCAAACCTTTCGCGAGATGGAATTGTGGAGGGGGTGGAGGAGCCGCTGAAGGAGAGACAAAGGCCGTACATTAACCAGCTTCTACCACCACCTCCGTGGTCAGCAGGGTGATTATATTGATCCAAATGACCAATGAAAATGAGATATTACATTTTTAGACATGCCAAATTTTGACCTGTATCATTTTGTGAATGGCGGGTATAATGACGTTATTTCAAACAAGGTGTAATGATGTTATCAAAGGATCGAGTAGTGCTCATAGTAAAAGCATCGAGACTTCCAAATCGCTTTTTCGCTTTCTTGCTTGACGAGTAAAGGCATTGAGACTTCCCAATCTCTTTTATCCCCGGCTTAGTCTCTTTTGTTTGTCCTAGTGGTCACCCCGCTCACCAGAAGTCGAAGTCTCCTTCGCTTTCGCTTATCGTATCTAATTTGCCCCTAGGGATGACATCGCCACCAGTGGCTAATTAGATACGCTAAGGTGAAACTCGAAAAGGAGTAAGCCAAGAGCGACCCTCTTGGATGGTCATGGTTGGATGGTGAGTGAGTCAAAACATCTCACACGCAACCCTCTTGAATGGTTGTCAAATAATACCAGTGCCTTATATTCTCGCTGGCAAACAATATAGACTTTTCGAATTTTGTTACCTCCTTTAGAAGGAGCGAAGCTTTTGTTTCACTCTCTTTATGGTTCGGTCAATGTATCTTAGATACTTTGCTAGGTTATATTACACAAAGACGCCGCAAAATGGGGGCCTGAAGCGTAAATCGCTCGCTCTAGAGGAGGTTACAAGGTTTTTGAGTACTCTATTTTATTGTGGCCACCTGGAGGATATAAGGCCTAGTGGTTGCTTGCATTCTGGTGGTTCATTAGATGTTAGTGATTGAAGCAAGCTTTGACTCCCAATTCAAGCATCGAGACTTCCCTTTTTTCTTTTGGGCAATGTAGCTTAGTTTACATGCTAAGTTCCATTGTCCAAAGACCCGGGAAAGCAAAGATTGGGACGCCTCGATGCCCGACCCGTGTCTCGAGGCGCCGAGGTGAGAGCGCACTCTAATTTCAAGCCAAAGTGGTGCCTCGGCGTTGTCCATCTATATAAAGGGCTGTTAGGGCACCAAATCATGGAACATCCTAACTCCTTCTATTGATGGAGAACCTTGAGCATCACTATGACTTGAAATTGAGGACGCTGGGTTATCTTTGGTACGCCAAATCGCCATTTGATGTTATCCGACCTATAATTTGTACCTCCATTCCTTGGGTGGCACATGCCATGCAAACCCATTTGGGTATTCAAAGATGTGCCACCCGTGAGGAATAGAGTACGATTATAGGTCCGATAGCATTCAAAGCCCAATTTGGCATACCGGGTGTCTTCCAACTCGCCACCCTCGCTTAGTCTCTTTCGCTTTTCATTTTTTTGTGTATCTAATTTGCCCCCTAGGATGACATCGCCACTCGTGGCTAATTAGATACGCCAAGCAAAAACTCGGTAAAAGGAGTAAGCCAAGAGCACAACCCTCTTGAATGGTTGTCGTCACCGTGCTTTTATATTCTCCATGGCAAACAATATAGACTTCCATCAGAGAAGGAGCTTGGCGATTCCTAGCGGGTTCATTAGATGTCGTTGATTGATGAGTTCAGCATCGAGATTCCCAATCTTTTTCCCTCCTTTTGGGCAATGTAGCTTAGTTTACATGCTAAGTTCCATTGTTCAAAGAGGGGTGAAAGCAAGGGTTGGGAAGTCTCGATGCTTGTACTCGTGTCTCTTTCATCCCCGCCCAGAGCGTGATCCTCTTGAATGGTTGCCAAATCGCCATTTGATGCCATCCATTGTTCAAAGGACCTATAATTTGTACCTCCATTCCTTTGGGTGGCACATGCCATGCAAACCCATTTGGGTATTCGTGAGCATGTGCCACCCGTGAGGAATAGAAAGTACGATTATAGGTCCGTGATAGCATTCAAAGCCCAATTTGGCATACCGGTTATTCCCCGACTTGGGTACCGGTAGTACCTTGTGAACCTTCCGATGGATCGATTCGTCCGCTGGTCCGAGGTCGTTTGGCCCCTTCGCATGCGAGATTACTTCTCATCAGCAAGATTCTCGGGCGCATGCATAAGAGGCAAGCAACAACGGAGGTCGAGACGGTCTGATCCAACGGTTTTCGTGGCAATCGCGGTTACACATGAAAGAAACATAGAAAGAAACATAGAAAGAACTATCATACATTAACGAAACATTTGTGACAAAAATTATAACCAAAAACTTCTTTTTATTAATAGTGCCGTGGACGGTTACAATAGTATGAAAATCCTCAAGACCAATTACAACAGACCAAGATACTCATCACATCATTTTTCTAGGCAAAATTTCTTCATCGGGCTTCATCATTTGCGCTTCCATCCTCTTCTTGCCGGGAACCTAGGTTCAACCTCCGATGACCCTTTCCTTTAGTGAAACGCCCTCGAGACGTGTTTTTCCTAGCCCGCTTCCTCGCTTGTCAAGGTAAAGCGCAAAGGTGAGTCCGTTGATCACGTAAAGCCGGCCACGCCATCAACTACATTGCTCGAACTCGCCTTTCAGATCGACTCCCTGTATCCTCATTTCGCCGGGCTGATCCGGCCCGAGAATATGGCTTGGTCTATATCATCTTCGCTATCAACGGCGGGTACGCTTGAATGTCTTCATCAACATGGCTTGCAAAGATTTATTGCAAGCATCTCGCCCTCACCGCCTTCGGCGCCCTCTTCCACTTCGAATCGCATCCATGAAAGGAAACCGAAGCTTATCGACAAGGATGTACCACCGCTACATGATTCAATAGCCGCCAGCTTTGAGAAGTTGTATACAAGTTTGTTCCGCCTTCTTATGTAGCAAGCGATTAAGGGTGACACTGTATGTACTTATAGGCACTCCAATTCCTCTCACTTGCACTATTGGAAGATACCAAAGAGAGGATAGTCATTGCAATTGCCTCGCAAGGTATCGTGAACTTGCCCATGGGCTTGCCACCATGCATATGATTCCATATTTGGTTCCTTCTTATGACTCTCCAAGGTCGTGGAAGCTCTTCATCCGCCCACCTTCCACTCGTGTTCTGTATTCGCTAACTCGCAATGAAAAGCTTGTAGTCCCAGCTGGGATAGAACATTTTGCAACCTTCTTCAACGACCCCATCACTTCTTTATCCCAGATGCTGGTCCATATCGTGGGTTGTGTGGGTCTAAGGCATGCGCCGGGCGCCATGAAGATCACCGTGATGACTTCTCTTCCATCGCTCATTGAAGTCTTCGAAAGTAGTGTCATGCTTTAGCATTGTCAAATGGCGATTGGGACCATCACGCTTCAGGAAGGATTGAATGGAGTGCCAACACCTCCAGACCTTTCCGCTTGCCTTCAAGAATCAAGGGTTTTGATGGCATGACAAACAGGTTGCATGCACCTCACAACATTTTTTACACCTTTCCAAAATGTCTCCCCGCCTTCAAGCATTTCTCAAGGGCAATTTGTTTGCCGGTGTTTACGGCATTTTTCCCTTTTTCTCTCCTTCTTTTCCCAATCAAAAACTCTCAGATGATTAAAGGTTGAGATAATCCAATCACCACACTTCAAAGACTCTTTCAAGACAGATATAATTGGAACCAAACCGAAGTTTGCCCAGATTCATGAGTGCTAGGCTCTTTCCGACGCAATGACTTGTAAATGGCATAAATTGCCTTCTTTGTGATGAATTTTACAAGCCGACGCCTTTTCGAATGGGATCTTTGAACCACGCGGTGTCTTTGGAGAACCAAAACCTTCAAAGAATAGGTTCAGGCAATGGCATTGGCAACTAGTAGCATGCAACCCCGAAAATTCACCCTCCGAATTGACCCGCTAGCTTGCAATTAGACGCGCCAATCCATTACAACTTGAAATATTCTCTTCGTCCAAAACTCTCTATCACGCCTTTTGTTTTCTCAAAATCCAATCTCCCATTCACTTGGTCGGGCTTTTGGTTTCTACGGTTTTCAAAAATACTTCACCCCCGGATACACGATCATGAAATTAATAAGATGGTCCTTGTTTACATTGCTCCAACCATCGGCCACTAATGAAGCCGGGTCAAGGCCTCACCACACACGACACAACTTCATCTCCACCCTCTCAACCATTTTTCCATGTATTTCATCAACCATCTTATTGTTGGCATGCTTGTATGAAGGCGCCTAAAAGCCGGTCCCCGCTTTGGCAACTTCTTGAAGGCTTTTTCATTGCTTTATGCTCCGAATATGTGGAGACAGCCCAAAGATATAAAATGCCTCTACAACCTTCGGTTGGTGTCTTCTTCAATTGCTCGATGTTAAGCAATGATCAACCCTCATTTTCGCCCTCTGTTTTCCACTATTTCAATTGTCTCTATCATTCTCTGTTTTCTCCGTGCTTGTACCTATTGACCCTAGTCCGCCCTCCGACGGTATGCTGTCCCAACAACAGGGTATAGTTATCTTCGTCTGCCGCCCGGCCCTGCTTTGAGTATTATTCGAATCGTCTTTTTCATATTATTCTTCGCTTTTATGTGATCCCATCCAAATGGAGACAATCTCGATGGCATCCTTTTCGCAAGTCGCCAGATGCAAAGATAAGTTGCGACAATCGCCGCCTCGCTCATGTAAGATGTGAGCTCAATTCTTGTTGCGTAAACCATTTACCGATGTGTATCCACAAAACACACATTCCCACTCATTTGCGCCAAACTCTTTCACAAACTCCCATTCTGGGCCTCTTTTCCCCCCCGAACTCCAAAGATCACGACCATGTGCACGAAGTTAGCCCCCGTGGGCTCCCCCACGCGGGCACACGCAGCCCTCGCACCTCTAGAGGGTAGATGCATGATCACGCCTCGCACCTCCGTGAGGTAGATGCATGACCAGTAGCCACCATTGCTCTGACCCGCCGACAATGTCTCTTAATCCGACTCCTTGATTACACGAACTAAAGGAAGACGATATATGCAAAGGAGCAAGCTCACAATGCATATGTTACGCCGACGCCCGCGGCGAATCAAGGGGGTTGGACGGACCCTATAGGATATTCTATGGAAGCAGATGCCAACCCAAAATTGAAAACCACCGGGACGGAGTAAACTCACGCCCAAAGATCCAACGCCGTCGGATCAAAACGAAAACGACACCTCAAAGGCAAACCGCTTCCCAAGGAGTATTTTGACTCAACCGGGCGCGGTCAACGCTCGAGGTGAATTCTAGGGCTAATCACGCTTTTTCTATATATACTATTACCAAAGCTACAAAAACAAAAAAACAAGTTGGCGCCAAATATTTTTTGCTTAGTAAATCGGGCAAAACAGCTAGAAAATTTTCGCGTACGCGAAAGGAACAAAACCGCGTACGCGAAAATATTTTCGCACGCCGAAGATTATGTTTCGCTGCACGCTGGTTCAAATTATTTTCGCCGCATAAAATTTTAACCGCTGACGCGAAAAATTCGCGTGACGCGGTGGGAGCGTTTTCGACGCACGCTGAAATTGGTTTCGCGCACGCTAAATCAGAATTCAAGGTGACGCGAAAATTTTTCACAGACGCTGTTTTGTTGCTTTCGCTGCGACGCTGAAATTTTCTGACGCCGGAATTGTTTTCCGCCGTATTTTTTGCGTTTTATACGGCAAATTTGTGCCGTATCATTCAATTCATACGTATTCCGTATAAAACGTACAGCGTATTGAACCTATCCCTGATGGCCAAGGTGTGTTCTATCTGTTTCCCAAACTCACTGGTGAGTGTGGAAATTGCATTACAATGGGTTCGGGTTACCAAGGGATGGCGTGACAACGCATCCGCAACCACATTGTGCTTCCCAGGCTTATACATAATCTCAAAATCATACTCCTCCAGAAATTCCATCCATCTTCTCTGACGGAGGTTGAGATTCGGCTGGGTGGATAGATAACAGAGACTTTGATGATCTGTATCAAGTTGAAATCTTCTACCAAGAAGGTAGTGTCTCCATATACGCCAGAAAGCAAAGCTAACGACGGCTAACAACTCCCCGGTCATGGGTAGGGTGTCATTTGCCAATTTCGCTTCATTTTCTTTGAATCATATGCAATAACCCTCCCTCCCTCGCATTAGGATTCCACCGGTAGCAATCTTACCGGCATCCGTTACTACTAGCTTATCCTTTTCAGGATTAGGTAATGTGAGGACCGGTGCCGACGTTAAAGCATCCTTAAGCTTTTGAAACTCCCCGACCTTCGCTTTCCAATGCTCAATCCAACCTTTGATATCCGGAGCTTAAATCAATCTTTGAGAAATATTTGGCCCCTTGCAACCGGGTCCATTAGATCATCCGCCTCTAGGCAAAGCGTGAGCGATTCTTGATGGTATGCTTATTGAGTTGCCGATAATCAATACACATCCTCAAGGAGCCATCCTTTTCTTAACAAAAGGATAGGAGCGCCAAAGGCTAAACACTAGGCCGTATGAAACCTAGGTTTAGCAACTCCTGAAGTTGCTTTTAAGCTCTGGTCAACTCTGGGGACTCATACGTGCGACGACCCTTTGGTAGGCTTAGTACCGGGTTCTAAAGCTATCTCACATTCAACCCCTAAAAGGAGGAAGCTTCGATCTCATCCGAAAAAAGATCGCTAAATTCCTGAGAAGATTAGCAATCCCCTCCGCAAGGTATCGATGACTTGCTTTCCTCGCTTAGCATCCGACTCAATGGAGGCAAGCCCTAATGACGCAGGGAGCTTATCCTTATGCGTATAGCTTTATCTAACTTGGCCGGATGGATATAGACCCATAATAGGGTTGAATGGATCACCTTTTATAGTCACGCTGGCCCCGTTAGCGTTGAAGGTAACTTCCGCTTTCTCGCATCCTATATTGGCTTTTGCAGATGCCAAGAATTCCATACCCACAATAAGATCATATTTGCCAATATCCATTATCTCAAGACCCAAGGCAACGGGTGCACCCGGCAAATCGTGATCTTAAGGTTAATGCGACGCCATGAGTATGTCTCGATCTTACCATCAAGCTAAGGTGACGGGCTTGGCCGGGACCTCAAAAGTTTCAAGCTACATGTTAGTCCCAGGCCTCCGGTGCAGACTATTCATGCATCTGACCATGACCAGGTCAAGCTCAAGGATCCTCTCACAACCACGGGTCGACATCCAAGGCTCCGCAGAAGACTAAGCGGCCAGACCACGCTTGCCAAAGCCTTTGGGTCAAGTCAACAAGAGGCGCCGCTGGACAAGTGACGGTCCCGATCCCACCGCCTCGCGGTCAGCGTGATTCTAGGCACTTCAAGAGGCACCGCCAACATTCCTACAAAATCAGGCCTCCTCCCAGGAGTCGGCACCGAGATCAGTCAGAGTGTCTATATTGGGCCCAAGGCCATTGTACTATATATATGAGTAGAGTTAGCTCATAAGTTTTTTAGATGAGTTTTGAGTCTTGTCTCTTTTCAGTTTTCTCTCTATTACGAGCTCATGTATTTTCATCATTGATATCAAGGAAGCTTATCATCTTTCTCTCATTTGCTCTGTTCTCTTCTTTTTCTTCTCTTTCAGCAAATCCCGCGTGACATAGCCCCCCGGACTCTCCTGTTAGATCCACGGGTCCTCACAGAGGGCTGTCTTCCAGGAGTTCCCAACCTGGACCCCAAACACCCGCCGCCATGCAAGCCGGGTCTGATTTTATCCTACTTTCTTCATCGCCATGTCGTAGTAATTTCACGCCCGGAAGAACTCCTTTCTCGACGGCCTCTCGCTTGGAGCGCCATCAGCGTCGGAACTGCTCGCGTGACATGTATGGATCCACGCTTATGACATAGAGGGAGGCCATCTTCTGCCTAGGGCTCAGCCCCCGCCACCCACCCCCTCGTGTCCGGTCTCGTCCCAGTTCCCCGCCCCAAGCGTGCAAACATTGCTCACAACCCCAGTCTCCTCATCACTATCAGGAGCCTTATCAGGCTCAACCTTCTCAACAGTACTTTCACACCCCTGAACATGCCTACATCCATCATTCTCTTCAGGGCCATACGCCTCTTCCTTCAAGAACCATCATCTCCCGGGTGGCACGGCTATCCACATGTCTCCTTTGCCTACCTGTGAATATCCTTTCCCCCACGTTTCCCCTTGCTCTTCCCAAGCTTTACAACCTTCACATCTCAAAACCAATGCCCGGCTACTTCAGTTTCTCAACCGCGGTCACCCCTTCATCGTGGTCCGTCGTGCACAATGCCACATCCACCTCAACCTCAATATCCTCACTATATCGCTCCCCGTCCAGCCCAAAGACTTTCACATCTACCTTTTCGCACTGAAACTGACTTATCCCACCTTTGGCAACACGAAAAGGCAAACCGTTAGACCAAAGTGCTTTCGTGCCCATGGAAGAATTTGAGGCTCTAGCTGTCCTAAATGGTCACGCCGCAACCTCAACTGAAATTCCACATCTTTTCCACCACACCAAGGTGGCTTTTCCTCATCAATGGCTCATGTCCAACAAAAGCCATTGGAAACAAGATCTGGTCCGGAATGCGCTTGCGCTTTTCTCATTCTGGGACCACGGATGATGATCAACTTCATCTCAAGCAACTCAATGAACTTCAACAAGAGCCCGCTGAGTTCGCGCCCTGGATTTTATGGATCGACTTCACATTCTCGCTAAGTAAGCTCAAGGAGTACCCTACACGCAGGCGCATTTTGGTCCGGTTTCTCCAAGGACTTCCTCCCGCTATTCGACTCATGATCAATACTGCGTCCAAAAACTTTGGAGCAAAGCTATCGACCTTGTCAATCACTCCGTCAATGTTTCCTCCGAGGGCTCTTCAAGAGCTCCCGCTCATTCCACCCGCCATGGTTCCACAAAAACTACTCGCTTTCCTCAACACGCTAATCCACAAAGGCTCAAATCCGTGCCATATTTGCAAATATCAAGGCCATTTGGCCAATGAGTGCAACTCCACCAATGGCCCGCCTCATTGCAAAGCGATGCAACATGTGCAATCATGCCACGGAAGAGTGCACTCGCACTCATCCCACACCGCTCCGCAACAAAATGGTTTATCAAGTGCAAAACCACCCTCAGCCACAATCGCACTATCGGCAGACCACCTCTTCGTGTGCAGCCCACGCAACTCTATCAGCCAATGGGACCAACCACGGGATCCAATCAACGCCCTCCTTTTTGATCCTTCTAAAGCTCGCTGTTATCACCAAAGAATGGGGTCATACCACCACGGCGTGTCCTCAACTTCCACAAGTTCAGGTACAGCTTCCTGGTACAAATCAGACCACATCGGTCCGCCTCACGGCTTACCAACTCTGGCTCGCTAATGGCAAACAAGGCCCGCGACCAGTTCTTAAGAAGCCACCAAGAGCCTCAGCAATCACGCTATCAACCAGCTCCAAAGAATCAACCTCACCGGATCAACAAGCCCAAGAGGAAATTTTTCGTGCACTTAATCCTCCCCGGCCGTCCCCAATTGGGTTGGTTTAGTTTCACGCCAGACCAAGGCATCACGTCCCTTGACTATTATTCAGAAGGGCACGCAACCTGCCTTTGCAGTTGACACCATTCCTCATGGGGACGAAAAAAAGGTTCACTTTGCACCTGACTTGGAAAAGCTCATGCCACATGTCATGCCCAAAGTTCGCCAAAGCATTTTGAACCTCATGCAAGTCAAGGCCGCACATTGGCAAATGTTCATGCCACCACTAGAGCTCAACAAAGACAAGATACACCTTCAACATCTCAACCTCCACGCCTCGGACATATCCCAATATTGCAGCCGGGGTTGACTTACTCAAAGAAGTTTGCGCCTCGCCACGCACTCCCCGCACTGGAACCAAAGCAGATCCTTTTTCTCATGTACCTCTCGAACTCCAAGAGGAGCTCGCCAAGATCAAAATTCCTTTAAGCTTGGCAACCATTTTAAAACTCGCCCCGCTCTCAAGGACCAGTTACCACTCCCAACTGCTTTAGTTGGGGCCGTGGCTCTACACCCACGGTCCATGCCACGGTGGGAAATCAGCAAGTCAACCATGTTCAAATCGATGGAGGTAGTGCGGTCAATCTCATCACGGATAAACTCCGCAAACAAATGGGCATCACACAACTCTTTAGGTGCCCCCATATGACATCAAATTGGCTAATGGCCACATCACGAGACCTCAAGGCCACACCTATTCTTCACATCAACATAGGTGATCTCCGCCTTTCCCATGGAATTTGGAGTGTGGAAAGTCGGGCGAAGATCCGGTGACTATGAAATGCTGGGTAGGCGCACCTTTTCTCCGCCAGGGCAAAGAGGTATCCATTCTTGGGCCGCGGACCCTTAGTCATCAATGATGGTCATCTCAATGCCACCATGGACTTGCAAATGTGGCGTGATCATTTCGCTGACAATGCGAACCCTCTCTCTCGGTTAATCGATTACGAAGAAGCTCGTAATATTTATCAAGTTCGGGCTCCACCGCGAAGTCCGCCTCACATCCTACCCAATATCTTTGATCCTTGGGGAGAAATGACTCTTGATCGTGACCAGCCGGTGGCTGCCTTGCTTGACCCCTACCCGCTCCTTGCAATCGAATCCAACGCGTTGATCACTTTTCTCGGATCTTGACACTCCCCGCAACTCCCGCGATGTACACGCCGTCATGAAGCAACCACTGCTAGATGAAACTGAGCAACCTCTCTTCTTCACCACGCAAAGTGCCACGCATCCGGTTATGCTCCAACCTCCTGCACACATTGTCCAGGATACTAAAGTCATACCCCATATTCAGACTCCAGAGGTTGAGATTGTGGACGTTGGCAAATAATCAACCTCGTCCAAGATTGCCGCCAATCTTCCGGCTCCTTATCGTAATCAGGCCGTCAAAATTTCAAAAAATTCAAACACATTTTCGCCTGGAGTTACAAAGATCTTCGGGGAATCAACAAAAGCTTGGGGGAACTTACCATTCCTACCAAATCTGATGCACGACCAGTGTAGCAACGACAGTACCGGCTCAACCCTAATTACCGTGATCGCGTCAAGGCGGAAATTGACAAACTCCTTGCTGCAGGTTTGATCTATGAGGTCAAACATTCTGAATGGGTGAGCCCCATCGTCATTGCCCTTAAGCACAATGGTAAGATCCGCGTGCTGTGTGGACTATCGGAAACTCAATCGGGCCACGGGCGTGATCATTTTCCACTTCCCTTCACGCACCAAGTTCCGAAGAAGTGGCTTTGGACATGAGATGTACTCCTTTATGGATGGTTTTTCTGGCTACAATCGGATCTCCATCAAAGAATCTGATCAACTCAAGACCACTTTCACCACCCCTGTAAGTCACTTTTGCCTACAAGGTGGTTCCTTTTGGATTATCTAACTCTCCTTCAACATTTCAACGCATCATGCTCTCCGGTTTTCATGATTTCATGAAGGAAAATCCCTTCTTGCAAATTTTTCAAGATGACTTCTCTCCGCCACTGCCCATGGCTGACCATTTGGATAAATTGGAACTCGTCTTCCGAAATGTGATGAGTCCCAGGCATTAGTCTCAATCACGAGAAATGCACCTTTTTGCGTCACTTCGGTGTTCCCATTAGGCCATGTTGTCGCTAGCAGAATCACCACCGATCCTGCCAAAATCGCTTGTGTGCTCAAAGCTCAAGCACCAGCCAATATCAAAGAGACACGCTCTTTCCGGGAAAGGTCAATTATTACTCCACCTTCATACCGGGACCGGCAGCCATTGCAGCATCCCATTCATAAACTCACGGGTGATCGAATCCACCTCGGGCTTGGAATTCCCTGTGCTTTGCTTTCAACAAACCGCTTTTGCTTACTCGAAACCGGTTCTTGTTCCTCCTCAATGGGACAAGCCCTTTCACGCGTTCATGTCGATGTCTCGGCGTTTGCTATTGGAGCTGTTCTTTCTCAAGAATATGATGCGACACCGATAAACCAAATCGCTCACGCCGGTAGAAAACTCAATTCTCATTGGCGGCCTATTATTACCTTACGGGAGGCGTGAAGCTTTGGGTCTCATTTTCGTGTCCAACGCTTGATTCATTACCTTTTGGGCAGATCAAATCAAGTTCTTTGTGGACCACCAAGCACTTCTCTATTTGATCAACAAGTCCGCCCGCGGGCGCATTGCTTTCGTTGGGTCCTTCTTCTCCAAGAATTTGCTCCTTTTGAAATCGCTCATAAGGTGGCAAATCTCATGTTGTTCGGATTATCTTTCACGCATCCACATCGGATGATCCCGCAAATGCAGGGGTCTCGACGCCTTCCCCGATGCTCAACTCTTTTAGTCACGGCAACACCACATTGGTTCCATGATTTTCAGCCAGCACCTCCTCACAGGTGCTCTTCCACCGGATGAGATGAGGCGGCTCTCTCACGCTTACAATCCGTCGCTATCAATTTCTCCCGAGAGGTCCGCGGACTACACCATGGTTGCCGGACATCTCTACAAAAAGGGTAAGGACACCATCCTTCGACGCTGTGTTCTACCTCATGAAGTTCCAGACATTGTTCGAGAAGCTCATCAAGGGCTCGGTGGTGGTCATTTTCATGGTGACACCACGGCACGCAAAATCCTTCTCGCCGGGTATTATTGGCCCACGCTCTTCAAAGATGCTCACGCCCACGCCCGCACGTGTGACGCTTGCCGGGTGGTGGGGCCCACGCCCGTGGCGCTCTTCCCTTGGCGGCCGGGTCGCCACGCCACTTCCCTTCAGCAAATGGGGCATGGACTTTGTGGGACCTATAGATCCTCCTGCGAGGCACACTCGTGCCCGATACATTCTGGTTCTCACTGACTACGCCACCAAATGGGCGGAAGCTTGTGCACTTCCAGACAACACTGCTGCAAGCACAGCTAGAGTCCTCTATCAACAAATCATCACGCTGATTAATTTTGCCCCGCAGGCTGAGTGGGTGGCCACCGTGGTGTTCATTTCATCAATCATACTATCAAAGAGCGACGGATTATCTCACGATACATCATCACAAGAGCACACCTTACTATCCTCAAGGCAATGGGTTGGCGTAAAAGCACCAACAAAACTACGGTCACCATTCTCAAGAAAATTTGTGACGCTTCACGCGCGCATTGGCGAGACAAAACTACCTCTTGTTCTTTGGGCCTACAATACTTGTTTCAAGATTGCTACGGGTCACACTCCTTTTAAATTGGTTTATGGTCGAAGCTCTCATGCCATTTGAATATATCCTTCCAACACTCGGTTTTCAAGCGGCTACACGCTCATAATCCACCAAATCTCAAAGAACGGTCTATCAATTAGAAACATTGGATGAACTTCAAGGGATGCTTATATTCGTGTTCTTCATGGACAACAATTTGCAAAAATCTTTACATGACAAACGTTTGAAGACAAAAAACATTCCAAGAAGGCGATTTGGTTCTTCTTTATGATTCCGTGTACAAAATTTTTCCGGTAAACTCAAGTTTTAGTTGGCTTGGCCCTTATCAAATTGTTCAAGTGGTTAGACCAAGCGTTTTCCAACTAGGCCGAGTTAGATGGCACTCCATTACCTACATTGGTTAATGGTTTTCGCCTCAAAGCATTTCATCACCTGAAAGTGAACATCAACACACGAGAGGCAGGTTCAAGAAGCAAACACCACGTAAAGTGACTAGAAAGGCGGTAGATTATATTATAGTGGAGATTTTTTACAAAATGTGGGCGCAGCCCCAGCCTTCCGCTATGGGCACCGCCCTATATACAAAACCGGGCTCGAGCCCTATTTACTAAGTCCTACGAGGAAAAACCCTCTACTCCGGTTGGAGGCGCGAGGTGATCTTGCGGAGGAGATGGTAGAGGTTACGCTCCCCATCAGCCAAGATGAGAACCACCTCCATCCCGTTGGTCTTGGTCGGGATGTTCAGCCATCCCAAGCACACCAGCCGTCCATCGCGAATGCCACGGTTGTGGCAGCGCGAGAGATCTAGACAATTCATCTTACAAGTGATCCACTCACGGCCGGTTAGTGGGCATTGTGCAATCTTCGTTCAAGCGGCGGCGGCCATCTTGGCGCCATCCGGATGCCTTCGTTTCTCTCGGTTCGCCTTTATATAGCCAACTGAGGAACTCCTTGTCGGCGTGGACCAATCACACAAATCGCCAACGTGTTTTGCAATGCAAAGGTTGTTTCTAAAATGAGAATCTGTTCTCCCGCCAGATATCTAGCCATGGTACCTTCGACACATTCCTTTTAATGATATCCCACTTGAGTTGCCGCATTGAATGCCATTCCTTCTTTCCACGCCCATCGAACATTAATGGGTGTCCTTTGCCATCTGTCACATCCGATCTTTCTTTCCGCTCTCATCCTCACCGTTCATTGCTTCTCCCTTACATTTTTTGGGACTTAGCCAAATTTTTGCCTCTCAATCCCCTTCTTAGCATCTTTTTGACACCGCACCATCAACGGTTCGGTTTAGCACTCTTCATACCTCTTAGCCTCGGTTGTGCGCCCTAAAACAAACCTTTTTAGTTCCTCTGCGCCTTAGGTCCTCCTTCTTTCGACTTTAGTCTTCCGCCTTTGGCATCTCTCTTAGTTCAGCACATCATTCCCATGGCTGCCCCAAGATTTTCTACACTTCAAACTCGCTCCCAAGGATCCGCCCTTTTTGCATCCAGATCTTTCTTGGCCCACTTTCCGTGAAGCCCTTGTTGGCCCCAATAAAGGCGTCGCTTTGACACCAGCTTTGAATTCTCTCAAATGGAACTTCCGGCTCCAAATCGACCCGATTCTTGCGGTTCATTCATCGCCAATATCGTTAACGACCTTGAAGGTTACACCAATCGTAATCGATGGCACCACTATTTCATTGACTCAACATTTGATTTCTGAGGTATTTCATATTCCCTTGCACACTCCTTGTGTATCATGGTCGCTATACGGGATATTGATGTCACGAGTTTGGTGCACCTCGCTTATCATGCCAATGTCCATCGTCCGACCAATATCGACAAGCCTCACGGAGACCTTTGTTAAATTTACGTGGCGAAAATTCCTTGGGTATTCTATCAAGAACACCCATATCAATAAGCCTTTCTATAACCTGGTCCTCAACGCTACACACTCCAAACACCACATAGATTGGCCCCCAATGATGTTCTATCGTCTTCTCCAAGAAATGGACCGCCTTGGGTACCACTTCCATTTCGAAGTTTACGTGGGAGGGCACTTTCAAGCCCTCATCCGTCATTACTTCCCTCCCACACCACCAAATTCTCATAATTCCACTCAGTAGCTCCCTTCCAATCACTCACCAAGTTGGCACATCACGCCCGTCTTCCCCACGGTCATGACCACGGTCACACTCATGTCACTTTGTCTCTTCCTCCGCTACACCATCCACTTCACACCATTTTTCCCGGACCTCCCAAACCGGGGCAATGGCCGGCTCCACCACCACAACACCCTCGTCGGTTGTTGTATCGGTATCGGCCGGGATGCTCAAGGCTGCTTTGCTCTTAAGTTACAAGAATCCCAAGATGCTCTTATGAGCGGGGTTCAAGCGGGCACTTTCGAGGCCTCGATCACGGTACACAAGACCTTCAAGCTGCAAGCTGCCCAAGTTGCAACTTTGAGGCCAAACTTCAAGACAAGCATGAAGCTCTCTTACAGGGCTCATGCGGATCTCAAAAAGTACACAAGCTCACGTCAGCCAACTCGCGGATCAACGGGCTCGGCTCGGTCGGAAATTCAGACTTTATTGGAGCACAACAAGTCCAAAGCAGCTCTCACGAGTACCAAGGACGCGGATATTGCTAAACTCAATGCCTTGTACTCGGAATCGTGTAGAAAATTTCAGCACTCAAGTTCAAAATCTTTCAGCCCGGGGCGCTCAAATTAAGCCTCCTTGGCCGATCTCGGCTTTCTACCTGCGGACCTCTCGGCTCACCTCTCTTCAAGATCGAAACTTACGGAGGTGCGTAAAACGAGAAAATACTTGATGGCGCTGGAGATTGCCGGTGCCGTCTCAATACACCGGGAAATCTTCCTCCCGTGTCAATCCTTCTCGAACGGGTCCGTGACCCGATCCACGCTACTTCTCGAAAAGGACAATCGGATCCGTGATCTCGAACAACAATTGCGGCAAGCTATTGATCTGGCGATGAGGCTCAAAGCAAAACTTGGCGCCCGGGATTTGCAATTCTTCCGAGAATGCCGGTTGACTTCCCCAAATCCCTCACGCTATCATGATTATGTGGTTGCTCGACGCCACCTCTTCCTTTCAAAGTGGCATCGGCCGATGGCCTGTGGATATTCCACTAAGCGGTCTGATTTTCTTCGGTTTGCGCGAACTCTCCATTGAAGACAAAGGGTTGTCTTTGTGCCCTTGTCGTCTTTGATCTCATACAACGCGTGCCGATCCGGACTTTCTCACCTTGAGTGGTTCAGCCCATGGCTTACATCTTTCATGATTTCTATCCGGGTGATACACGGAAAACTTTGGAAATGGGCCACGCCCGACTTTTCGTGGTGACCCCACTTTTGCAATGGGTGCTTCGGGATAACAATCCATATCTTGCGGATCCCGCCGGACCCAAACTCTTCATCGGGAGTACATGCCTCGAAGCTTGCCAATCATTTATCCCTCCGGCAAGCCCAAGGCCAGCAACAAATTAGGAAGTATCTAGGACATCCCGAAGATCTTCCCTATGCACAAATTTATATGCGACACCTCGCCGGTTACAATCGATTACAAGCTCATTGGATAGCAAAGGCGGTCCCCACGGGATAGGATAGCCCTCCTGTCAACTCTCCGCTTCTACTTCTCACGTGGGATCGTTGGTGTCGGGCTCTTGATCCGGATCTTGTCGATCCGGTTCGGGGGAGACCGCTCGGCAACCCATACACGAGGCATGGTTCCTTCTCCCTATGCTTCCTCAGGCGTACCTCCACGCCCGAGGTTCCTAACTTCTGATTGGCGCCTTCCTTTTTGGACCAAGGTCATGGATGGTCATGCAGGCTGGACACCACCTCAGATCTCGACGGATCTCCGGTGGGATCCACGTTTTGTTCGCCGCTCACATTGGGAAGAAGGTGCCACTCTGGACAACACCACCAATTGGATCTACATTGCTAATGAGCGTGGTTGGCAACAGCCCGCGGATGCGCTTCATGGTCTCAACACCTTCTTGCAGAATGCCTCCACCTCACCTGATCCTTCTGTCCATCTTCAAGCCGGATTTTGCGCTGCCCTCAAATGCATTTTGCTAAGCTCCTTAAATCGGCAGCGTCCCATTTTTCACTGCAATCCAAATGCCAGCGTCAGTGCCTTTGGCCTTCAGACCTGTCTCCTCATGGAATGTCAGTACATTTCTTCAGACGCCCATGCTGCCCTTGAAGACATGGTCCGCTCTCGCTTTCTTATAGATCGCCGATCCCGCCCTTGGCCAAAACACTCCTCAAGCTCTTCAATCACGCCAGGGATCTCATAAGCCCGGTACCATAATGGTGCGGCCCTCACTCCCGTGAGGATCACTTTCGAGCCGATGGCTTCCCCTCCGGCGCTTCCTCCTTTTCTTCACTCGAAAGTGTCGTTTGGTGGGGGAGTGTTAATCTGTGCCTCCCCATGCAGGACTATTCATGCATCTGACAGACCGAGGTCAAGCTCAAGGATCCTCGGTCAACCACGGGTCGGACATCCAAGGCTCCATGAAAGACTAAGCGGCCAGACCACGCAATCAAAGCCTTTGGTTTCATCCAACAAGAGGCGCCCTTCGGACAAGTGATGGCCCGTCACCGCCAGCGTCAGCGTCAGCGTGATTCTAGGCACTTCAAGAGGCACCGCCAGCATTCCTGCAAATCAGGCCTCCTTCCGTGAGTCGGCACCGAGATCGATCCAGTGTCTATATTGGGCCCAAGGCCATTGTACTATATATATGAGTAGAGTTAGCTCATAAGTTTTTAGATGAGTTTTGAGTCTTGTCTCTTTTCAGTTTTCTCTCTATTACGAGAGCTCATGTATTTTCATCATTGATATCAAGGAAGCTTATCATCTTTCTCTCATTTGCTCTGTTCTCTTCTTTTTCTTCTCTTTCAGCAAATCCCGCGTGACATAGCCCCCCGGACTCTCCTGTTAGATCCACGGGTCCTCACAGAGGGCTGTCTTCCAGGAGTTCCCGAACCCAGACCCCAAACACTACAATACCTGAGCCATTCTAGGAGAAGCAAAATTATGTGTACTACCCATATCCATCAGAATTATGAAAGGCTTACTGTCTACTTGACCTATGGTGGAAATAACAGCAGGTTGACTTTCAGCATTGCCGGTTTCTATAGCTGCAAGGATATGAGATGCACCGTGAATATATTCGGGAGCCTCCTCCTCGACAGGTAGTGTAGACTCTAGATCGTCCCAATCGAGGTCGGCCACGGCCAGCTGGGCAGTCTCCGTAACATAAGGACAATTCTGCATGAAGTGCCCGGGCCGCATACACCTGTAGCATGCCTTATCTCGGCGGAGCTGTTCTCGAGCCTCTTTGGGAATGAACTGTAAGAGGTTTCGAACTTCCTTGCCGACATTGTTCGAAAACTATCGGCGTCTTTGAAGGTGACTTTCTTTTCTTGGCGGTGTTAGAGTTTTTTCTTTGAGGGGCCGGACCGGGTGAACGGCCCTTATAAAGGTGTGTGTCTGGCGTGTTTGGGGTAAGATCTTTGCCGATGACGGCCCCACGGCCCTTGGCGTATCCTCTTCAAGGCTCAGTGCCTTAGCCTCTGCTTTTACAACTGACTTGGGGTCTATGGCCTTAACCATTCGTTTAATTGATGGGGCCAACCCTTCAATATAACCCTCCACCGCCCTTTTTTCATTCATACCCGGCATATATAGCCTCAGGCGCATGAATTCATCTGTGTAGGCCTGAACTGACAATGCCCTTTTGCTCCAACCGGTAGAAAGTTTGAATCTGTTGGCATTTGTGCGCCGCGAGGGCACATAATGCGACTTAAAAGCTTTGGCAAACTTCTTGAACTTGCACCTGCTTCTGTCCAGATGCTTGGCTCTGGCATAACCCTTCCACCAAATACGGGCAGCTCCTGTAAGGTTTGTGGTAGCAACCTTTCCCGTATCTTTTTCTGTCATACCATAGGATTTTCCAAACTCTTTCATCTCGTCCAACCAGGACTCTGCATTCAGCCCGCCTCTAGATTTCCCATCAAACTGGGCCAGTTTCCTGTTTTCCATATACTTGTTATGGCCGTATCAACCGCCTCTTCACGGTACTCCTTGTCCGGCTTGGCATGGTCACCCGGATGATGAGGCGACCGGAGGACACATAAGTGGCTGATTGAGAGGATGTGGCACTATCCCTAGAGGAACTTCGATGCCGTTTGGAGTGGGGCCTCCTCCTCTGTGCAGGTATAGTGTTGGTTTCAGGTGCAGGGGGCTGCTGTGGAGGGGGACTTGGCGGCAACGGAGGTAACTCCGGTCCATCTTGTGGGTTGGCATTCAACACATAAGTTTGTAACTCGACTAATTGTCTCTTCATCAACATAAGTTCTGCTTTCGGTGTTAGTCTCTTTGGCATTTGAGGGCGCCGCGCCAGGGAGTTTGCGTGCCGCCTATATTGAGCATAAAAAAGGTATAAGCAGAATTATAGTTACATCAAGTCTCCCAAAGAAGATCATTTCGTATGGTATAGAGACTACACAAAAAGAGTTCAATAGCAAGGATCTATATTACAAGTGAAAACAGCCGTTACATTAAAGTTCAGTACATTGGTAGTGATAAAACTTTGAGTGATATAATACAAGGACAGGTATTATACATTAGACATTTTTTCAACTCACACATAACATAAAAAAAACAAAACTGAGGGGACCGGGCCTAGGGGTTCGCAAATGGGTACAAGATAGAGTAGCGAACGCTCTCGCGTACAGCTCTCACTAACTTGTAGCGAGCCCAGGCCTGGACGATGATAGGTTGGTAGTCGTATGTGGGGCTGATGATAAGGATATTAAAGAGCCTCCTTAGTGCATAGAAAATCTGCCACAAGTGATCATTGGCATCAGCGAAAGCTTCATGCCTTGTCATGTCCCAATAGTCCCATGTGCGGCGAAGGGTTTGCTGCAAGTCCTCATAGGCCCGTTCTCGGAGAATGTTAACTACCTCCAACCCCTTAGCTGGGTCATAAGGCTCTCCTTCCCCTGCAGGTTCCCCCATCTCATAATCCTCACCATCCCGCTCGGGGTACTCCCCGTACCGTTGGCCATAATCCTGTTCTGGAGGTCATGGATCATCTCTTCGTATCAGGTTGGTGATTCTTTCTTCGTATTCTTCGAGTCCCTCGTCTGCAAGACGGTAGGAATGAATATAGAACATTGAACAATTTCCTTATATTCCAACTCTAATAAATACAAGGAAGAAGACAATTTAATTATATTCATCAATACAATAATAATAGACCATAAGAAAAGGGGACATATATTATAGAATGTATAGAGAAAATGGTAAGTCAAAATTTAACAATTATACGCAGTAGAAGATGCATAATACAAATGCCTACGAACTAGGTCCCCCCTCTTCGTCCATAGGCCGAGGAGGTGGTGGCGGCGGTCGATGTCGTAACAAAGTCACCCCGGGGTCTACGGTGGCAGCAGCAATGGAGGCAACCTCTGGCGGATAGGCAACAGCCAATGGGGCCGCCGTAAGGAGTTTCATACTCATCTAGGGTGCAATATCTTGCCCCAAGGCTGTCAAGGCAAGATCCTGTCGTACGAGTACGTAAGTAAGCGTACGATAGGGAAGCTTCTTGTGCCCTGCCAATGTGGAAAGAGCACGGAGAGTCCACCATGAAGCCTCGGCCTTCGGCCCTAAGTCCCGGGCTACAAAAAGAACTTGCCCCTGCCGAAAAGCTGATAGGAAGAAGCGTGTGAGGTGGTTTCCCAATACTTTCCCTTGCGGGGTCTCTGACGTGGCAACCTCCTTATCCAAGTCCATAGGGACTTCTTCTTCCTTGAGTTCCTGCTGCTCTTCCTTCAAATGGGCAGGGTTATGGTACAGATCCTCTCCCTCCTCATCCGAACCGGCGGGAACTTCGACCATGTTAATGTTTGGAACATGAGGCCCCATAGCTGTGAAGGCATCCGGTGAGGGCTGAGATAGCGGATCCTGCATCACCAGTTCCCGAAGCCGTAGCAAGGTTTCGGCCGGCTCTATGGTCTCCTGGTGGAATTGGAGTAGCTGCTGCACCTCCTGAGGAAGGTCAATAGGAGTAAAATCGATGAAATCATCCATACAGTACTCAGTTAACTCATAGAGTACATGGTCCTTGCGCCGGCGCTTAAACCCGGCCACCATGTGATAGGTCCAGATGATATCATCCAAGAGAAGATATTCTTGCCCTTGGTGATACACAACTGGAAGGGCGTCTAACCCGGACAAGCGTGCAGCTTGTTCCCGACGTGGTGGCATCTCCTCTGCCAACTGCTTCCAACGGCCGAAGTCACCATGCCTATATGTTCATCTTCTTCCTCCTCGGAAGACTCAGGAAGTTTGCCTTTCTCTGCCGGCAATGTCTCATCCTCAACGTACTGATCCATGAGGATGGCTAGGGCGAAGGCAACTTCGAGATATTGTCGCCTCTGATGCTGCACAACTGGCAGGTGCTTGCCCCATCTAAGCTTGCCCTTCAGCACATCATATGCGTGGGTGTCACCTCCTAGCATATCTCGAACTACATCCTGTTCTAGATACAACTGGGGAGGTTCCCCAAGAGGAATACATAGAGGAAGCATCTCCTCTGTATAAAACTCTAGGAATCCGGCATAATCTGGGTGCCGCTGCATATTAGTGATGAGGTCAAGGCGCTGACATAAAAAGGGCCGTAACAGGTCGAAGGGCACCTGTGGATCCCAATGCTCTCCATCCTGGTACCATACAGGGTAGGTCGGTGGCGACCATGGGCGCTAGAATGGAGGAGGGAGGAAGAGACGGATATATGAATCAATGAAAATGAAAGTTTAAAGGTCCTTTTAACCTTTTATTTATCTTTGACGTCGACATTTTTTAGTACTCAATACAAAACAAAAAGTAAATTTTTTATTCAATATCACAAAAATATTTACAATGCAAATATCACCAAAATTTGCTAAGGGCGCTCTCCCAGATCTGCTGAGGCGAGGGCTAAATTCTTTGGCATTATGGTGACCCTCTTTGCGTGGATAGGCGCAAAAGATTGGCATCACCAAAGAGTGCCACCGTGTAGGCCTCCGCACCTCTTGGAGCGCTAGGATGGCAAAAGTGCGGAAGCGGAGGTCGGTTTTAAACTCTTGGGCGATCTCCGAGCCGACCTTTGAAAGGGGAGCTTAAAATGTCGGTAAGTTGCGTGGACTTACGAAACTTACGGATCTCCGTAAGGCCCGCGATGCGGGTCTATACGGTGGGGCTTCCTTTGTGGAGCAGGATTAGGAGGCCCCTTGTGCCCGGGATCGTCTTAGCCCCTACTGGCCGGCCAGGGCCGAGGCATCCACCCGCTCTGTCTCATTTGCAGGCTGGCGTTCTTCCCAAAAAGCTCCAGGCAGGTCTTCAACTTTTTTCTTGTTATCAAGGCTGCGGACTTAAGACTCTGGTTTCCTCCGGTGTTTAATGGTCGTATGCTCCGTTGGGTTTGGCCCCTGCTCGGTCTCTGGTCCCACGTCACCCTGCTGATCCTGCTGTTCTTGTCGGGCCGTCCCCTCCTTTTCCTTTTGGATCCTCTCCTGCTCTTCCCGGAACTCCCGAGCTCTCCTGAGGTCTTCCTCAACCTCATTGTACCGTCGCTCTACAATGCGGCGGAGGAGTTCAGCATGGTACGGGTTGGGTCGCTGGTTCATATCTATCTGAATTGTCGTTAAATAATCTATGCTGATGTCAAGAATCTCTCCCCACGTGAAGCTCTGGGAAGCTTCATGCCATTGGTATGGGGGAATCTCAATGGCCCTGCCATCTATGACGGCGACTCCATCCCCTAGGTACCTGTATTCCCTACCCCGAGCCGCCGTATCGGCTCATTCTATCTCTCTGCGGTCATCCTCCCTGGCCAAGTTTCGAATGCGGTCGGCCTCTGTTCTTATGTCCTCCTCTTCAGTGTGGCCTTCACATTTGGGAGGGTAAAATTTTATTAGCATCATGACCAAGTCAGGTTGCTCGGCCATGGTGTAAGGGAGCTGTCGGAGATTCAGCCTGACCAGAAACAGCTCTGAGTAATGGTAGATTGGATAGGGTATCCTATCGTCGTTGGCAAATCTGTTTACCAACTCATCCAAAAGTATATCAATCAGAGCAGGGTCAGTAGCCATATGCTGGGCGATGAAGGCATAGATCTGAGCTATGGTGAGGGTAGCGGGGTCCACAGTACTCTTGGTGTTGGCCATGGCTATGGAGGTCGAGGGCAACAAAGTGCAGAACTTTGCGGTTAGGAAGGCGGTAGTGGCGGCCAGGGTAGCGAAGAACCAAGGTGGAAAAAGCGGTCAGTCCGGTGGCTATGGCGCGTCACTCTATGCGCGGAGGCACTTTAAGACAAGGAGAAAGCAAAACCCTAAAAAGTTTTAAAAGTTTGCTTTTTTTTTTTTAGCGGAAAATACGCCGTGAAAATACGGTCGGCGCCGAACGTAGCATTCTGGCCCTACCGTTGACATCGGGGAGTCGACGGAAAGCAAGCGGGCGGGTTGACTTTCGGACCGGAAATTCACGCTGATGGTACCCGATCCGGGCGCCGGACATTTTTACGCGCTCCTACCGCGTCTGGAAGTCGACAAAAAGCAAGCGGCGCCCGAGTTGACTTTGGCCCCCTTCCTTGACTCCTTTCCACCTGTTGTTGACCCTCCTAGGGTTTTTAGGGATGCCCGATCCAATGGAACCACTTTCGCCCTCATCTAAACTACCTACAAAAAGTTATAGCCCCTCCAAAGTTGGGTCCTCCAGTTGCCCTATCCTCTTAAAACTTACAATCTACTACATCAACCTAGCACAAGACCAAACATCAAAGAGCTAACAATCGTACTAGCTTAAGCTCCCACCTAACTACCGAACTAGCGAGTTAGGGTTTGGTCAGTGCTATGATTTCGAGTGACCGAAATCACGGCTCTGATACCACTGTGACGCTCCCTGAATATATGCGACACCCGGGCCGTATACATACGGGGACTTTTCCCTCCCATGGCATCCATCTTGCCATGAGCAGGGCCCTCCGCCTATCTCGGACCATCTATAAAAGATGCCCGAGTGAAGAACACAGAGGCGTCATTCGGCCCACGCCTTCAATGGAACTCCTACGTCGCGGAAGCATGAATACAAGGTTAGCACACAGCATAAATCATATATAATCAACCATCACGAAGGGTGGCGCATCCATCCAAGTACCAACGGCAAAGAATATGCAGCTAATCTTAAGGAAAACACCCCAAACCCCAGGTCCTACCCCGGTTCAGACCCCTGTGAGGATGAACTGTTGGCTCAGTCTCAGGAGATCAGCAGACAGAGGTATAACCTGGCGTTGGCTGGCATAGAACATCGGCTAGGGTTGTCCACTCCATCCGCCCCTGCAGATGGGTCGATTCACGCTATGGCTTCGCTATAGCCTTCCGGAGACGCAAACTCAAGGTATCACCCTTTTGAGCCTACTCCAAGGTTCATGACGCCCCGGTCCGACGAGGCGGTCGGGGAAGTCCCCTTCGGGGATCCGCGGTGGTTCCATGGGTGAGCTAGAGAATACGTGCCACATCAGGCGACCCCCGCATCCGTGCAGAGCTTACTCACCCTAAATCTACTCAAAGTGCAAGGTGCCCCATACGGGTCACACCTCTACACCCAGGGAGTGTCAGACCCATACCCGGCCCTCTACATGACCGGCTATCAGGCCTAGCCCACTGTAGGAGTCTCAGGAGCCTTTTATGTTCGTGCAAGACTCCACCCCCACTTCACCACTGCGTCCCTTCTATGGTGCTAAGCCATGCCATAGCATCTACGACTCGGTGGTCTCTTGTACCTGGGCCGCCATTAACGGAAATAAAATGAGGATCAGCCTAGGAGTATACTACTACCATGGCTCAGAGGTCTCTACCCCCTTAATTCCCCCATTTCCAGAGCAAGACCAGAATCAGAAATAAAGAGCAACTCACCTTTACAATCAAGGGTTAGTTTCTACAATTAAAACACAGAGAGAACAAACGAAACAAACACAACAAGTGCCCAACAGGGGCGCTACCCTAGAACTCTCAAGCTATACTGACCACCCACCTGAGTTTCTGCTGGATCCGTTGTAATTTGGTGCTTCCATCTTCCTTGGACTTGGTGCTCAGCTCTGGCTACACAGGTAAAGGTGCTTGGCAAGGTGGGTGCTCAGCTCCTGCTCCTCTTGGACGATTTTGGGAGTCAATTAGGGGTAGGGGTCAGGTTAATGGCTCAATTTGGAATTCCCCATGCTGGCTAATCGATTTAGGCCAGGTGGCGCCTTCCCAAAGCATTTAAACATTAATTCCTTAATCTTAGGTTATTATCCTTAATGATTAAATTAGTTAATCCCTTTTAGGTCAACCCCCTAGGTTACAGTACCCATGGTGGCGTACCTTTACTGGGTGACGTGTCAATATATTTATACTTATACCGTATAAATACTTGGAACGTCACACATTTCTTCACTGATGTCATGCATGTGAACGTTGCTAGAGTTGTCTCTACTACTAGGATGGAAGCGGCAAGACCTGATCGTCATCGACATCTTTTAATTTAATTTCAAGATGCTCTCAGCAGTCTGCGTGTTCTTCAACATGGCAACTAACCCAAAGAAACTAGTTTCTCAGTACAAGAGGACCTCTCTCCCTCTTGAATTGTGTAACCGTAAGAAGGAGCTCTGCAAGATGAGGGCAGCCCGTCTGCAAACAAAATGGGTGATAAATAGGAGAGATGCAACAATCATTCTAGACAAATGGCCTTCCAATTCTTGGATTGACTATGTCTTAGATAATTTAAGTAGCATAAAATTACGATTAGTATTAGCCTTATCTTTTCTTTATACTGTTTGGACTTCCATGCCCCCTTTGTTGTTTGGGTCCCATGGCCAATTTGGTCTCCGTGGACATTAAAAACCCTACCTGTCTGTCTATCTATCTATCTATTGCTAGAAAGTGGAGCAATGTGCCAACTCCTATGGTATGTCGGCAAGGTTGGTGATAGCAATGAAGGAAAGTGATTTCAAAGGATGGGTGCTAGATATAAGGAAATGATTAGAATGCTAGTGGATGTCTTTAAATCCCATGCCTCAAGAGAGACTACTATTAAGGAATGGGCTAGAATCAACGTGCACAATAGAATAGAATAGAAACAAAATCGAATAAATTTTAGCGTCCACGAAGACCAATAGGCCATAGGACCTATACAATAGGCTAGACAACCTTATCTTTGTAGTAATGATGATAGCAAAAAGTCAATAATAAATCAGTGTACAAAGAAGACCCTCATGACAATTGATGACTTAGTTATTAAAAGACAAACGATAAACATATGGATTAACTTCAATCGAGATAAATGGAGATGAGATTGCATTTCATTAGGCTTTTGCCCACATATTACATCACAATATGAAGGGTACACATTGGAGATTTCTTTGCAAGTCGGGCATCTAATTTAGGAGGTTAAGGCCCTCTTTCCACAGTAGTCACAAAATATGACTGTGTCATTGTTACAAGAAAACTGAACGATATAAAACTGCCAATTTCACTTTCTTCCATCCGCATTTCACTTTACTTTATGGTTTGTTTGCACACTTTGCTTGTGACCATTGATCTGGAGAATATTCCTTCAATTATGCTAAATCAATGACCACATATTTTTTTTCCAAAAATTTGATCTGCAACTTCCAATGATGCAAACGATAGTAATGAAACACAATGGTGGAACATGATATTATACATGTTGGAAATAAAAACGTTGAGACTTCCCGCAAGCCATCTCTAGCTAACTTGAAATGTGGGGTATGGCTCCCCTTAGCTATGCCAATAAGCTCATCAGAACCCTCAACATCCAAATCTGCCATAAGAGCAGACTGCACTTAAATCTGGCACACAAATCTGGTGCAAGGAGCATAATCTGCATAATCCTGGACAATACTCTTAAATCCTCGCCATCACCTACGATTAGCCTAGAGCACTCTCAAATTCTAGACCACACTTTGAAATACTGGAGCATAATTTGCTCTGCAAAATGTAAATATTCTAGAGAGAGAATATTATTATAAGAGATTGTATAGAAAAAGCTGGATTTTATAGCCCACTCCATGGCTCACATATATAGGTATTAAATAGGCGATAGGACATGACTCACGGATGATGGTATCCTTTGGTGCGGATGCGCCACATCACTATGTGCCATGTCATCCTATATGATGACTAGGCTGCTGAGGTGGAAGATTGCTCATCTTAACACTTTCCCTCAAGCTTCATCACCGAAGCTCTAACCATAATCATCATGCCACGGCTCATGAGTCGACTCATTTTGACTCAACCAATGTCTACATTCAATCCTTCTTGGTTTCATAGTTACGCTATTTTAATCTTCTTGTAACATCGCAGAATCATCAAACTCCTTTTCTTTCTATACAATTCTTCATCTTCTTGATCCAATGCACCGCTGTCTTACCAATGCGTTCTTGACAATAGTGCTATAACGAGATGGCCTTTCATACATCCCAAAGAATTCCAGCCATTCATGTAATGGCTCTGTTACATCAGACAAGCTTAAAGAATTATCAATTTCGAAATCAATCTGCTGGTGGTGACTCTTGTTTGCATTTGCATTTCGCTGATGCTGAGAATGACTTCTCCTTAAAATAGTCATTGCTTCCATACCATCTCGCCATGTAAGATCCTCATGGCATGCAATCTGCCCTTGATTCTGACATTTTGGTATCCATTTTCCTGAACTTACTGCTATTCTTTCGACAACCTGATGCCCCGTTCTAATTGCTATGCTTCTGTCCAAATTCTTGCTGTCGTAGGCATTGTAAATGCATCGGGCATCTTGTAACAGGTATAATTTGTCGCTTGGCTGACTCAATGCCATCTTTGGCATCCGATGGGCGAACCTATTGCCGAGATCATAGAATATTGCTTGGCTTCTCGATAATTTATTTTTGCCTTGGTTGTTTGATCCAACATCGCCCGACCCCATGACTCCTTATTCCATAGATCCGCGGCAATGCCTACCGACCATTTTTTCTTCCATCTATTGTATGAACTTGAGTCCTTTGATCCAGAACCCATCAACACCTTCTCCAATTTAAGCCATGTGCTGTTTGCTCTTATGCTCCTTAGGTCGCATACGGGTTGTGCCCGTCAATAAAGGTTCTACTCTTACGGACCAAATTTGTTGTTCCCAATTACGTTGGTGTTTCCCAAAAACATGAGAACCATTGTTTTTGCATAGTGTGTGCCTTAAGCCCAATTGCCTTTAGTATTTTCTATCTTCGAGACACATGCTTCTTTTAGGCCCATTTTTGTTGCTATTGGCTGTATAGTCGAATGCTCATTTGCATGCATTCCAATATTTAATGTCTGTTTCAGTTGGTGTGCTCCATAATTCCATCAGTTGTAAATCCTAGTTATATTAGGTCCTTCATTTGCAAATTAATTGCACCAACATTATCACGTAAGCAATTTCATCAATCATACGCACCATTATCTTGAATGAGTGCGTGTAATATCTCAGGATCCCCTCCAAACAGATCTATTACTTCACCAATTTCCTTCTTTTGCCTTTATTTTGTCTTCTGGCTTAATTCCAATTTACTGCCTTCAGGGATAACAAACTTCTTTAAATACAATAAGTGCATCTTCAATTTTCCTCAATTCAAAGGTCAAATTGGCATATCTAGCAAGCATCCAGAGTTTGTCCTTGACCGTGTTTTCTAGTCCTTATTCCTCCCTCTTTATTACACCATTCGGTGCATCTTCTCTGCTAGACTGGCCGTGGCTGCACTCTTGAGGAATTCTGAGATGGGTCCTCTGCATTTGTCCAACTCCCAGGGAATCTGTTCTTCCCTTTATTCATGTGTCCTCTTCTTGACACATGACATTAAAGGTGCCTTCCGCCACTTCTTTCCATCTCAACCAACTCTTCTTGCTTTCTTTTGGTCGCTCATTCTCGGACGACATTATCTTTTTCTCTTAGGATTTTGCTTAAAATGCTTAAGAGTCCTAATATTGTTTGTGCTAATATCCCAATGCATACTGTAGTTACCTCTAGTATCTTCTTAGCCTTTTCTTCTTGCTTTGGCTTTTGCATTTCTCTCTCTCGCACACCAGGATCTTTGATATGGCTACCCTACCGGGCAACCTCTTCTCTTCTTAGAGCCTGAGCTATGATACCACTACTAGAGGATGGGTTGTTTGCGATGTCAGTTTGTGACATATATTAAATGTCCACATCGCAAAAATCGCGTACGTTCCCATGACGTCGCACAAAATTTAAATGACATCGCAGATAGAACGTCCCACGTCGCAGTTGGAACGTTTGGTTAGACGTCGCAATGGTGTCCTTTGTAGCACAACGTGCCATGTTGCACGAGCAACGTGTCACATCGCAAATGGGACGTCATTGCGACGTGAGATGTCGCAACTGCAACGTGTCATATACTTAAAAAATAAATAGAAAACAAACATTAATATGTGCCATTGGTTTATTAAGACCTTCGGTTTGTTAGCGAGAGGTTAGGAGTTCAAGTTGTAGAAAAACATTTTGGGCGCACATATGATGTACGTTTTTACAATATCAATGACCGCATGCGACATATTTACAACGTAAAAATGACATATCATGTACATTTTTACAACGTCAACGACATTTCCATAATGTCGCATATGCGACGCGACGTCGCGCTGCGACGAATCCACGGGGACGTCGTTTGCGACGTGTGGGAAACATGATTGACATCGCAAATTGTCCATTCTGTAGTAGTGTACCATGTAAATATTCTCGAGAGAGAATATTACTATAAGAAGAGATTATGGGAAAAGCTTTTTATAGCCCAATCCATGGCTCACATATATAGGTATTGAATAGACACTACTATGTTGGGACATGACTCTTGGATGATGGTGTCCTTTAGTGCGGATAAGCCACATCACTATATGCCATGTCATCCTATATGATGACTAGGCTGCTGAGGTGGAAGATTGCTCATCTTAACACAAAAGAAATCCGAAGCACTCCAATCCTGAATTATACTCGAATCCTGTACCCCTAAAACTCATTTGTACCCTCTGGAACCAAGCGGTTTGGAGGAATCGAACCTTCATTAGCACCAACACTTGAAGAATCGACACAAGCGGTAGTCTTTGGCCCCATATTCTCTTTCAAGTTATGGCAAAAAAAAAAAACTCAACCGATTATGCCAAGCTCTAATAGACAATACAAATAAAAATATCACGGTTGACTTTCTGCATAACATAAGCTAGTTCAATCACGAATCATTAAAAAGCGAACAAAATCGGCTTCAAAGAAGACCTAAAATAGCTTCCATCTTTGTGAACCCATAAGAAGCGGTGTGAAAGAAATAAAGCCCGTTTTCCCAACATCCTGCGGTATGAGGGGTATGGAGATCCCAAGATCTGCGGACCAAGAAGACTTGGTATGGAGATACGCGGCGAATCATGCACGCACCTCTCTGTTTTTGTTTGCGGATCTTTGCAAAAAGCGCCAAAAATAAAAAATAGAAAGAGCGATGCACGCACCTCTCGTGTTTTTTTTGCGGATCTTTACAAAAAAAGCGCCAAAAAAAAAAAGAAAAGCCTTGGTAATCGTGCTCTGCACCTCTTTGCGTTTTATTTGCAGATCTTTGCAAAAAAAGAAAAAAAGAAAAAAAAAAAAAAGAGAGAGAGAGAAAGAACATGCAAAGGCTCCCAAAAATAAAAAATAAAAAGAAAATGCAAAAAAGAAAAGTTGCTCAAACTCAAAAAATATATCGTACCTTCCCACAATAAGAAACAAATTGTGGCAAGTTTTGCCCATAGCTCATCCTTGGCCTCTTGTTCTTGCTTCCCTTGGCCACCACCTTCTTAGCCAACTGAGGCTTCTGCCTGCAAAGTTCTGCGTCTCTAGCCCTCTGTCCTTAAACAAATGTAATGGCTCCACAAACTGCCATCTATCATTCTCACATGCTTTCTCTCCACTTCCTTTGTGCCCTGGCCTGCATCAGGCACAAGAGGTTTTGGTTGCTCCACGAACATGCTACCATTACCATGAAAATTCTCATTATCAACAAGTCTAAAGCCTTCCCATAGAGCCCTGCACTCTAGGGCGCCACGCCCCCTGCGACACCCGGCCCGGTCTTCCGAACCACATGACAACAAAAAGATTCTAAAGGAAATCCGGATACACGTGGGAGGCCCAGGAGGATAAAGTCTCTACCATCACTACCAGATGCACTAGATGCTCTACAAAGGGGGGCAATTTATACACAATAGACACTGCACATAAGGGAAACAAGCAATTCCAGTTTGGAACACCATGTGAGACACTGCAGTCCTAGGCACTACTAGTCTGCTGCAGCCACAACCCATGAGCACCCAGCCCAGGAGGGCGGATGGATGAACCGCAGGCCCTGATGGCCGCGACCAAAATGGGAAAGAACCCTACTTTCCAAAATGCTATTATATCAAACCATTAAAGAACGGCCCATTCCAAACTCCCTAATCGTCTACAGCAAGCAGACCTTGATGGCGATCGCCATAGCAAGCGATGTAGCGCTTGATACAGCGACCTTGATGGGTGGAAATGGGCGTCTAACTTTGATCAAAGACCAGCTGGGCGCATCAGGGGCTTTTGTATTGCATCTTCTTCTTAAGAAAATGCTTACAAACTCAAATAACCCCAGTTCAAAGGCCACCCATGTCGTCTTTCTCGGCCTTGTAGCCCCTTTTTCGCACTACGCTAGAATTGCAAGGAAGCAGGCAAGTTTTTAACAGGGTTTTACCAGGGTTTTAGCCTTCAGTAGAAAAACTAACTAACGCCCTATCTTGATTAGGGGTGCAATTTGGTAACTCATCGTGAGAAGGGAAATCTCATATTTTTGGACTTGTTCTCCGACTCTACCCTGTGGGACAAGAAGTCAACAGTTGCTAGTGGTAAAAGTCTAAGAATTAAGAGCTTTGCTATGAAGCTTTAGCATATGTCTTGATTTCCCAATCTCAGATGCAGGCTCGTCCACGGGGAATCCTCTGTTTTTGGTATATCAAACAATCAGAATGGCCCTAGGCAAATTGAGTATTTCTGAAGCTAGTGTGTGCATAATGGTTGACGATGTATCCCTTTTGGAGGTTGCCTGCCAGGGCTCCCAGTCTGAAGTTTTGGATTTTTTACACTACTGCAGAACGATTTCTATTGGAGGAAAGGTAATGTATATACTCAAACATCCTTTCCAGAAGCAGGCATGATGGCAAAATTGATTTTTGTTTTTGTTGGTATTTTTCAGATCAAGAGGAGTTCAATTGTGTTGCTTTTGCACGAGGATATTTATGAAGGAAAAGGCACTATGGTATTGCCAAGGAGGCTTGAATATGCTGCCAGCACGGTGATTGTGGTGGAGCCTCTGAATACTGGATATGCTGCAGACGTTCATGGCCAGGTTGTTATTTCATTATCTCCTTCCAGTTACTTGATTTGGATAAACTTACCTGAAAGCTTAGCAGGAACATAGATTAGAAAGCTGCAAGTATAAAGTATTAAACTTTAAAGTCCTTGAACAATGGAATTTCGCCCTTTGGATCCTTACATATCACATGTCGGCCAAGCTCCACCAAGTCTCTCAAATTGCAGGAAAACTAGTTATGCAACATGCAACTTGGAGACTTGGAGAGCTGAGTGCAAATGGTCTGTGTGTGATCTGTGTGTGATCTAGATGACTGGCTGACACATAGTACTTCTTATAGATACAGTGAAATTACTTCATAGTTGTAGATGTATGTGCCAGGTAGGGGGTTTGAACACAATCTGCTGCCTAAGCATTTCTGTCAACAGGATTTCAAAACATAGAGCATGGCAGGTGAAGGATCCTTTCTGGATCGAAAGCTATTGTGAGAACTTTTAAAATAGCTGGTCACATAGCTAAGATGTGCCTGCTGCTTGAGCACTTAATAGGTTACGATATTTTAAGATTACATCATCTTCATAACATCTAAATCATACTTGCAAAAGACCTCCTTGTAGAGCCAGAGATTTGAGTTGGATATTCAGCTCAAGAAGTTGCCTTCAAGGAGACTAGAAACACTTCCCACAATGCGCATGTGCATAATGCATGCCATTACTGCTCATAGCAAAAATAATTGGACTTTAGGTTATCTTTTCTTTTTTCTTTGTTCTAGGTAACACATCAGCAAATTAGATCGCTAAATCCTTTATCAATCTAAGATGATTCTTTGAGAGACGAACATAAAATGCATGGCAAAGGTTGTATACATATATATTCTCTCTGCAGCCAGCTATTGGTTGTCCTCAGTGTTTTCCCTAGGTGACACATCAGCAAATTAGATCGATAGATCCATATGGCAATGTAAAATGGTTCTTTGAGAGACAACATAAATGTATGGCAAAGGTTGTATACTTATATATTCTCTGCAGCTAACGTGTTTAAAGATCAGTTCTTCATCTCATCTCCTGCACTTCTAATCATGCAGGATTAAAGTGTCTTCCTTGGTATACAATTCCAATATTTGCGTGTCAATGTAGATTCTTATGATTTTAGACAACCCTATAATCACAGCAATAACAAATTGGCCTATTTGTGATGACCTGTTTACATTGCATGTTTTGTGGTGTAGCCGGTGTAGCCCAATAATATATCCTGCTTATTTCCATGGTATTGCATTTAGTTCTAATGGATCATGATCAAAGATTATTCAGAGTCAAGCTTGATGAAGCAACTGTATAGCACCACATGATGGATCAGCTCATCAACTCACATAGATGTTACTTCTGGGGAATATGCACATGCGCAACACAATCTGTTTTTCCTGTATAAGGATTCAGATTTCCTTGTATCAATTCTGATGTCCATGTCAGAATGATTTGCTTTCATTCCCCTCTTTCTTTCTTCTTGAGAAGGTGGTAGTTAGAAAGTTAAACATCTTGCAAAGGGTACTATAGTTTATAACATAGAAAGGAGTGATCACATATGGAAACTTTATGCTGTTTATGCCTAAGATATAGGGCTTACTATTTTGTCTTGCTGACAGATAACAGTGTTATGTCGATCGGCAGAGTTAAGCAAGCCTGTTCAAAGGATGCAATTTAAAGCGATGGAGAATACTGTCCTTTTCTTTGGCTAGTTAACCGTCTCTAAGGGTGGGTCAAGACGTATCTGTAGCAGCAAAAAAGTTTATTCGAGTGCATGAGATAAACGTGCAATACTATGTAGTCAAACATATGGATCAGCAAATGTGAATTGTTCAGACATATGTGCTAAGTACATTGACAGCAATAAGGTCTGAACCATTTGCCTTGGTGCTAACAACGATAGAAGGTATTCATCATGGCAGAAATGGAAACATTATCAGAATCGCATTACAGTTTAGGTGTTTCCAGGGCTTATATAAGAAATTGTCTGTCTAAATATTTAGGGCATGCTTGTATTCAGTAAGATGCATGAACATGCTGCAGCACAAGTATAATAAACATGTGTACTTTTTTCAGTTGTTTATATATTTAGCTAAGAATGGATAAGGGGTAAAAAGGCTACAATAAGTGACCAGCGATAAGCTGAGAAACCTAATGTATCTTTTGGTCCCTCACTCATTACCATCTTTATGCTAATATTGTGGTGTTTGGCTGCAGGTACCGATTTCTCCTCTTATACAGATCACTATGTAAAATATTGAATGTTAGCTAATATTGTGGTGTTTGGCTGCAGGTACCGGTTTCTCCTCTTATACAGTTCACTATGTAAAATATTGAATGTTGGCTAATATTGTGGTGTTTGGCTGCAGGTACCGGTTTCTCCTCTTATATAGATCACTATGGAATGTTGGCTCAGTTGTTCCAGTTTGACCAACATAGTGAAATATTGAATGTTGGCTCAGTTGTTCCAGTTTGACCAACTCTCTTTTCCTGCTTCTTCCTCGGACACACAAAAATAAGGCAATTACAACCTATAGCATATTGCAAAACAACGGGGGCTACAAGTTCGGTTTGACCAACTCTCTTTTCCTGCTTCTTCCTCGAACACACAAAAATAAGGCAATTACAACCTATAGCATATTGCAAAACAACAGGATAAAAGAGGCTACAAGTTCCAGAAGGATAAAGCTTATTATCAACTTTCTTGACCTGCAACATGAATCTAACAAGCTTAAAATTTAGATCTTGAGGAGGGATATCTTCAAGAAAAAACGGTCTGTCCATTTCGGATAACTTGCTAGATTGTCACTAAATTTCCAAAATACTTTTAGTTGCCAAACTCCTCAAGGTCAAACCTCTTTCTAGCCCATGCACCTTGCTTGAAGATGCATCACGGCCACCATTTTCTCCCTCCCTTAGCAGTCGGGTCCTCTTTGTCATTTGCAACATCACTAACATTATACCACTTATTTGGACATATAGAAAGGAAGGCTTGTAATATAGAGTAGTCCTCGGTTTGATAGTAGTAGATAGATTAAGCGAGTTATCTTGTGCATAAGTGTTCAACTTCGTCGAAGACATCTCTTGAGTAATATCAAGAGCGAAGGTCGGGTCATCGGAACTCAATATCCTCCATAATACTATAAGAAAAACTTAAAAAAAAAGACTTTAGAAACCGACACGGACCAAAAGCATGATAGAATAGAATAGAATAGAATAGAATATGATTTCATCGTCCACGGAGACTAAGCGGCCTATGGGACCCAAGTACAAAGAGAAGCGGCCAGTATTACTACGAATTAAAAACCCCATACAGAAGGGTTTTGGTTGGAAAAACCTTAGTAGCAATAAGGATCTTTGACATCTTTGCCTGTTATATACATAATCACAAGTACAAGCGAGGTTAATGTGGATGGGGGGCATTACCTCTCCGTCTGATCCCAACAAGCCTCTGAGAGTCCTCGGTAGCTCATGCGAGGGCGATGGGGCACAACTAGCAGAAACATCTGAGGCAGGATATGCTCGTCTGGCCCGAACGGGCACGGAGGCGTGACTTTCATCCTCAATGGCGCCACGGTGGCGGCGGCGGACTCTGTCCTCGCAGCGGCTCCGAATCCATCTCCCTGTCTCAATCTTGCGGAGGTGGTGTGCACTGTCTTGAATGGAAGCAATCACCTGGCGCTTTTTCATGGGTAGATGGAGTGCGGGTAGTGGTGTGGGCCCCTCGTGAGCATGGGATTAACACTGGCGTCGATAATTTGCCACCTTGACATGTGGCGGGGCCTCTGCATCCCAAAGCTTGGCCATGAAGCAAGCATCAATCTTGCTTCAAGGCGGCGTATTCCTTCGGTGTATGCAGCGGTCCCACATCGTATTACTGCACATTCCATCGCGAGAACCAGGGCTTGCTTGTCTTTCCAGCCCGGGCTTTAGTCGGCCGGGCCCCCTCGCCCTTGCCAAAGCAAGGTTAGGCGGCCGGGCTTCATCCATAGCCACCACCTTACGGAAGTAAATAATGTAGCGTTCAGTAGCAACCCTCTGTAATGGAAGGAAGCACATCTCTAGAGCAAGATCGATATGGGACCGTGGATTTCACTCCCGGTGCCGGGCCAAAGAAGGCCTTACGTTACTGCTCTAGATGGTTCCAAGTGGTGAGGGATATCAGCCCCCACCGCCGCCCCCATAGAGGAGGACCAGGTTCAACCAAGGCCACGAACAAGTGTGCTGGTGACCCCATGCATAGAGCTCTGCCTTGTGGCTGTTGTTTTGCATTGTATCTGAGGGCTTTCCGGCTGCTGCGGTGACCTCTGTAACGATGGATGCATCCTAGTGTGTGGTAGTAGAAAACTCAATGCCCAAATACTTATAAAATTGAGCCACCTAAACTACACCTTACAGTAAGTGAATGGGGAAAGCGTGGAGTGCGGGATGATGGGACCAGCGACACCCTCGTCTTGGCCAGTTAACTCTCATGCCGGTGAATTGGCGAAAAGTGTCCAAAACATCGGTGGCGTTGCATGTCCTCACAGGGTATATCGCGGCGGGTCAACATCATCGGTATATATGAGTTGCGGATTATGTGGTGCATCAATGGTCCCCGTGCTTTCGGCTAGCCATTCTTCTAGGCTGTCAATGTACAAGCCGAAGTCGTCGGGGGATAGAGGGCAGCCGGCGCCCAATGCTACTAACAACGGGCTCCCTCGGCCCGATTAATGAGACGGCCGGACAAACCTCGTATGAATGTATATAGCGTGCAGAGTCGGCGGGGGTCCCCGGTGTCTCAATCGTCCCCTGACTTATCAGAGGCAGCGTGTCAAAAAGCCTTTCGAAATCCACAAAACAGCGATCTGGGGTTAAAGCGTTGATTCCGGCTATCCTCTATGAGTGTTTTGCGAGTGAAGATATGGTCAATGGTAGAATCTTGGCAGGAAGCCTGCCTACATGAGCCGCACTTCTCCATCCTCGCCCAAAGTGTCGATCATTTGCTCAAGAATCAGGCAAGCAACTTGGCAAAGGCAGGCCCGACCATAATGGTGCGATAGTTGGTACGTGGAGGTCCCCTGCTTTGTACATGGACACAACTCTTGGTAGTCGGTCTTGGGGGAAACCTTCTTGCAATGCCACTGTTGAAGAGTCTTTGTGAACCAGGCACCATTGGGCGGCCCACTTGAAGCTTCTGCACGCATACCATCCAAATCTGGCGCCTTCGGATTAGCGGTTTACCGGCCCATTATGACATCCCTTTCGGTAATGGCCGATTACTGGGCATGTCTGCCGAGGATGCTTCTTTGCCCGGCTTCCCATTGGGTCATCACAGTGCTGCAAGTATCTCACCCATTGTTAGGGCAATATTTCACGTGAGTTGTGCGGGCTTACTCAAGACCTTTCTCGAAGGCCCTAGGGTGGCGATCTAGTAGACCAAACATCTGTTGCTGGTGCTCCGCCCAAGGTACACAGCTTTCTTGGTCTTGAGGAAGGGGCGGTATTGTGGGCGACCTGCTTGGCGAATGGTGGGAGTCCGGCATTTGGCCCGAAGCCATCGTTTCAACTCGACATTAGATCATCGAACCGGTGATTCGCGGGGAAGGTGGTTGCAGCCCACGTGGATGCGTCGGCGGCCTCTCCCAAAGCATATGTCCCCTCGCCCTCGAAGGGCTGGTTGGTTTGGGCGTCTGTTGTTGAAGTGTGGGGAGCTGCGGCACTCGGCGACTCATGCTCAAGCATCCTGCATAGACGCCCGCATGATCATAGTCGAACCTTAACCGTGGTACATGGGGTGTTGGGGAAATGGGTGCTTTCGGTTGGCACTGCCAATCTATCTGCAAGAACATGGGCTGATGGTCGGAGTCTACTTCCTCGTCCCGGCCACGTCCGGAAACCTTTGCGGCGAGTGATCAAGTGCAGGCATTGCTCGTCTGCTAAACGTAATCCACCACACTGGTGCCGCCCCACAGGTTCTCCTGTCTACAAGTGAAGCGGTGGAGGGCGGACCAGCATGCTAGCCCATTGCAAAGACCAAGTCAAAGATCTTGCCCGACCTTGGCCCATTTGCTTAGGCCATCTCGTGTCACTGGTACGTCATCGGCGCCCTTGGCCAAACCATCTCTGCGGGGGTCCATTTGCAACACATCCTCGATTAGAGGTCGCGAATTTTGGGATACTCTCGGCCCATGTCGCGCATTGAAATCTCAAGCAACATGACCTTGCCCAATTATGCATGCTGGCGTATGTCATCATATAGATCGACATAGGGCTCTGCACAATCCACATCCAAGTCGTGTGGTAAAAGTTGCTCGGCATGTGGGAAGTAACAAGCCGCCCACAAAGGGGCATCATCGTTATTACTTTCATTACCCGCAATTATCTGTTGTGCACTGTCGCCTTGCCGGGGGAGCCCGGTGGGCCAAAGTACATGCAGGTAGTAACATGCCAATTCCTCGTGTCCTCGTTTCCGGTGCATTCATTGAAGGCCGAATTAAGCGGTATCTGGCAAATCGGGTGGCACGTGACCCGCATGTTCCCATGTTTCCATGAGGAAGATAAGGTCCATGTCCATGGCGGCGGAATTGAGGCTGTCCCCTTACGCCATGGGAAGCCACGGCAATTCCGGGATACCGAGGCGGCACGATCCCTATTTAGTGGCGGGCATCACCACCACGGTCAGATGGTAGTGGTAGTCCTAGGGGCGGAAGATGTGGATGCACAATGCGGCTGGGGCCCCCCTCGAGAGGGACTCGAGGGGCGGAGTGCACTGCATCCTGTTTGGCTGCCTGAATTCTGCATCCTTCCCGGACCAGCCCGGTTGCCCCTCCATGTCTGCGGCGGTCCACGACTTTGGCCAGTTCACGCCTTGGTCTCTTGTTGTCTTTGGGGTCAAGTCCGGTCAGCGTCTGAGCCGTCCCCTTCAACTTCGGCCCGGCCAGGATGGCCACCAGCTCGGCAAAGCTCTCAAGCGTGAAGATGACCACGAGGCGTCGGTGAATTCCATGGCGACTTCGCCTTTACAATGGTCACAGTCTTTGGGAACATCATCGGGTCCAAGATGCGTATGCGGGTGGAAGTGAGATGTTCTCGACTCCTCCGTCGGGCCTCGCACTACCACATTGCGACTCTGCATCTCTACATTCACGGAGTTAAGTGGGGGCGCACCGTGTTGGTTGAAGTGGGTGAGGCATAAGGGGCGTGGCGTAGCCAGGGGTGGTGGCGGACGTGTCCCGATGTGTCCGCCTTGGCCAGTGTTCTAGGTTGGCGCTGTAGGTTGGTGGGTTCCGCGGGGTTGGTGTGTTCTTTCTTTGTGGTTTCTATTCTCCGGTCCCGGGCTCGGCTCTTGCGAGGAGGTTGTCATGTCTTGCCATCTCCGCGTGCAATGGCGAGTTGCTCATGTGCCTCGGCATGGAGGCCCTTGTCTTCTTCTGGAGCAGCGGCCGCCCGTAGCTCCCAGATCTCGTGCTAAATCCTTATTCCGGCTTACGATTACGCTGGCTAGCTTCCAAAGCAACTGGACTCCTTGTCTCCGCGATGGCGGCCTCCTCAACCTCGGCCGGGGCGGCTGTGCTCCTCGTCGCGTGCCTTAGCCTCCTCGGCCTCGGCACGGATCGGAACGCAATTCACGGTGTCTCTGCTCTACCGGTTCTGTCCTGCGTCCCGGCTTCCATAGCTGCCAACCGGGTGTCTACCGCCCCTCATATCTGCAAGCTCCTGCGGTATTCTTTGTCTTTCAAATTGTAGCAGCGGATGCTTTCATCACGCGTTTGTCGTCGCGATCCTCCAGTTACGTGATTAGTCATTTTTTAAACCAGCGCACTGCGCAACATCAGAGATGTTATGTTCTCCACCTCATTGGGGAGGCACGCAAGGCCACCTGATTAGCCTCAACCCTCGCTGGATCGGCTCCAAGGTTCGGCCTGGCGGATTGCTGTGTGGCCGCTTGTCGGGTCGGTAGACCTTGGCTTCGGGCCTCCCCTCTTCATGGAAGACATCTCTCCCTCTGCGAGGCCTCTTCCTTGGTGGCCCGCTTCATGGTCTTCCCAGAGGGCTCGGCTGCGCGTGGGGTCAACCCGATGGTTGGTGTGTTTGGGCCTTCCGGGATGGGTTCTTTGTGATGCGAGATAGCTCACCAACCAAGTGTGGGTCCACACATGGGGCGTAATGCAATGGCCATGGCAGGGTATGACTTGGGCGTGGCGGGTCAAAGCGGGGTTTAGGTAGGCTATGGCGAGGGGCTTGCTCAGTCTGGCGGGGCTAGGCGGTATCATGGCGGTATGGCACTGGCTAAAGCAAGGCCAAAGAAGCTGATTAGTTGGGCTATGGCAATGTCGGGGTAGATGTTGGAGCCTAGCTCAACATTAATTTGTATGCTCGGCCCGACCAAATTAGGGTTGGAACAAAGGGGCTGAAAGGGGCAAAGCGGAAAAGTGGCTAATAGACTCTGGATATCTGGTAGTGTCTGCGGCTGCCACCAAAACCCTAGCACACAGCCGGAAAAGTGCAGATTTGAGCCGCGAAACAAAGACAAGCATGCGGGTATCATACCGTTGGAATGCTCTCTAAACCAGCTTTCCAACAAGCTCAAGCACATGAAAATCGACCACGGGATGTGAGAGATCTGATCCGTCGAAGTGTCTACAGGTTGCCACGAAACCCTAGTACACAGCCGGAAAAAGTGCCAATTTGAACACAGAAACAAAGCCAAGCATGCGGTACCATACACCATTGGAAAGATCTCTGAACCAACTTTCCAACAAGCCCAAGCACATGAAAATCTGACACCGGATGTGAGAGATATGACCGATCAAAATTCTGCCGCAAAAACCCTAAGCCCTAAGCATGAACCCGATACATGTAGTTCCCTCCATTCAAGATGGAGCCGACCCAGTACCTTGATCAAGCAAGGGAGTGCCTGTCGGACATCAGGTCGAGAGAAGAAGAAATGCGGGAGTAAAGGATATGCAACCTAATTGGATCCTAATTGGGAAGCCATGATCAAACACTCAATACACCTCTCAATGGAAACCTGTGAGAAAAAAGAAAAAAACAAGAAAGATGTTAGAAATGTTACAAAATAATCGAATATTGCAATCTAAATACTCCACGATCTTCAAGATCGGCCTCAAAGCAGTTCCTAATGACTCTGACAACAAAAAGCAAATTAAAACTTGTATGCAAGAACTTTTATCACAAAAGCTCTCAAGAACATACCAAAAACCTCTGTAGACTCGTCAAACTCATACAACAACAGTTACCGTCAACATAAGAGGGAAAACCATTGGCGCCATCGCCAAGAAGTTCGGCGATAACACAAAAAAGGAAGATGACGCCGACAACAAACTTTTTATACTTCTACCACATCGGCACATCATGCGGCATCTGAAATTGCACGGTGTGTACCTTTACCTCGGTGTAATGGCCTCGATCGAGGCCATCTCGGTTATAAGCAATGCGGCGGTTGGGCCATTATAACTGCAATGGCTTGCTCTCGGTTATTACCCCTCCTTAGACAAAATTTCGGACAATTTGGATTTATCACTTTCGGAAATACCATGAATAAATTATATCATGCAAACGTAGCATGCCATTGATGATAATACAAAAGTATATGAATGTTTAAATTCAATTCATCCTTCCCTAAAATATGGGAAAACCTACAAAGCTCTTATTTTTCATGGCATGGAAGTAGGAATAAGCATGGAAAGTGGCCTAGGAGTGTTAAATGCCCGTTAATGGGCTAGCAACTCTATGGTTGAGTATTTGGCTTGTCTTTGATTTAATTCCAACCTATCTCATTACTCAACATGGTATCAAAGCTATGGTTCTAAGAGGAGGGCGCATAAGCCTAACTCCCATGGCGGTGGGAGTTGCAATTAGGGAAACAAGAAAGTAGTGCACTTTCGGCCGGTTCTCAATAACATGGGAGGCCAATATTCCAATTTGGTTTGATCATAAGTTGATGAACTCAACCTAGTTAGTTTTCTCATAACAAGATTCTTGGGCCATAGTTTTTGTGTATGCATCTCCATTACAACATATAGAATGGAACTAAGAGCGGGTAGTCCTTGCACTTAAATTGCCCTAGGAGATGTCAATTGGTCCCCTAAAATGGCCCTATACATAATGTGGAGAATCAAATATGGCATTATTTTGTTCTAGTTGAGCATTTTCCACAGCGATTAACGTTTGGCATGCTTATATCTTAGAAGCCATCAAATGAAAGAGCCTCTTTTACATTGCAAATGAAGGTTGAAGAATGCTCTTCCTTTGTGTACATATAATCGTGCAATATTTTAAAGTATGCATTGGTCATAAGAAATGTGGCGAAGTTTACCCTTAATGCTAGAGTTGTTACTGGAACTATCCTGGGTTCATCCACTAGAATTGATCCAGCGTGCTGTTGCCACTTAAACCGGATATCTAACAAGATAAATTTCCATTTCATAAGATACCATCACTTTTGGAATCTTCACTTGATTCTTTATGACATGGCGGTTCACAACCAATAGATTCTTGATATGTTGTGGTGATTGCATAAACCTCATAGAATTCAGCAGTTTTTATATCCCGGGCGAGCGTATTCTTCAAATCTAGCATACTTGGGTCCAAACCGTTTCTTTTATTGAAAGTACTTGACAATTTATGATAAGACATGTTGATTTGTATGTTTTTATGTTTTATTTGCTATTCAATGACATTATATGAAGTCGTTAAACTATATTTAGCTCAACAATGATGTTTGAGATTGCGAATTGTTTCTCCTTTACTATAACAAGTTTTGGCCCATAAGACTTGTGGTCATAAGTTGTCAACTCTAAGAGCCATAGTCTAATAATTTTTTTGAAGTGTCTATAAGTTATGTTAATCTCAATTTTCAATAAAAAGCTTTGATACAAAATCTAAGACAAAAATAGAAATGATTTCAATAAACTCATATATAAGCTCTCTAAGGGCAATAAAAATGATGCACTCTGTACATTCCGAGATAGCAATTCATCAAGCTGGCGGCCGCCAATGGTTTGCCGTCTCGCGTCCTACATTCCATAAGTCTCCCTTTGTCGGAGAGTCCCTTACCTGGGGAATTTGGCCTTGATAGCATGGAACTTGAGCGCCTACTACAAGGGTTTTCCTCCCACATGGGGGGCTTTTTTAGTCCAGTGGTAGAGCCACCTTGTATGGGGCTTTTGTGGTTTTCTTTTGTGTTTGGATGCTATCAATATATTGTATTAACCGTCTCATAGGCCAGTTGGCCTCGGGTGGGCGTTAAAATATACTTCCTTCCTTCCTTCCTTCCTTCCTTATCTTTACATAATAAAAAATTTTATCGACTTAAATATGGTAAATAACCATGTATTCTTATATTTAGAAGTGGTTGCCACTTCTGAGAAAATTGGAGTTTAGTTAAGGTAATGGTACAAATAACTCATCTTTTATGATAGACAATATTTTTTTATGAATGTGACCCTTCTTTGGCAAAATATTGGGAATGTTTTGGAAGGAAATCCTTTTATTTGTTGTTTTCATATACTCTTCCGACCAATATACATGTCTAGTCCCGGTGTTTTGTTGTCCATGCTTAGTAAACATTTGCTTGACTTTTTAGCTATGTGCTTGGGCTCGTATTTTACATGGAATATAAGGATAAAGTAGCAATTTAGTAAGTTCGGGGTTTCTAACAATGTAAGGTCAAGCTGCTTGGTTCTTTTGAGTAATATTATGGCTTGATATATGTCTGTGATAGTAATGGAATCATGGCTAAGTTCTGTATAAGATTGTTTAGACTGGTAAATGTGTAGTGTTGTAATTACAACAGAGTTTTGTGTATAATACTGCTCAATGATAACAAACAATATCAGCCCAATAACAAATGTGAATTTCACATATTGGTTAATAAAAGAATGTTTTAGACTAAAATTGTAGTGGATAATGGTTCACCGCATTAAAATCACAACATGGTAAAAGCGACTAAGGCGTAAGAGATACAAAGTTAGATGAGATGATTCTAGGTGTATATATGGCCTAAGACTAATCTATGTCACCTTGTGAGGACTTCATGAAATGGTTTAAAAATTGTTAGAATTTGGCGAATATATTCTCAATTTAAATGTCTAACAAGATTAATCATTTACAACTTGTCTTAGAAGCAATAAAGGGGCCAAAGTATGGTCACTAATCCCTTATGCAAGATCAAACATATTACCAGCAAATACTAGCATAAAGTAAACCAGCCCAAACCGTCACTCCTACTTATAAATAATCATCCTCGGTCATAAGCAATTATATATAGCTGTAGATCCGTGAGTTCGGGGAATAGATAAACTTTCAATCCGGTCTCATCTATAATTTCAAATATCCACAAGCGTTATAAAAAACCCCACTGAACCATTGAAAAACCCTAACTAGGTTTCCATATATATATTTTTCCGCAGCGTATTTTATCTGGCCGGAAAAGTATATAAGTATTGCCTTCGCGAATCTGACTTTAAAAATCGATTCTGGCCTCAAAGCGGCGGGCAGCGCCACTTTTCAATTTATGTGCTTTTACTTGCATTCAACGCCCTTTGCTTCTCATGAATGCTCATATGACTCATAACCCTCACGCCCTTTTCTCATAGGCTAGAGCTTGCGGAATTATTAGATGAATTTCCATCATTCCTCCTTAACTCATAAGTGCACCAAATCAACATACTGCTATCTTTAACTTGGCCTTTAATTCCCGGAATTTGTTTTTGCGGGAAGAGCCTTTGTAAAAATATCGCAATTTGTTTGTTAGTATCCACATACATCATTTGAATTAATTTTCTTTCAGCTAATTCCCTTATAAAATGGATACTTAGCTCTATGTGCTTCAGTCTGTCATCTTTGCCGGGGTTCTTCACTATGGCTATAAAACTTTGGCTATCTCCCCATATTATTGTAGGGCTTACTTGTTCTGTTTTAGCTCAAGCAACAACCTTCTAAGCCAAACTATTTCTTTAGCAACAAGTGATGATGCGGCATATTACCTTCTAGCGAGCTTCGTTGCTTCTTGTTGCTTGTTTTCTGCACCTCCATGTAATCACACCACCACCAGGAAAAATAGCATAACACGAGGTGGATCTTCTAGAAGATAGGTCACCTCCCAATCTGCATCACTATAGCAAAGACATTGTAAGATCTGTTGAATCATAACATATTCCTTGGTTTTGAGTACCCTTTAGATATTTGAGTACGTTTGTTTGCCTCCCAATGTTCCCTAGTGGCATCATGATTCCTACACTCATAATGTTTTACGGCATAAAAATATCTGGTCGAGTGCAATTAGCTAAATAGAGGAGACATCAACCAAAGCTCTGTGGGTATATTTTCCATCTTTATAATATCATCATCGTAGATTCTTTGAATGCCAGATCAATCTATGTCACGGAGTCATGGGAATTTTGCGGCTTTGGCCTCAACCAAGTTAAACCTCTTAAGCATATTCTCTATATGCTTACTTTGATGTAGTTTGAGCCCTTTTTTTTTGTTTCTGACCACCTCGATTCCTAAAATTTTTTCTTAAGCTCTCCCAAATCGTCATTTTGAAACCTAGACTTTAGGATGTCCTTGCATTTTTTAGAACATTCAGTGAGGATGCCACCATAATCAGTCATCTACATAGGGGTATAATGCAATATTCCTTATTACGCTCAAATCTATAAAGATTACCATCATTGTGCAGCTTGTTAAATCCTTGTTCTTGCAAAAATTGATTCATGCAAGATACCATTCCCTTGGAGACTGTTTCAATCCATACCGCAACTTTGTTTAGCTTCCAAATCATATTCTTGCCTTGTTCATACCACGGAGGTTGCTTTAAGAATGCTTCCTCTTCTAGGTTGCCTTTAAAAATCTTTGTTTTAACATCCATCACGATGTATTTCCTAATTGCATAGCATTAGCCATGGCCAATAATATCCGATGCTTGTCAATTTTACTATAGGTGAATATGTTTCATCATAATCCTCCCCTTTTACATGTAATCCCTTAGCTACTAATCTAGCTTTGTATTTTTTTGTACCATCAGGTTTAGTTTTAATTTGAATAGCCATTTGCTGCAATAATATTCTGCTTTTGTCATCGACTTCACAAGTTCATATGTCTTAGTTTCTTCAAATGAGTTGAGTTCTTCATTCAT